>JAPXVT010225903.1:0-10684 GCA_029823135.1 Acanthurus reversus | reverse complement strand
AGGTCTTTCGCTAAAAATACTTCGTTTTTTTTCGAGAATAAAATTGGTAATGGCTGAATTCCAATTAGCTGCTTTTGTTTTAAGGTCCTTGTGTTGTGCATGCTTGTGTATACTGTCATTGGTAACACCTGTCTCTTTCCGTAATTGTCTGCTGTAAAAAACACCTTAACAATTCATCTAGTTTGTACAGTTATGTTAATATTTGTTATATGACATTGGTAAGTGCTTTTCAGTTTATTCAGCCGCCAACATCAAACAAATCTATAATACAATAATTGTGTGCTCGATTGTTTGTCCTGTCATGCTGACACTCAATACAAAACCTCCATGCTCAGAACAGGAACTTCCTTTACTTTATTCTTGTTGTCGGCTTTAGTTTCTGTAAATCTGTGGTAAAACCTGCATGTTAGCGTCACACAGCTGTAGTTTCAAGCCTTTGAGTCACTGTGCAACACTGCCACCTGCAGGTGTAGATGCAGAAATGTGGACAGCTCTAGGTAAGTTGACGTTTCTAATATCAACTGAAAATGTGCAAAGTAAAGATTAATAATGTGGAATTTTTGCATTTTTAAAGTAATAAATACTTTTCTGCTTTCTGTGTATAAAACATTATAAAGTGTCAGTACTTGCAGGCCTAAAGTCTTTGGTAACCATTGCTGACACTGTTCCATTCCCCCTCATAAAATGAAGGGCAACAAACTATATTTCAGACTTTTAGCATACTTGCCATTCCAGTTTTTATACTGTTTTGGGAGGGAAAACTTCAGTGTTTTACACATGGCGCTTGGCATTGTTTAAGGACTTTAGAATACGCCAACCCAGCTGACAATGTCAGACTCCATCTGCCACTGAATCCCCATCTGTATGATAGATAGAAATTGAAGCACATCTCGGATTTCTCTCAGCCTTGCCACATCATATAACTGCACACTCCTCCAAAGGCCCGATCTGTCAGACTCCTCAGCTTGGCAGCTGGCACCAAGCTGACAAGCCTCATCTAAGTGCTCTCTCAGAGAGATGGATTGTATCTGATGTTAGGGCAGATTAAGATTAAAGTCTCTTTTAAAGACCTATGAATGATAAGGGAATTTAATAAAAAGTGCCTGTCACTCTTTGACCTTGTAACTATATTTTCCAAAATCATTAGTGTCATTTATCTGAAATCTCCTGAGATGTGTCAGGACCTCAAGTAGGATGAGAACATAATTTTTATTGTCAAACTGATCCAGCAGCACACGTGCTTCCAATGCAGATGCAGAGGTTCAGCCTCTCTGCTTTGACTAAGATCATTACTATTTTGTGACAGCATTCACTGTCACCTTTCCTGGTTATAGTTGTCAATTATGTGCAATTATGAGCCAAGAATGCAAATTGTATGAATATGTAATAGATACGGATTTTCATTAACACATCACATCGATCTCAATAACTAAATGGGATAACTTGTGTGATACTTTATGAACTGATCCAGCACAACGTTTGGCTGGATGAAACATCTGTATGCTTTTGACCCTCAACTGCACTGAGAGAACATGCTGTCATATGTCACAAACTGTGGATTTGCAATTTAGAGGAATCCAAAATGTATATTTACATATGTTTTTTCATATAGTTTATGTAGTTTATATTTCATGTATGTTAAAGTTCTTTTTAAAGAAATTTAATCTATATTAGAGTGGAAGTGGGTAAATAGCTAAATTTTTATCAACTAATGAAGAAGGGTTGAGATTTAATAAGTTTAAACTTCATTCCACTCCTTTTCGAATATGTTGTAAGTTTGTATGTTTATTGTATCCTTTATTTTATTTTATTTGCATGTTCGAAATAAAGTGCAGTCCAATCCAATCCAAAATGAATGTCCTCCCGCCCATTCTGTATCCTTTTTTATTCTGTATCCAGATGCTCCCCCTATACATAACCAAGAAAACTAATAAGAATCTAGAAAAGGCAATTACCAAGTTTATTTGGCGTGGCAAAAAGCAAAGACAGAGGCTTAGAATATTGCAACTATCTAAAGATATGGGTGGCCTCACTGCACCTAATTTGATCCTTTGTAGCTGGTCATGTCATGCCCACCACTTCTGGCTACGGTTACATACATATCTCAGAGGGGAGACTTGTATTGACTCATAGGCTTGTTCCCCATACTCTGCCTGGAGCTTGATCACCTGTGATGCAAACAAGATAAACTCAGAGATTAAGTTTAACCCAATTATAAACAACAGTATCAGAATCTGGTGCGATTTAACTAAATATGTCGTAAGGAAAAATATTAAGTCACTGCTCTCTCCCATAATCCAAAACCCAGACTGTCCTGCTGGCAATGGATCACCTGTGTTTTCCTCCTGGTGGATTAAAGGGATGCATGTAATTGATGACTTATTTAAAGATGACACATTAATGTCCTTCCAACAGTTACAAGTAACATTTAACGTCCCTAAGCAACATTTCTTTGCATATCTGCAAGTGAGACATTTTATATCCTCTCAGGTTACGCTCTCTTCTACTGACTCTCCTGGCAATGACGTAGAAAAATTTATTTTAGAACGGAAAAATAGGAAACATTTTATATCTTCATTATACTCACTTCTTGGTTTCTTTGATACATATGTGCTGCATCTCTCGATGGTGGGAAAAGGATGTGGGCACTGAATATATAGAAGATGACTGGCAGACAGCCATACGCTTGATTGATTCCACCTTTATGTGTAACAGGTTAAGTGAAACTGACCCAAACCCTTGTAACTGCCCGGAAGTGCATCCTGCATAACTGGATCAAGGATTCCCCTCCAAGTTTTACTTTTTGATACAGAGAGGTGTTTAGCACCCTCCCTCATGAGAGACTGCAGGCTGTTATAAAGGGGAACGACGAGTTGTTTTTTCAAGATCTGATCACCTTTTTTGGACTATTTACCTGCTGACCTGAAAAATCCACTTTTAAAGGGAGGACACTTCTCTGAGTGGAAGTCCCCCATCATAACCTCATCATGAGGAGCCTTTGATGACTGGTTTCTTAAGAATTCACACACTTTTAGTGGGCTGGATTTATTTTGTTGATTTTTGTGAACACTGTCATGGCTATTTGTTTCTTTATTTTCAGTTTTTTTTATACACATCTGCTAAATGCTTGTTATTGTTCTCATTAGTTTTGTTATTACTCATTCATGTCTGTATTTTGATTGCTTTGTGCTATTCATTGTGTGACTGTCTGGGTTGGGGTGGGTGGGTGTTCTAGTGTTTGTTGATGTTGTTTATCTGTGTTGTTCGTTTGAACTTAATTTTTTTTTTTAAAAATTGGAGATTAAAAAAAAAAAAAAACCTTTAGTGACACAAAATAAACAGACACTGATAAAATGTTACTTACAGCTCTCACTTATGACTCTTCAACACAACCAGTGGCGTTGCCTGGCCTGGGCATTTGGGGCTTTAGCCCCGAAGATTTTTTTCTTTAGCCCCAAACAATTCTCCCTCTTCTCTAAGACTTTCTAACTCTGATTCTAACTAAGCCATATGACACTAAAAAAAGATGGCAGTTTCGTAATTTCCTGTATTCACTGAATGCAATAGAAGCAAAACAGACTAATCAGAGATTTGTGTGGAAACCATGTCTTTTTGGTTGACAGCTATCTGTCCTGTGACATGTATCAAGCAGTCAGTCAGTTAGTCAGTTGGATTCAGTGAAGATGGACATTAGAAGATTTTTCGTCCATCAAGTGGTGGCTCAAACATCAACCTTACAGCCACTCCTTGAACCGAGTAAACAGGTACGTAAATATCTGAATGACTTCCATCTTAAACAAACACATAAGCAGATCATACAGCTAGGGTACATCGCGCTGTAGTCAGCTAACGTTAAACCGTTAGCAGTTAGCTATAACTTAGTCAGTGTTTCAATTTTGGCGGGGCTTAGCCTCCACAAACACACACACACACAGGAAGTGAAGGGGAGCCAGGTTAAGTTCAAGTGAGGATAAATGGAGTATACTTAGTTACAATACATTTAAGTGCAACGAGGTTGGGTCCCTCCCCAGCCAGATGCCTGCTTAGTTTTATGTCCTGATTTAGCAACCAGCTTTAGCAACACGTAGCACGTAGCTAAGATTAGTTACCACAGGTCCACGGGGACAACCAAGAGCAGTTACAAGCCTCAAATATCAGTGAGATCGTGGTTTGTAGAGAGTATCTGACACGTATAGCAGCAGTGACAGCCTCTCTCAGGAAGCAAGGGATTGCTTTTAGAGGGCACAATGAAGCACCAGACAGTGACAATAAAGGGAATTTTAAGGAATGCATGCAGCTTCTTGAGAAGTTTGATCCGTTCCTGCAAACATACAAACCATGTTCATGTGTGACCTGCCTCTCACCCTCATCCCAGAATGAAATGATTCAAAGCCCCTCCGATGTTTTAAGGAACATTTTTCCATCTCTCAACATGCTCGACAGTGTTATTTAGCCATATGCAAAGCCTTGACTTCATATCCAGGGATAATGTCAGCAAATTCCAGTAAAATCACAGGCTTCACTTATCTATCCCATGTGAATGCGCCACATGAAATATATACGTGGGGGAGTAATTTCTAAATTTCATGAAGTCTCTGCGTGTCACTAATCCCGTGCGAATAGGGCTTTTGACTGGTTGTTGGTTGACATAGTAGAAGATGAATCACAGTGTCAACTAGAGAAAAAAGGAACAATTTTAAAGATATTTTGGGGGCTTTTTGGGCCTTTTTTAAATTTTTAGATAGAACAGCTGAAGAGTGGACAGGAAACAGAGAGAGGGAATGACATGCAGCAAAGCGCCACGGGTGGAATCGAACCCGTGGTCCCTGCAGCAAAGGACAAAGCCTCTGTGTATGGGGCGCCTGCTCTACAAACTGAGCCCCAGAAAGAACCCATTTTAAATAAATTAAAATGTGGAATTTCAATGTATCTACCAAGACAGTTCTGCATTGATGTTCCATTACTAATCTGTCTGCCTGCAACAGATCACAAGCCAGAATTTAAGAAGGACTGTGCATACTGTATAAAGGCTATATATGGAGAAATTGTTTTTTGCATGTTTAAAGTTATGCTCCGTTCTGGATAATTTGCAGCTGTGAGTGCTAATCTTTTAACTGTTCTTCCCTAACTGTGATGTGTTAAACTAAAGGATTTTAGACATTATCAGCAGCATCCTCTTCCTCTCTCCCACCACAAACCAACCACAGACAGCTTCACATTTCTTTGCACTTTGACATTTTTAACGGCTTTCCAATGAATGTAGTGCAATATACTCCTGCTTCGTTTTTCATGTAGTGCAATATGGTAGAAGGAGAAAAAAACGCTCCTGTAGTTAAATTCAAAGTATTCAGTGACAAAATATAACATAAAATAGCCGCTACACTACGTTATTCTTCAATGGAAGTCTTGTCTTACCAAAAATGAATGAGGAAGGAAATGACTGCTGATGTCAGAGCTGCAGCGTCTGTCAACCGCTCTCACGCTGCCCGACAGTCAGTTCTGTCTGTGTAAGGAGACTGCTTTTGATTTTTATTGTTCATTTATTTAGTTTATGTTTCATACATTTTCATGAATACAGCACGTGAGATGATGTCATGAGATTACGTAATCAGCTTTCTGATTAGAAGCTGAAGAGTACGACAGCCATGTTGTTGGCAAAAGCTGGATGTGTGTTTATCGGGTTCATTCTGTTCTTCTCAGGTAGGAGTGATAGTTTTTCCTCCTTATATAACAATATTTAACGGAAAACTAAAAAAGTTTATGAAATTAAGGTGATTTACAAAAAAACCTAAGATTGAATGTTGGCTGCCATAATTTCGTCTGCTGTTATGAGAATTTAGAGCCTGATTCCAAAAGAGTTGGGAAGCTGCATAACAGGTAAAGAAAAATAATTTTGATAATTTGCTAAGAAGTTCTCAAATATGTTCAACTGAAAACAAGATGAGTCTGACCTGAGTAACTTCACTGACTTTGTAAAAATGTGCCTATTCTGAATTTGCTGCCAGCATCACGTCTTAACAGAGGTGGCAAAAGTACACACATTCCTTACTGAAGTAGAAGTACAGATACTTGTGTAAAAAAAAAAAAAAAGACAGGTAAAAGAAGAAGTACTGACTCAATGTCTTTACTGAAGTAAAAGTAAAAAAGTACAGGTTGCGAAATGAACTCAAAGTATCAAAGTAAAAAGTTTTCCTCTGAAGAACATTTTTAGCCTCCGTTTCTGTGCAAAGCAAACTGAACCTCATGTCATTTATTTATTACTATTAAACTTAAAAGCAGAATCAGTGGGATTTGTCCAAGCTGTTCCTAAATGCATCAGAAAATTAGTTGATTCCTGAGTCACATTCCCAGAACGTCAAGTAGTTTCGGGTTGTTAAAGCGTCCTGAGCTCAGCCACAAAGGCAAAAAGCATTCAAACTAAAGAAAGGAGAAAAATGTAACGAGGAGAAAGTTTAGGTATTTGTGTTCAAGTGTAGAATGCAACTTCATTATAAGCCTCGTTGTAGGTCAGTGCTGCACTAATGTAAATATCAATAATGTATTAGATTATCAAAAATAGGCTGTTTAATAGCCTAATAATTGTGCCCCCATGCAGTTCATGTTCCTGCCCTAAGAATGAGCCCTGACGACAGGTCTGTGTAGGGAGGAAAAATAAAAAGTTGTCAGAAAAATAAATACTCAAGTAAAGTACAGATAGCTGAAAAATCTACTTAAGTACAGTAATGATGTATTTGTACTTCATTACTTACCAACTCTGCCTTTTGAACAAGGCGGGAAAAAAGCAACAAAAGACAAAGCAGGTTCACTGATAGTTTATCGTTGGGCATGAAAGGCTCAGTCATGATCAGACAAGGATGAGCCAGGATCACCACTTTGTGAAACACATCATTGTATAACAGATATTACCAACTGGGCACTAAAAACTTCATGAAATCATAGTTTTAAATACAGCATGTTTACAAATTAATGGGGTTGTAATCAGGGAAGGGACAATTATAAAATTTCATGTCACGATTATTGTGGCCAAAATAATTGCAAAACACAATATTATCACAATAATTTTGAAAAATCTAATTCTTTTTAAATATCTAAAAAAATTTGAAAACATGCTAAATATATACAGATATATTAAGAAAACATTAAAAATTTTGAAAAAGAGAAAGGCAATTAAAAACACTGTAACACTTCACCTTAAAGTCTTTCTTCATTCGTGTTTATAGGGAACAAATCTTAATAAAATAAAATGAAACGAACCAAAGAGATAATAATAAATTATAAGGTATTCCTGCATAAATAAAGGATAAATAAAAAATACTGTATGTGTAAGTCTACTCTGTTCTATAATAGTCTAATTTGTATTGTAGCATGCACTTTTCAACATTCACTAGCATGAAGTCAGAATTACATTAGGTTATTCATAACAGACACTTTCATTCATGCTTTTGATGATTATGCGATAATTAAAATTTACCACAATTAAATTGTTGTGAGTGATTTTATTGCGATTAACAATTAAAACGATAATTGTTCCATCACTGGCCAATTAGTAAAGGGAAGAAAGATGAGAGAAGTCTAAATAAGAAGTAAAAATCTGGTCACAAACTTGCTCATCCACACTTGCTTCTGTCACAGGAGTTCAAGGACGAGCAAAAAGCATCTGTGCTCTGAGAGGTTCATCAGTGGATCTGCTCTGCTCTGCTGAACATCCCACTTCAAGCATGAAATGGTACGATGTACACTGGAATGGATCTTATGTTCAGGATGAACTCTCTGCAGATGGAAATCATTTAACATATAACATGTTGGAAGAGAATATCTTGACTCTGACAATCAAAGATATCAGAGAGAGTGATGCAAAGATTTACTGCTGCAGAGAAACTGACCAACCAGCGCGCTGCGAGGTCCACAGAACTGAGCTCCATGTTGCGGGTACAGTGGCTGTCAGTAATAAATTACTTTAAGAATGACATCAGTGACAAATTATTTTAATTACCATCATCTCAGACCTGCAGGTGAAGGTGATTCCCTCCACAGAGGGACAGACAGTGTCTCTGATGTGCAGCACCAGCTGTCCTCTGACAGAAACCCCTGCAGCCTACATCTGGTACAAGAACAGAGAGCTTCTCTATCAGGACTGGTCTCCCTGGTACCAACAGCTGGTCAGCAGTGAGGAAGCAGCCAAATACTCCTGTGCTATCAAAGGCTACAGTGACCTCAGAGCCCCTGAAGTCTCTGTGGGTCAGTGACGCCTCACCCTGTAGCAAAACCTCGGGCTAATTACATTATGCTCTTATGAAAAAAAGAAATTATACATGCACTGGAACCTAAAGTTATAATGCTCATGAAATAAATTACTACTTGACAAAGTTCAATAAAAACTTGTATTTGTTTTTGTCCAGATTCTGTCACAGCGTCCTGCATTAATGTGACCTACGCTGGAGGGAGAATGTGTTCTTCTCAGCAGACATCAGTGGATGAGCCCTGCTCCATCTCATATCCAACGGGTTACATTGACTAAACATCCACGAAACACACACACACACACATTTGTGATGCTTGACTTGTGAGGACTCTCATTGACATAATGTCTTTTGCAGCCCCTTACCCTAACCCTTACCATAACCTTAAAGAGTAACTCAACACCTCCACCACTTTTTTTGGGGGGGGGGCTGAAAATTGATGCTAAGAAGTATTTAGTAGTGTTTTTGATTGATTTTCGTCTTAATCTCGACATTTTAGTGCAAATTAACCGACTTTTCCATGTTCCGTTATAAATGTGTATGGTGACTGCCATCTACTGGTTGAACCACTGCTATTGCAAGGCAGTTTTTTTGATGCATTTCAATTGGTTGATAAAGTGAAACGTGATGTCACCGGTGCCAAGACACTATCTTCAGGCTGAGACCAGTTGCCAGGCATCCAGAGGATTCTAGATACATTTTTTGAATTTCAGAAACGAGGCACTTCAGCCAGAACTCTGACAGTTTATTTACATTTCAATCTAAACTTAATTCTAACCCTAAAACCACGTCTTAACTAGGGACGCCACAGTACAGCCAGCCCACGGTTCAATACAAACCTCGGTTCTTGGGTCACTGGTTTGTTTCGGCTTCAGTACACATTTTGTGCATAAAGAGAAAAAAAAGCTATGTATTTTTTCTAAAACTGTTTTTTTATTTGCCTATTAGCTAAAAAAAAAAAAAAATCCATTCAGACATACTTGCGTATTTTAAAATGTAAAATAAATAAGTGTGTCTATTATAAGGCAGTAGTCTGTCTATATTTATTTTGTTTTTTGATGCTGTTTACATTTTATGGGACATATGCTTCCCTGTAATTTTATGTATTTTTTTTTTTTTAACTTTTCACAGATGAGGCACAGTGCTTGGAAACATCTAAAATGTCAATAAATTAAACCATGTTGCTGACATCAAACAATTCTACTTGAAGTTTAGAAAGAATGGTTCAGTATCGGATCTCCTCTCTCCTCTTGCTGCACTGCGTCTGTAACATACCTGCTACAGGAGGGGCTGGTTGTTAGCAGCAGCAGCAGCTCTGCACATGAGTTTGGGAGATTTTAAATTTGTGGAAAGCTAAGCTAAACGGTTCGACGGCATAAAGACAGCTTTCTTTTTAGCTCGTTTGTAACAATGAGCTGTTAGCTGCTGGGCTCGCATGCCGTGCTTGTAACTGTTGAGAAACTGAAAAGCAGAGATCATCTCCTCTCAAAAATAAACAGACTGGTCGGTAAAACACAATAACGCTATTTCACGTTAAAAATCAGCATTTCTCTGACAGACACAGCGCATCAGGGGGTAAAAAGAAACCCGGCCAGCGCTTAAAGAAAAGCTGCTTCCTCAAACTCTGCTCCTAAACTCCGCTCCTTGAGTGAATCGAGTGCCTGCCTGGGAGGCTGCACACGTGCTGCATTCACAGGCTGCTCTGAAGCTCCGACAGAGCCAATTCAGGCAGAAATACATCAAAACTAGTTACATGAAACTTATGCAAAATCGAAATACCGCAATTTCAAAGTGCGTCTTGAACCGTGGATGGCGTACTGTATGGCTCAATATTATATTGAGAATTGTGGCATCCTTAGTCTTGACCCTCAAAAAGCCTGAACATAGTGTGAACCGCCCAAAATGTCCTCACTTCCCAAAAATGACCTCATTCCGCTGGTTCAAAACTTGCACTGATCTTCACTGAGGTGCAAGTACAAGAACAAACGTACACACACGTACTTCCTTAATTATTCTTCCTTAAAAATTGTGTTCATATTGTCATGTTGATTTGAGATCATGCTGGAGACTCGGTGTAATTGATCTGAGATCAGCTGTCAGTCAAAGCGTGAGAGTGCTCTGTATTTAAGTGACTTTACATATGTCAACAAGGCTGAACAGATTGTCACATTCTTTTATTTACATTTTCCAGAGCGTTCAAACTTTTTTGAAGTCGGGGTTGAAAAAGATCAAAAAAACATTTGTCTGGAAGACTGTGGAGTGAACTTACACACTGGAGGAGCAGGCAGATCCTCATATCCTTTCATAGCACACGAGTAGCTGTTTGCAGGATGAATGTGGCCTGTATAAGAAGAAGAACTCTGTCTAGACATTTTTTGTCCATTTTCATACCAGATGTAGGAAGTTTCACCAGGCAAAAGACAACTGCTGACACACTGGAGCTG
>JAPXVT010225550.1:0-10687 GCA_029823135.1 Acanthurus reversus | reverse complement strand
AGAGAGAGAGAGAGAGAGGAGGGAGGAAAGAAAGAAAACAGAGACGTGACACAGGCCTAACCCAAGCCATCAATATGTTTTATATCGTTACATGTAATAAATCTACACACAAACATTGCACTTTACAGGACTTAATCTTTTAGCCAAAGTACGTTGATTCATAAAGGGAGCTGATGGCTTTGATTTTAAGTTTGTTGCTCTTGTATGACTTGGAAGATTTATGGTAAGTGTTTCAGGACACAAAGGGACATGGTTTTATTTTTTCTTTCTAAAAAGTTTTTAGAGAAAATAAGTACATTCATAATCAATCACTTAATCATGTGCCTTTAGCTTTGGATATAAAAGGGTCACTTTATGTTAGAGCAGTTGGGTACTGCGGTAGTTTAGATGAGTTTGACGTCTCATATATGTCTGTTAGCTATATATGTTAGCTTAGCATCACGACAAGGAAACAGTCTATCCTAGCTCTATCAGACGGCAACAAAATCCACCCAAAAGAAACTCTGAAACTCACTTATCCACGTGTTGAGTCTCGTTTTCTTAATTCATACAAATTTAAAATAAATTTGGCTCAGAGCAGTTGCCAGGCAACCAGTGGAGACTCTAGGAAGTTACTTGTTGCAACCAAAAATAGTCCTTGATATGTAACAATCTTTAGAACAGAGACCTGTAGTAGTTTACACTTTGGTTGTCGTTCAGATTAAATATGTGAGACAACATGCTAATGCTAAGATAACAAATTAAGCCAGGATAGTTTCCCCGTTTCCTGTCTTTGTGGTGCAAACTCACTTGGGGGACATTCCTTAGATCCTGTGGTTCTATGTTCCCTAGACTTACATGGCACATAATGCAAATATGCCAAATGGTTCTATGGTACCCAGTTCCATATATGTACTGATCCAGGGTTCCATGTTTCTCAGCTCTGTATAACACATAATGGGAACGTGTTAAGAGATGTTCCCCAGCTTAAAATGTCAGTGTTAATGCTTATTTTGGTATCATACATACATCAACACAAAACACTATATAATTCAAACAAAATGGTCAAACTCAACATGTATGACATGGGCTACTCATCAAAGGGGGTTTCTGCCCCCAGTGCTGCTATTAGGCTCAAAATATAATAGCTTTACACTTGTGGAAACCTATCAAAATGGTTGGAGTCATGGGTTAGGGTGAAATTATGTTACCTGAGTATTTAACCAGGAAACATGGATACTCTTCCTGGCCAGGCTAGTTCTCCTAGGCTGGTCTTTGTGCTAAGCTAACTAGCTGCTTCCTGTTTTCTTCTATTTAACGGACAGATATGAGAGTAGTATCAGTCATCTAAACTGACGGTTACTGTCGCCATAAAGCGAGTAAGTGTGTTTTCTAAAACAAACTTTTTTCTTCAAAGATGGCTTGAGGTTAAGGACGTGCTGTTACAGACCTTTCTCCTCCTCTTCTACTGATTTCATGCACAAATACGGAGCACAGTGCAATGTCTGTTCTGTCACATTCCTTTTGTGTGTTTCTGTTTCATTTTCATAGTCCTCTTATATAAATCACGTTTTAAAAAGGAGCATTATATTGATGTTTATACGTTTGTACGTGTATTCTGTTTGACAGCCGGATGAGGGGTTTTTCCTTTACTGTCTAATACGATTTTACTTCAGATTTTACTCTGTAGTTTTTAAGGCAGATGAAGTTGCCGTTCAGGTGCAATGTTTACCACAGTGTGCATTCATTCCAGAGGAGAAAGACTGTGTTTTCTAATGATATCCATCCCATTACAGGCAACTCTGATGTAGCATAATTTATTGTCATCCTCTTGATTCTCAATTATTTAATCAATCACTGTTGGTGAAATGATGCCTCTGTACTCATCCTCTTTTCACATTCATCTCCTTCACATCTTACACCTTCTGAACTATACTTTAAATGTAAATAACTGTTTAAAAGGGCTGTATATGAAACTAAAATGTAATAAAAGTATTGGTGGTTTAGATCATCGACTGAACTGTTAAGGGTTAATTATTTGCTCACTTGTGTGTCTGTTGAAAAAACAACAGACATTGTCATGTCTCTGGACTCGGTAAATTTTGATTCATTTCAGCAGAATTTTCCTATAATTTGTGCACTAATTAAGAATAAATGGGTTGATTCTTACTTGAATCAATGATTTTGCTGTTTCAGCTAACATTTTTGAATAGAAATCCTGACTTGTTATTGTTGACAGCTGCCAAGTCTTGGTCTAGATTCAGCTTACATTTATACAAAGAGACATAAGTTTAGTCTGTACTGATGTTTAGGCAGTGAAACACCAAACACGAAACTGAAAATACAGATGCACTTTAAGTAAACAGCTAATGGGTTAAAAGAAGTGGGTTAATCTTGACAAAAAAACTGCGATTTCATTTCTTTTCATGCAAGATGTAGTTTTTTCCTAAATGGTAATTAATATATTTCATATAAACAGTGTGCCTGAATTTGATGGTATAAGGTTTAATGCCTGTATAGAGTATATGTCTTTTGACAGAAAAGCCGGATTTAACATGCTTTTCTTAAAACAACATTTGCTACAAAGAACAAACAAACAAGCAGGCACATGTTTTAATTGTGGTTTTGTTTGGTTGCTATGGTCCTTGAGTCTAAAGTCTTATACATTTCTTCCCAGATATTTTCTATCACTGTCGGTTACTGTGTTTAAGCCGTGCAAGTCTGACCCCAAGTGGTGTAACTACGCAACAGCTGGCTACATCAGAACTAGCCGATTCTGCAGAGGTGGCAGTACACACAACTGCACATTCTTTAGTTATGTAGAAATTCAGATATAAAAGTTGAAATTATCCTTCTGAAGGACATTTCTACTGGCCATTTCTGTGAAAAGCTATCTGAAGCTCATATAAATATTAATATTGGCATTTTTTGATCTGTAAGCTATTGAGCATAAATGAAAATATTCATATAAAATATGAGCAGCATTAAAACACAATAGAAAGAGGTGTGTCCTAACCAACCAGTGTACTAACATGATCCAGCACTAATTTTAAATGTCTGGGTCACATATTGAGCAAAAAATGTCATAATATGATCTATCACTGATTTTGACTGTCTGGGTCACAATTACTAAAAATAACACTGGCTTTGTGTCATTGAAAGAGTTACTTGTTGATGGTCCCAAGTGAAATCAGTTCCTGTAGCCATTTTCTAAAGCAAGGTGGTTTTCCTGTCTTCCAGACTCGAAGAATAAGTATTTTTTGCTAGTACCATGCCCACAGTTAGTGCTGTTTGAGTCTGTAAAGGAAGAATTAGAGTCCTCAGAGCATCCAAAAACAGTCAAGTCTCTGTCTGGAGAAATAGTCTATGAAACCTCAGATTTTTTTTTTTTTTTTTAAATTCTTGACCAAAAAGGGTGAATCAAAGGACATTTCCAAAATAAATCCAACAATGTACCATTACTTGCTTTACATTCATCACAAAGTGGAGATACGGCAGCGTAGAATTTATATAACATAACCTGAGAATGATGAAAACGGTGACTCACTTTAAACTGAATGAACCGCTGTAGCTCTGACTTCCTCTGTCCACTGTAGAGCAACTAAAATTGCCACTATTTCAGCTGCATACACTGATAAATGATCTGTTATTCTTTTGGACACCTTTACTTTTAATTCTGGGGCAGAAAAGGGACGACTTTTTTTCCTCCAGTCTCTGGATTCTTAAAGTCATCAGTATATAAATGTACACAATGTAAATACCCACAGTGATGTAGTGGTGCCTGGAGAAGTGGGTATACTCTTGATTTATGTCCCCAATTTTTTTAAAGCGTCCCAACCAGTAAAGGGTAAGCACCCTTTTTAAAAAGTGACATTTTGTAAACAGTGGCATGTAAGATTACTCTTAAATATTTAGTTCATCCAAAACTGGGACAGTAGTAGAGCTGTCACTTGTCATTTAACTTCTGCTGCTTGACTTCAGGGAGTTCAAGGAGGACCATTATGAAATTAGCGTTAGCCACAACACAGGTGCAGATTTTGCACTCAATATGGCCCACAGTCAGACTATGGGATGAGACAACTACATTATTAGACATTTTGGGTGAAATACTCTTTACCCCTTAGTGCATCCACACAAGAAAAACCTTGCAAGTAGTCCACGGGCCAGTAGTGTCTTTTGTAAACAGTCTTAAAACAGCTGATTTGCCACAGATGGGATTAGAAGTGGGAATACTCAAAACAGACTGAGAAATAAGTGGGTATACTCCGTGTACCTGCTTATATCCTGCACTACACCACTGAATACTCTTATCTCTCATGCAGCACAGTGTTACGTATAATTTGCTTTGAAGTTTTTAAAGAATCTAAAACCAGTTTAGTTTCTTTTAACTTCCCATTATTTTCACCTTAGACCATACTAAAACATGTGAGTCAGCCAACAGGTTAGAGAACACACTGAGGACACCTGGTGGACACATATGGAACTACCAGTGGAAAACACAAAGGATTGTCAGTCATGCGTACATCTGTCATTTCTTCTTAGTCTTTCCAAATACCCTGTTCTATTCTACATATGCAAATTTTATGAATTCTTGTTTTTTAAATTATCAGCAAACTCAAACATATTTTTGGACAACATGTTCCAAAATACCTCTGAGAACATTTTCACAATATTCTACGGCAGTATTTTTAAGGCATCATTAAATAAAATCATAGGACAAAGCCTGTGCAGTTTGGCTGATGATGTATGTTCTTGGCTGGTGGATTTTTTTTCTTTAATTCACCATTTTTAATTTTTTTTTTACCAGTTCCCCTTTCTTAGTGAGTCAAATCTTTCAAACACTGATATAAATTCTACATAACCAAGTGTCATTGTGTAGAAACTGTGAAAAGCATATGTGACTCCTTGATGGAATTTGTTCCAGTTTGATACAAAAGGAATTGATTAGATTTTGGATGTCATAGTTCAAAGGTCAGGGTCACTGTGATGTCACTTGTGTCTAGGACATAATTTTGAACTGGAATAAGTGGTGGGAACACAAATCATTTAATCATGTCTTCTGAAGTCTTCAGGGATGAAAACAGAGTGGTTTGTGTGGTTGTCTTATCTTGTCTGATTTGGATGCAGCTACTGCAGCAAAGTTCTTTCCCCTGAATTTTCATGTGTGCAGTGAGTGAAGAATGTGACCTGGCTGTACATTCTGCAAGATTCATCTGAAAGCAGTCTTCACCACCTCCATTTGACCATTTGCCTCCTGTATTTCATTACCAGCACTACCGATTCCCACAACTTCCTTTGGCCTACTACAGCTCTTCAATCCTGTATTTGTTACAAACAAGGCGCCTACAGCACAAAACAGCCAACACTACCACAAACACCAGCCACCCTTTCTTCCAGACCACACTGTACTGACTGTCCACCAGCTGCATGTTACACAGAGGCATATAACCGCCAGGCGGTAGCTCTAGTTCTTTCTGTGAGTTAGCTGACTCAGGCTTTCTGAGGAGCAGGAAGAAAAACATGAAAGGTTGCACCAGCAGCATGTAGTGGAGGACAAGCATGCAGAAAGTTATGATGCATTTGTGGTCAAACAGTTCCAAACCCAAGTTAAATTTAAATTTGTTTGACGATGTGACTCAGATTTAAAGAATAATAATTCTCTGTAAAATTTACCACTTTGTAACAAAAACACACAAAGAACAATGAACTATGTAACCATTTGGAGACACAATATATGTAACACTAATTGTACATTTACCAAACATTTCAAAATCCCATAGTTCAAAATCAATCTTTTGACTGATATTTTTGAGTTAAAGGAACCTAAAAACACAGTAAATCATATATTACACTATTTTTATTTCTGATTTTAAATATGGTTACATTTCTGAATTGAGCATGAGACGAGATTATAAACTTGTTTTTGAATTTATTCCTGAATTCTCCATCTCTTTCTTGAATGTCTTGTCGGGGTTACACCTTTGCTCAGTGGGTCCTCAGGCAGTTCATGGTGCCTGGAAGCAAAGAGGCTGCTGAGAGTGGGTCAGTAGTCTGCTGCTTATTCTGGATGATTGGCTGGTTGATGCCCACTCTCTGCTGCTCCACACCAAAAACACAGAGTCAATCTGCCCTGTGAAACACAAAAACAGCCCATGAGTCATTTTGAACACCACTATACAATCTTTGCACTGTTGGTAGCTACTTTTTGAAAATATATAAATATTTAACATAATACATCAGAATAAAATCCAAGAAGGTTCTTCTAATATACACAGTATAATGCAGCTATGTAAAGTTAGCTTTAGACTGTCAAACGTGTCACCACTGCTTCTTTCAGAGTCTCAGTGAGGGGGTTACTTACTGAGCCCACTGACAAAAAGGCGAGCACCCCTCTCCTGCTGGTTCCGTCGTCATCCATCCTTCACGTCTGGTCCTTTGCCTTCTCACGGTCATCCTGTCATCACGGAAATCCTCTTTCTCACGGGGAGGTTGATGAAGGGTCTCGAAACACAAAATAAGCAACAGTCAGTTAAGTAAACAAACACTTCATATGAGTGAGATTAAGAATTTATGAAGGTTGTTCATTTTGTCAACTTACCTTTGTCTGGTCTAACATCAACACCTACACAGTCTAACAGAGGAAGGTTAATCATTGTGAAGTATTAAAATAAATGAAATGGTAAATGGACTTCATTCATACAGCACTTCTCTAGTCTTTGGACTAGCTAAACGGCTTTACAAGACAAGTCAGCATTGACCCAATCACACACATTCACACACTACTAGCAGGTGGCTTCTATACTCATTCACACACGGACGGAAGAGCCACGTACACAGCAGAGGCCCTGCAGGCCACTCTGGCAATGGCTGTGAGAGCACACAGCAGAATGGGTCTGTATGTCAACACCTGAAAAACAGAAGCCCTCTGCCGCTGGTCATCAGAACCCCCAAAGAATCCACCTATTCTCTCTGTCCCAGATTGGCAACGTAACATTATTCCCCACTTCAAATGCAGTAGAAACACCCCCTCAAAAGACTGCAGCATTGATCAGGACACATAAACCAGATGAAGCAGGCCTCATCCTCCTTTAGGCGGCTGGAGCTGCTGCGGGAAAATCACGAGCTGGGGGTGGTGGGGGAAAACCAGCACGGCGCAGAATAACACCCCCTGCTGGGGCTGGGGGAGCCGGGGCAAAGTTAACACGGTGCAAAATAAGACCCAAGGCTGGGGCTGTGGGAGCTGGGGCAAAATGAGCATGGCGCAAAATAAGACGAGCTGGGGCAAAGTTAACACGACGCAAAATAACACGCCCTGCTAGGGCTAGGGGAGCTGGGGCAAAACTAACACGGTGCAAGATAACACCCCCTGCTGGGACTGGGGGAGCTGGGGCAAAATGAGCACGGCGCAAAATAAGACCCCCCACTGGGGCTGGAAGAACTGGGACAAAACCAGCACGGGGCAGAATAACACCCTGTGCTGGGACAAAACCAGCACGGCCAAGAGAAACACCTCCTGCTGGGGGAGAAGAAACAGCCTCTTCTGGAGGTTGTTGAAAGGACCCACGGCCTGAGGTCGAAGAAAGCGACTCTTCTGGGGGTTCCTCACAGTCCCGGCGCTGCCTCTTTGCACTTACCTCCTTTGCATCACGCTCTTTCCTGCTCCTCTTCCCAGAGCGGACGCCTGAAGTGGAGGGAGCCATCTGCTTTGGGTCTTCCTCACAGTGGCAGCGCTGCCTCTTTGAACTTACCTGCTCTGGGTCACTGCTCCTCCTTTTTGTGGAGTTGCTGAGGCCCGAGGTTGAGGGGGCACAGTCATCCCACCTCTGGAGCACTGCAGGACTTTCATACTCACCTTCATACTCACCTTCCTTTTCCTCACCAGAGAAAATGTTGACTGAGTGGTCCTCTTTGTCATTGCTGACGATCCTGATGACTGCAGGGAGGCCGTCGCCTGCAGGACGCTCACTGACATCGTTCACACCATCTGAGAAGACAAAAAGTTTATGGAAATGTCAGTTTAATTCACAGCAAATTTGTGGGATTAAATATGCAACAATGCAAAAAAAAAAAAGCAAGAGAAAATACAATCTACCCATTTACTACCTCCCGCTGTAATACACGTGTCCCTAAGCATCCAACAAACAAGAGGCTCTTCTAATTAATATATTAAATAATGTGCAGTTCTGCTTCTGTTGTTCTAAACTGAATGAGAATATTTTTTTCTCATGCATTCATGGGACACTCACTGCTAACAACTGTTTACTGTAGTTAATCACTTGGAAAAACTTGTAAATGTTAATTTATTAACCCTTTTTACCACGATAGAACTTTGGACGGTAAAATCGTAAGTAAGTATATTTACACTAATGGCAAAAGAACTTGAGTTAAAAAATTAAAAAAACACAATGTTGTGTTTGGAAACTAAATATGATTAAAATCACATAAGCCTGTGTCACTGGACTATTGACACACATTACTGATGGACACAAACTTCTTACAGCATTAAGACAAACATTTACAGAAATGTAGCCTATAAAACAGTTGAACTGTATCAAACTCCTTTGAATTGGAGTATTTCTGCATTTAAAAAAAAATTCACTTAAGCCTGCATGACTACATATTACTACTCATAATAATAATAATGTCAGTGTCGGGCTTTGTAACTTGACAAGAAGAGGGACTAAATGAATCAACATCCTACTGCCAGACATTTAATGACATTAAGGTCACATACGTCATTGCGCACAGTGAACCATGGGGCACAGTGTTTAAATCGTGCGTAACATCCATGGCAACAACTGGGCCACTACAAATACACCACAGCAGCAGAAGTTCAAGTTCTAAAGGTTTCCCCATGTCAAGTGTCTGTGTGAGGAACACAAGAGTTCAGGCTAAAGGCTCAAAAACAGTCAAACGTTTTTCAACTTCATTGTTCAGAATCAAAACAAACCAATCAAAGGCCTTAATCTGACGCTATAAAAGGCTTCTGTAGCCCACTGTCCGACGTCTTGACGTTTGGAGCAAATACTTTAAGGTCCCATCGTCACCATGGAGCTCAAGAAAAACAGATTTCTAGCATTTTATGAAAGTTACCATCTTGTTTTCATAATTTACATGCTAATTTTTAACAATTTGCCGCCTTGTAGCTAAAATAAAGTGTTTTCAAACTGTTACACAGATTGTTTACACAATTTTCCCGGAATATTTAAGAAATTTTGTCCATCAGAGAGCCTAATAGTTTTACACGGAGAAATACGTAACGTTAGCCTTTAAGTCTGTTTTTGCTAATGTGTTAAATCTTTTTCCATCGGGCCAATTGACATGAAGTGAACTGTGAATTCATAAATTAACACTGATCTGTCTGAGCTTTTAGGAGAATAGATCAATAAATCATACAAAAGGAAACATTTTAGCCGACAATAAATAAAAAAGTTGTCTTACCAGTGTGGTCATGGTCCATCTGAGGGGCGTCTCCCTGTGGCAGTCCACGGCGGGCCATTTTGAAGCTCCTCGGGTTTCCACAAAAATCAAAAGCAGTAGATTTGCTTTCCAAAAGTTTTCCAAAAAGTCGCTGAAGTTCTCTTAGAGAAATATTTTTTCACAGGTTGGGTTCGCAGCAGGTCAACAGGTCAACTCGCGCCGAAAGCCAAGTGAAAAGGGAGAGATGAGAGGGTCCAGGCCGTATTTATAGCTGCACTGCTCGTTCGTTCTGTTTCATTTAATGGCATTTAATAGCGATCGTGCGCGTGAGGGAGCGTGTGCGCACGTTTTATAATTCGCACGCGCGTTTTAATAAAACAGGCAGGTGGCATACGAATAAAGGGCGCGTGCAATTAATAAAACGCGCCCGCGAAATAGATCATGCACGTGCGCGTTACAAACCATTGAGTGAGGGCGTGTCCAAAGTTTTGACTGGCAGCAGGTCTCCGGTGGCTAATCTGGAGAACCGAGAGAATTCCCGGTGGTCCGGCCTGGCTGGTTTGAGGGCCGCGAGGGCCGGTTTGCAGCGACACATAGATCATACAGGCTATAATGGCTATGAATTCTCTCTGTCTCTTTCTCGTCTGGCTGTGATTGGATATAAAAATACCCGTGGTTGTGTTATTGTAGGAAGGGCTTCTGGGTAATGTTGTCTAACTTGATTTAAAGTGCCCGCCGTTATTAGGGGTTATATTAACTGTTATTTTCAAGTTCTGCATCAGTGTCACATCATTCCAACTTACAAATACGATAAAAAAAAAAAAATCTTATTCCTCTAACAATAATATTCAAACTTTTTAGCATCATTTCACAAAAAAATAGGCCAGTAAATATCTTGACATCTTATGTGACAGAAAAACTTCATACATACAGCTATATCTATCTATCTATCTAATCGTTACTCAAAGTAAAGACCAAATACATTTTTTCAATAAATTCATTTATTATGTTGTGGGACAACATTTACAAACCTTTCTGTGCAAGTACAGCTCTTGCTGCGTTTTGATGACAGCATGCCCTGAAAACGTGGCAAAACATCTCCTTTATCATTATTATTAAGACAACGAAAAGCATCTTTCTCGCCTGCTGTTGAAGGCTTGCAATGACATTTTTTAAAGATTTCATTGGGCAATTGATGATGCTGGAGCTGGCAAAAGTCAAAAGCCTGCAGTTCATCTTGGTAAAAATACAAGCTGAAAAAAAAAACTTGATGACCAAAAACATATGA
>JAPXVT010225368.1:0-10688 GCA_029823135.1 Acanthurus reversus | reverse complement strand
AACTCGCCCTTCAAGTAGCTGCAGCTCTCAGCGTGAGCCGATTTATAATGGTTTCCACCTCTTTTAATGCTTTTCCCGTTATCCTGGAAAAACGCTGTGAAATCTGCCGAACTGACGGCCATGTTTGCATTAATGACGTATACTGACTGAGACAAGACGTGAAGTTCACTGAGCGGTCTCACAAAAAACGTTTTGCTTTTTTTGTTTACTATTTGATGACAAAATTCGACTTTTTTCACATGAAAAATGATCTTATGTGTAATTCAACTCAATTCAAACCAAACGGTCAAATGATCAAAAATTAATTTGTCCCTCTCTATTGACTACCATTCATATTTTTTTCACAGAGATCTCACCATACTCTTAGACCTTGTCACTTACTAACAGCAGTCTGTGGGTATTATGACATTTTTTCCCAATAGAACGCAAAAAATTATTGATGCTTACCTCAAAGTTACTGTTATGGCCTCCTTAAACAAAGGCTCGGAAGGAAAGCCACATCATATAAAGAGATGCCACAAAGAGTTTTCCAATGAACAACATTTCTTTCTTCTTCTTTTTTTTTTGGTTTTAAGAAAAATAAGCAAAACAAGTCAAGCTGCTCCCCCTAAACAAAATGTTACATTATTGCTAGCTAGCTAAAACGTTGCTCACTTAACGCTAATTATGATGGCTGTAATTGCCATGTTTGACAGTTCCTCCAATCCTCCTGTTCAGTTATAAAACGATTTCCTTGATGAACCAGTATTTTTACAAAAATTCATAATCATCATGATCATTAAACTTAAGTGGGTTGAGTCTGTCTCTCAGTTTTCTTCCAGGAACCTGATTATTTTACAATCTTCAAAATGCAGCCATTTTAAAATTTGGTGCAACTAGTTCTAAAGTTTGAAGTAAAGGAATTTAAACTTAAACCGTGATTTGATCTAGTTTAAAGTTAATCCTTGTTGGTGCAAACCAAACGTTCTACTAAACTACGACCCATGTTAAGTCACTTTCTAATAAGGCAATTTTGAGTCAGTATTCATTTTATTTTTTCCCAGCTTCATTTTATTCAGTAATAGCAGGAAAGGATACTGCTTTTCCAGAGAATCATATCTATATTTAAAACACAGAAAGCTATAATAAGACAGTTAAATCAAATCAAATAGTGGTATTAACAGTTTGCATGGTCAGTTGATTCTGTACTGATGTTTAGATTTTACAGCCTCCTGAGTTTATTCCCTTGTAGATTTCTCCAGGTGTGTCCAGACAGTGGCACCAGAATACTGGACCAATTGAAATTAATTAATTTATAAATGGTTGCCAAAACATTTATTAGATGAGTTTTTAGCCTCTGTCACAGATTGACATCCCAGTGGTCCTTGCTCCTATCAGCAAAACTGAAACTGAAAGACCTTGTAAACTGTTTTTGAAATTTAATCTGACAAAATCTCAGCTGGTTACATTTTAACAGCCTTGTACGCATCCAAGCATTTGGTGACTGCTGTCAATCACTTACAAATCAAAGCAAGTAAATGGTACAGGTAAATATATAATAATATATAATAATATAATATATATAATATAATAATAATATAATACCATTTACGCATAAATGGTAAATGGTACAGGTCACTCATCAATAAAACATTTTTCATAAATAATCTTAATTTAAAGCAGTTTGTTTGGCTGTCGTTTTGGACTGAAACCCAGCGTTACATAGATTCATTCATTCCAAACCTTTTTTAGCTTGAGAACTAAAAGAGAAACTCGGTTTCCCAAACTTTCAAAAACTAGCCTACATTGTGAGTTTTTATGACATCTACTTTAATACAGGAGTGATAAAGAAAACAACAAACATCAAACCAAGTACATAAAATGTTTTTTTAATCTTTAAGTACACGGAGGAAAAAATCTAATATGTTGAGTTTACTGTTAAGGTTATATTTCTCTTTTACAGCTAAGCTGAACAGACCAGCAAAGCAAAAAAAACAACAACAGCAAAATCATTTCACACTGGTGACCCAATAAAAATGAGTCAGTGATCGTTTCTGAGGACCCACCCAAAGTTTGGGAAATGCTGTCCTATTCCTTAAGACAAGGGACGAGGGGTGGAAGAACAGCCACTACATGTGCCAATGCTGTAAGGCCGCGGGATATTTGTTTTGAAGGTACTATTGCAGCACCTGTTGAAAAATGGCTGTTTGAAAGGGGCTGATGAGTGCTATTGTTGCTTAGTGTCCGTTAGCCGTGACATGGGTTTAGTATGTTACACAAACTTTTCACGGACTCAGTGAAGTCAAGGCCTGCAATCTATAAACTAGATTACATACAGCCTACTAATTCTTTGCATGTTCATAAACTTTTAGATTCCAGAAAAATTAAAACTAACATTTTTGCATTTAACCGTAGACTGTGGGTGTAACTATCCAATTGGCTAAGATCCAATGATCCCAGGGTCCACTGCTGATGATGTGTCCTGAAATTAAAAAAAAAGAATCTAAAGACAGTCTGTTATTCAAACCCAGTAAGAGTGCAAATAAGACAATCCTTGAAGTAAACCAAATCGTAACACGCCATACTCGGCCTCAAATTAATAATAATAAAATAAAGCTAAATGGTCCTTGTATGAATGGAAAAACAAGCTCTATTAAATAGCAGATTGTCTGCTTCAGTTCTGTTTCCCTCACTCGTTTCTTCTCTCTTTCCTTAAGGACACGAGCCCAGTGTCTGTCCCTGCCCACTCAACACACCAAAATTTTGATTATTCTGAGGGATTGTAATAGCAAGTCCTACTAGCTAAAGAGTATAGCAACGATGCAACCTCAGTGTGTTGACAAGACTGTAATTATTGGATCTGACTGTTTTCAAGAAATAGTTACAGCCCATAATTTCCCCCCAAATTATGAACATTTTCTTTCAAATTTCTGTTTTTTGCATGGATTACTGGAGCCAGTCCCAGCTGACATTAGGTGAGTTCACCCTGGACAAGTCTCCAGTTCATCACAGGGCTGATAGAGACAAACTACCATTCATGCTCACATTCACACCTATGGGCAATTTAGAGACACCATAAAAAACCATAAACCTGCATGTGTTTGGACTGCAGGAGGAAGCTGGAGAACCCGGAGAGAACCCACACAGACACACAGAGAACATGCAAACTCCACATAGAAAGGCTGGATTTGAACTCCGTCTTTTTGCTGGGAGGCGACAGTGCTAACCGCTGCAGCACCATGCCACGGCATGGAGTCATCTATTTCTACAATTTCATGTTTTGTCTCTATTGAACTTTACTACCATCTGCTGGATTTTAAGGTGTATGGCATTTATTCTACCTTCTCTAGCACTGTTCATGAAAGTGACAATTTGTGTATTCAACCCATTATATTTAGATTATCTCCAAAACGAAATCATTTCTCAAGGGAGACAAATTAAGTGTACCTAACCTTGACCTCAACTATTTCATGTCATTTTACAGTTTTGTGGTAAATAAAAGGCAAATTATCCTGTAGCACACATAAAATGTCATATCTGAACTGTGACTTTGAGCTGTTTTAACCTTTAATTTTCTGTAAAAGTGTGCTGTAAAATCACATGATATTTGGCATGCACAAAGTAAGGGTCATTCTAAGAGAATTCACTGAGAATTTACCATCACCTTAAGAAGATTTCTTATAATGACAAGTGAAATATGAGTACTGCATACATGTGTTACAAAGTCATTTCACCCGATTTTGCCCTCACAGTTCTGCAGGAGTGTACCATATTATGACAATAAATTTGACATGTACATATAGTCAGAGTCATCCTAAATAAGAGTCCACAAAAAATTAATATCCCCTAATTTATCAAATCCAAAATAAAATAAAACTGGATTAAACCAAACAGGTGGGACGTGTTTGCGTCTTTATGTCAGAGAAGAATTTTTTTCTGTGAAAACTCTTCTCATAATTGTAAGATAATGATCTTTTTAATTCAGAAACACGGTGATTTAAAACCAGCTTTCAGTCTTCACACTAACCATATCCTGACTCCATACTTGAGCAATATTTCAACCCAAAACTATTTCTTGCGTATCAATTACTCACCCTTGAATTGAAGAATATATTTTTTCCTTTCAGCGTTCTTCCATGGTAAATAGATTTTTTCCAAAAATGTGAGCCACTCACTTTAGCTGCTTTTGCTGGAGTGGCTCACATTTTTGGAAAAATAATTGTTTACAGTGGAGGAATGCAGGAAGGAAAAATAAACTTCTAGACATCTAAAGGTGAGTAACTGATACACCAAAAATAGTTTTGTGACGAAACATCACTTGACAGGCACAAGATTCATATCTACCTGTTTAAGTTGTTCCTTTAAAAACTCTCTTTCCAGGATCCTGTACTATAACAATGAAAACACATTAACTGGAGCACTGGCAAATCAAACAAGACAAGGCTTTGCCATCCCGACAGACTGCCCAATCAAAAGTTACCAGAGGCCTTCAAAATAAAGTGAGACCAGCCACCTTAAAAGCCTCACTTGAACTTGAAATGAGAACAAGGATTTTGCACACCGTGCAGTGACGGGCTCCTTATGTGATATTCCAGGTGACATCACAAGTACACAAGTTAAGAAAACACAGACAAAGAAAAGTCAAACTGTTCCTGAAATATGCAGTTAAGTCAGATAATCCTGTAGAATATCCATTTTACCATTTGGTTTGCTGGAAATTTGGGACAGTTGATGCTACTTGATTGCAGCCTCTTATTGATAATGATTTATTACATAACCAATTATTCGATGGTAACTCTAAACCCAATCCAAGACTACAGGTTTGCATCCTCAGTATTCTTCCATCAGACATACATACCCCTCTCTTTCTCCTGCTGCATTTCCCCCTCTGCCTGCCAGTTCCATGTTTTCAGAAGAATCACCTATAACATGTGTCATGTTATGGTATGATGTAAACATCCAAAGTGGACTGTAAATTTAGTTTTGTTGGTGGTTTAGTTTGAATGAGAAAACATAGATGGTCATTGAATATGTTTGTCTGCAGGCAATGCAAAGTGTGTTGCAGGTTTTGCAGGCTGCAGAAACGCATAATACAGACACAAATGTATGGTAAAGTGATATTTAAAGTAATATGAAATACTGGAGAATGAGGGTGAAGTGGAGCATAGCAGGCATGAGAGGTGAAGAGATTACAGACCAGCAGGTGAGAAGGCAGGCCAACAGGCTGGCAGATGTGAGGCGCCCTGAGGCACATTGAGAAAAACAGGTTAGAAAACACGGAACACAAAAACACAAAAGCACTAAGAGCAACAAACTGCATTTGGCCTTAAGCAACAGCAAGCACAGGTGTTGTTGTAACAATGATGTAGCAACAAGTGGGAGACGAGTCAGGGTTCATATACTGGAGAGATGATGAGCTGACTGACAGAAGCCAGATGAGAGACAGACAGGGCAGGAAGATATGCCCCTCACAGAGACCAACAGGGACACAAAAGACACGAGAAGAGGGGGAAACAAAAGGGAGCTACAACTACTGCCTGGTGGTTATACCTCCACAAGGCATACAATTATCAGACAGTGAAAGTACAGCAGTGGGTCAAGAAGAAGCCCTGGGGTGGTTTCTGTGTTAATGTGAGGAGTATAAATCTTATTTTTTAATGGTTTAGGTGCATGTTTTGGAATAAACTTTGGATTACAGAGCTAGTAACGTGTATTTGGATCATCGTTGACAAGATGAGGTCCCAGTGACTTTTGACCTCCAAACTTTAATCAGTTCATCTTTAAGTCCAAGCTGATGTTTGTACCAAATGTGAAAAACAGCATTGCTGATATACTGAGTTCACAAGCACGTGATGAACATGAGGCTGCAGTGACCTTGACCTTTGACCCATGACCTCCAAACTCTAATCAGTTCATTCTGGAGTCAGAGTGGACATTGGTGCAAATTCTGAGGAAAATCCCTCAAAATGTTCTTGACATATCAGGTTCACAAGAATGGCCCCGACTTACGTATATACGTACGTACATACATACGTCTGCACAGCCTGAAAACGTAACGCCTCTGGCCCTGACTATTGCCCGTGTGGAGGCATGAAAATGGGGGTATGGTTATAAAACTCATCACTGTTTTGTCCACAGTAACCTCTGTTGTACAGGCTGCGTAAGAAGAATTTTTAAAAAGTAAACTAGAGAAATGTGAGTTTTTATTGTCAACAGGATCCTCCAAAAGTTTTTAGAATGTGTGCAGCAGCAAGTTAACTCTTCATTTTCAGTGATTATTTTCTTCTGCAGTACTTGTGTTTTTTGTTTTCTTTCTCAAAATACCAAAGCAAATTCCTCATATATGAAAACGTTCTTGGTTCTGATCAAACTTGTAGTTGCTGTTTGTACACATGAACACAACATCAGAAAAAGTTTCAAAAATCGAATGACGCTCTTCAGACCATGGTCTTACCTGGAGAAGTTTTAGTTATTTTAAAATCATACCTTTAGTAAAAAGTCGGGGGTAGTAGCTTTGATTTGAGCCTTGTTTCTGTTAGCGAGCCTAAGGCATGTGGTAGCTAGCATAAATCCTCTGTGAAGAGTTCGGATGGCAATGGTTGTCACGTTTGACTAATGTTGGACAGACTATAGACAAATAAGGGTGTTGGAGAGTATTATGGGGATGGTATCAATTTTAAAATTTATGTGGTGTCTCCAGCTTAAAAAACTAAAAAGTTGTACTTAAATTGCTTTTTCCCTTCTTTTTGTCTCTCTCTAAAGAACAAACAAACAAACAAAATAAATAAAATAAAACTCCATAACTGAAGGGACATCCATCCCCGTGTCAATGAGTCTTTGATGCTTAATAACTTGCTGTTAAAATAATTTTCAGAATGAATGAGATATCCATTTCAACACAAGACATTAAAGAAGCACTTTGCAGATTTTCAACCGTATCTCTGTCTGTCTGATTATGCTGCATCACATGGAATCAGGCAGATTGTAGACAGCAAATGAGTTTTCATTTAAGTGGATGAGAGCAGGACAGTACAATTTGTTGAGGCCGGCAGAGAGTGACGGCAACGGTAACAGCAGACGCCGTCAAAAGTTCAAATATTTTAACTATTTCAACTAATTTTGTTAACTATTTTAACTCCTCAAATGCCTCATGCAAGGAGAAAACATGTCTGATCTTGACAACAAGAAGCTGATTATTTTGGTGCAGTAATACCTGGAGTTGTATTTACTGCAGCCCGAAAACCTACAGAGATGTTACTCAAAGAGCTAATACATGGAAGGCAATCAGCACAAAGTTGACTGTCATCCAAAATGAAATGTTTTGGAGGGAATTTAACTTTTACTTTAAGTTTGCACAAGAAAATCAAGAGAAAGCTACCTTTTACAGCTACATGCATAACTAGAAAAATTACATAAAATAGTAGTGACAAAATAATGTCATTAATAGTATTTTATTCCATTCTTTTTAAATAAGACAACATCACTGTAGCAACACATCATCTTGTGTGTTTTGTTTTGTCGTCCCTCCATTCCCTCGGACTGTTGGTTTTGTACTGTGCTGTTGACAGTGTCGCCCACCGTCTGCCTGATTACATGTGAATGCAGCATTACGAATATAATGTGAAACCCAACAATATTTTTCTGAGCTGTTCACCCCTCCCCTTTCCCCTCGTACTCCACGCAAGTGAGCATCCATGTTTGCTTTGGGAAGAATTTCAGGCTCTGGCAGACCAAGAACCCCTCGTTATTGAAAACTATGCAATATTAAACAAAAGGAATGTTCCGATGTGACAGAAGACAACTTTGGAGACCCAGCAAGTGTTTTTTTGTGATTACTGCGTATACAAAATAATAGGACACAACACGTTTAAAAAAACACTGGACAAAAGCACCAAAACTGACTTAAACAGTCAATATCACTACACAGTATAAAGACATCTATGTGATTATTGAGCAGCTTGTGGAAAAGTAACATTAGTGATGTGACAATAAGCGTCTATCCCTGCGCTGTGACAGGCCTTAGCTCTGCTGTTAGCAGTTAGCTTAGCAGTTAGCAGCGGCTGCTAACGTGATGTTATTTCAAGCAAAAATCGTATAGCTTGAGCTGCATCACTCTTGCTTGCACTGTTACTGTTTTGGTATACTGAGCTGCATTTGCAACCTCAGGGAGGAGTTTATTGCCTCAGTTGACTACAGTTACCATCAACACTGATGAGACATCCACATGAAAAACGGTGGAGTTCTCCTTTAGGCTCTCTTCAAAGTTAGGAGTGACCACTGCAAGATGATGTATTGATGATGAGCAGTTTACACAAGAGTAAGAAGTGTGACAACCAACCCCGCTCTCCCCTACAGATCTCTACCACAGAGATCATAACAGAGACATCACTGAGGTGCCTCTCTTCTCCACAGGTCCTACAGCTGATCAAAGTCATGAAGTCATGTTGTTACCGCTCCACCTTAAAAAAATAATAAAAAAAATTCAGATGCAGTCAATTGATGATGAATGGTCTTAATCAGGCTGTTTATCAGCTGCTGCAGTCCCCGTTCACCCTGCACGTCAGGCATGCAGATAAAACGCGTGACGTGGAGCTGTGTTGGTTTTTACATTTCAGATCCCTGTGACTGCAGCATGAGAGGAGTCAGGCTGGCAGGTGAACGACAGGACGCTGGTCTGAGCTCAGTGAGGCCGGTGGGCGTGAATACAAACACGATGCTCAGAGACCTGACACCAGTATGTGCTGGAAATTCCCCAGGATGCCTTTTCTCTGTCACAAAGGTGGCCACCTCTGCAACAGCTCGCACGTCACCCGCCGTAATTAACCAATCGGCAGTGATCTTTGCGGCTCCTTGTTCAGGCTGAAGACATCCACCGAGAAAGGGCAGAAGGGTGTTTGCTCGCAGGAGGGCTGATGGATCGATGCCACAAAAAAATCATAGTCTACTCGTTCAGATCGCAGATCAATACTTGAAGGTGTTCGGCTGACCCAGGCGGGGGGCAGAGAGCAGGGAAGCGATGCTTCAGCACGTCGGTCCGCTCCGGATCCACAGTCCTGCGGGTTTTCTCTCCATCTGACCGCCTGTGAACTGATTCCTCTGCAGGTGAGAGTCCGGCCGTGTGTGTCTGCTGCTCAGATGGAGTGTGGGTGAATGTGGCGTGTTTAATTCAGTGTGTCCGTGTGGGGAATGATGGAAACTGACAGAAAAAAACAGAACAAGTTCAGAGATTAACGTGTGAACAGGACCGTGTTCGTTCAGTTCTTTCAAGGCCACTCGAACAGCTCAATGCCTGCACCGGGTCCTGTGCTGCAGGAACACACGACGAGCTGCAGCGGTCAGCCAGCAGAGGGCGCTCCGGGCTGATGCTAGCTGGACATCAGACCTGCTGCACAAACAGTAAATGTGAACATTTCAAGAGTCTTTGTCAGATTGTCTTGAATGTAAAAACTCAGAACAAATCCTGTGTGTCGCTTTTACAATGAAGAGAAAATCAAGACTTCAAAAATGAAAATGAAGTTAGTTAGGGAAAACGTTTTGGTGACTCTTTGCATTCTCAAAGTACACAAAACATATATTCTGTACTCAAGCAGAAGTAGGCCTACTTTTGTCGAAAAAAAAAGTAGCCTAGTAAAAAATAGCTGACGATTCAACTTCTTACTGAAAAGTGAAAAAGTAGGCCCCCACTTTCTGAAAGTATAAAAACAAAATGTAACCTTTTTCAAATTTAATTTGAATTTTTTTTAACATATATTTATTTTGAACATGTGAGGGGAAAAAAAGCAAACAAAATAGTTAAACAAACAATTTAACATGTTTGAAAAGGAATATGAAGAAACTTATTTCATCCAAGTCCTTCTCCACAACTCCGTTTTTCAGAATCATATTTTGACTTCCATTTAATTGAAACACATTCATGCACATGTAAAACACACACACACGTATATTCACATAAATACTACTACATATAAGTAAATGCATACACTTCAGTATCCAGGAACCTTCATATCTACATATGTACGTGATACAACAAAAGAAAACAGGTAAATAAAATAAATTCTAAATAATGTTCTGTGTGAACACGTGGTGCTTATCATGGCCCTTCTTCTTCTCTGTGCTTCATTAAAATCATGTCCTTACTCCTCTTTTTAAACTTGGACATTTTTTTTGAACTCCAAATTCAAGCTGCTCCACAGTTTCATTCCACAGGTTGAAACACAAAAACTTTTCATCGTCGTATGCACAGTGAAGTGTTTTTAAATTTAATTACCTCCTCAAATTATCACCCCCTTTTTTTACTGAAGAGTAATTTTTGAATATTTCCTGGTTGTGAATTATTTTTTACTGTGTACATTATTCGTGCCATAAGAAATTCCACTAGATCGATAAATTTTAACGATTTTGACTTTGAGAATAATGAATTTGCATGATCTCGTTATCCTGCGTTATCTTCGATGCAAAGCTAATTGAACATATTATCATATTATTATAATCCCAGTCTGCTAATTTGAATACTGTTGTAGGCTACTCTTTCTGAATATTTGGTCTAAAACAAACTGCACAATGGATGAACTAAAAAAAAAACTATCTATTTATATATATATATGTAGAAAATATGTGTTAATGTTGGGAAGGTGGCGCACAATCATGCAGATTACAAAATGGAGTAAGAAATAAAGTAAGAAATAAAGAAATTAGCCTGTTTTGAAAAT
>JAPXVT010224760.1:0-10692 GCA_029823135.1 Acanthurus reversus | reverse complement strand
TATATAGGGAGAGGATGTTTAAGGATGGTCAGGATAATGCCCACCACACATGTCATTCCTGGCCATTGTTATCATAATGATGTGAGAGAAGTTAACTGGCTGAATCTTAACAGCAATGATCAGACTTATCTCAGTTACACCAATGTTAATCTAACAGCATTAAGATCCTACTGTGAGTGAGTCCAGTGATAAGAAAAAGAAAAGTTTGGATTTGCAATATTTGTATTTTCGTCCACCACTTCGGTAAACATGTCCAAAAATATTGGATTGATTGCCATGAAATGTCCAAACATTCATGATTCTCAGAGGATGAATACCAGCCACTTTATGGACTTCCTTATTTTGTTCTTCTGTCACTTGGAAGGCAAAGTTGTCAAATATCTGGTAAAATAACTTTTTCTGATTTCTGATCAGACTGGCACAAGAAATTAATAGATATTCATTTTTTCTCGGGTGATGAACCCTATTAAATTAAAAGATCCTTTGACTAATGATCTAGAGCCACTATGAAGTTTTAAATTTACATTAAGTTGGAACAAACATTCATGATCCATCCTGGATGATTTGTCAAAATTAATAAGCTTTTTTCATCTATCACATTATTCAGGTCAAACATTCCCATCTGTCAGTACTTAAATTGGAATTTTTTGCAAACTAACAAGTTTCCCAGTTGCCTCCATGAAGCTAATTAGCAAATGTTCTCTAGATCTCAATAGTGTAGCGAGAATGATGAAAAATGTATTAAAAATAGACTTTAAACGAATGTAGTTAGAATTAACTATAAAAAATAACACCTCCCTATGATTCTCCCTGTAGTCGCCACTAAAGCTGTCAATATTCCTTCTAACGTGGATACTCTAGTTTTAAAACTCAGCGCTGAAGCATCCTCAGCCTTTGAAGGCAGCATAAACCTTATCAACTCAACGATGCTGACAGTGGAGATATAGTGATGAAAGTGATAAAGATACTTGATGACAACAACCTTCACACTTTATGACTTGGATAGTTTCCACTCTGACCTGAGAGATCAAATTTTCCAGACTGTCCGGGGCAACGGACAGACACACAGACAGATGCCTGACAGTCTGCTCTCAGCATGCTCATTCATCTTCTTCCCCAAATCTCATCCAACAAATCAATTTTCCTCTGTGCAGCCTTTGGCCTCCTCTTTTGCCCTTCATCATCTTATCTACTCTCTGTCTCTTCTTCCTCTGTGTGTGTACAAACCGGTCAATCATCCCTTTGGTCGTCTAAGTCTCTTGGTATCTCTGTGGTTTTGATAGAGGGTGAGTTCTGTCCAATGTCGGCAGGCCCTGCAGCGAGGATGTTGCTTTGCATCAAAAAGCTCTGATTACAGAGTGTAAGAGTGGGGATTTGTCTCGACGCTTTAGCATTTAAAAAAGGAACAATGATTAAGCACGTGTATCGTGCTGCACGAGCATCAGGCAGGCAAACATACACACACTGAACACACACACGGACAAACACAGACAGCAGAAGAGATTGGATTGGATTTCCTATTAACAGGCAAATCATTCCACTCCCCTCCTGTCTCATTCTCATTTTTGCTGTCAGTATAACATCCCCTACTCCCTCTATCTATCTATCTATCTATCTATCTATCTATCTATCTATCTATCTATCTATCTATCTATCTGTGTCATCTTGTCCATTTTTCTTCTATTCTCAGATTCTCTTCCTCTTCATTTTTTCATCCATCTCTGCCTTTAATGTGTCCCTTGACATTCCTAGTCCATCCATTTTTCTTAGACAGACAGACAGAAAAAATGTGTCCGTGTGTGTGTGCGTATGTGCTGTGGTGTCATGATATCTTTTAAAGAAGTGAATCTTCGCTTAGGAAGTGTCACATATTTACAAATCTCCACCTTCAGTTTTTAGCTGCAGCTAGCAGCTCTACAGGTCGCTCTGTCGGTCGTCGGTTCACCAAAATTTGCCACTCTTTGGCAGCCGCAGTTGTCGCCCTAAGAGGTTGACATTTGGCATGGAAGTGTGTGTGTGTGTGTGTGTGTGTGTGTGTGAAGGTGCGTGCTTGTGTTCATGCCAATTCGCTAAAAGGGGCAAGGCAATGGGAGTGGCCCATCGCAAAAAGTTGCATAACTTCTAAACGGATTCACGGCCAAACTACGCAGAAAACACACACACTGTCATTGGTCATGGCTTTCCCCGCCCCTACACTTTAGCCCCGCCTCCTCCCATAACTTATTAACCATCTGTTGTAGATGATAGATTAAAAAATAAAACATACAAATCCATTTAGGATGCTTCTGTAACTTAATGATAACATGTAATGCTAAAACACTAACATTTCAAGCCGCTGGTCACAACTACTACAATTTTTTATTTTTTATTTTTAAACAGATTTTATTTTCTTTGTAGTGGCTGACACACACACACACACACACACACAGAGCTGATTTGTAAATTATATAACGTTTTAGTTCCTCACATCTGTATATAAATACTGAAATATTCCCAAATGGCCCAAGACATCATTAACCTACAAACAAACCTTCAAAATCTAAGAACATGCTTTGAATCAAGAGCCTCTTTGCCTCAAAAGTTCTGGGTTATTTACCTGTTCAATGAATTCATATTCAACTTCGACATTATTTCCCGTCTTTTTTCCTCTTTATCATGTCTATCTCAGGTTTGCACGAGTAGGGAAAGGAATCTAAAATTGCTTCAAGCTGAGAACAGGTTTCAAATTGACCGATCCATCGAAACTGCTGGACTCCGTGCTTATCAGTTCCTTTCATCAGTGCCAGCATGTTCCTCTGACAGCTGCTTATTGCAAAACAGTGACAACAAACTCGAATGTCTGCGCAGCTGGAAACTTGCAACAAGGAGTCACTACTGAGAGAACAGCCCAAATCGTGGCCTCAATTCATGAAGATGACCACAATGTTATAATGTCTGCGAAATGTCAAACATCTTTGACACTTTATGCATGAGAAACTCTGCTGACAAACTGAGCAGCATGTATGATACAGATTATAAATATGTTGTATTACAACATGATGAGAGACACAGATGCTTTATAGATTTTTCTTTGACTCTGAAAATCTAAATGAAAACAAATGGTGGACAAACATTACCTCATTTCTTAAATGGTGACAGTGTAGATCAGAAATCACATCAAGTATCATTTATGAAATCAATAAAGACTTGGCCTGATATGAGGAATCAATAATGGGATTGTTATCAGTAAATCTTGTCAGTACCCTTCCCTGTGACTGTGTCTATCAAATCTATAATTCTGTACAAACTTCAGCGCTCTAATGCTGCTCTGAACTACATAAAAGAGGCACACTGACTTGATTTAAATGTGAATACTGATGGTGGAAATTTGTCTAAATGCATGTTTTTCAAGTCTTCCTGCAGTGTGGAGACCACTGTACAAAGGCAAGTGATGCCAAAGATGTGGAACCTCACTTCCCATCGTATGTTATTTATATTTACTATAAGTATTAAGCAGGTGATTTTATTCATTACAGTAGCACAAGTTACACAACAGTAAAATATGGGAATCTACTGTCCCTCGTTCATTAATGGAACACGTAGTCTGGTGATTTAGTGCGCTATAAAACTATAAGTGCCAACAAATTTATGAAAGAAGTCTGCATCAGCAGTACAATGACTAACCACGGCCCCGATAATGTGTGTGAAGTAGCCAAGCACATGGCAGCAGTTTGGCAAGACAAGCTAATATCAGTATTTTGACAGTAGAGCAGCTAACATTTCCACTTACACATGGACTTCCCTTAATTGCACTAAATGGATGAAAACGAATGCTTTCATGTTCATCAAACTGCTGACAGAACATTTTTCTAATAGGGAAACTTCAGTTCAGATAAGAGCAGAGTTGACCTTGTGGTTATTAATGACACTGCGCTACAAGGGCTTAATTAGTATGCCCACAGTCGTTGGTGTTTGGAAGTGCCTTGATGAAAAAAGACATACAGTTTCAGGACTTAAACTGTGTAATTTAATTGTTTGAGCAGGAGCCGCAGTCTGCAAGGACAGACATTGTCCTCTGCTTAGTGACACACAGCTGGGCACTGATGCCCTCAGTCAGCACCCTCACCTTGAAGAATGCGAGAACCATGAATTAACTGTCACATCACTGATCTATTACATGTGATACAAAACCTTCCTTCCTATCATTCAGTAGGATGTTATCTTTAGGTGGCCCTCCAAAGAAAGAAGGATCTTCCTGGAGGATGAATGGATATTTCAGTCAGCCATAACTATACAATACGATGTGATACAATATGACACAACACAATGCAATACACTTTATTGTACCCTTGGGGAAACTTGTCTTGGACTTCAGTGCTGACACATTTAGCTGCCCTTACAGTAGAAATCAATACCTAGAAAACAATAAAAACAAACAACAATCCACATGTAAACAAAAGTGCTGATCAATGAAAACCACAGACCACACATATTGCACATTACTCATATTGCACATGATAACACTGCATGACCAGACCTACATAAATTCTTGAACCTCTGTAAGGCAGGAAGGAGAGAATTGAGTGTCATCTGCATAGCGAGGCAGGGACTTGCCATATTTAAGGGAATATCAGCTGATATTCAACAAAAGACAACATCATGATGGGATAATTTCTGAGACGTTATATTGAAAAAAGGGGTAGATTCAGGTTTGAGTCTCGTGTGTTTAGTAAAGAAAGAATTTCCCCAAAAACTTGATTGCCCAAATTGTTGAAGAGCCATTATAAAGGTGACAAGTTCAGCAAAACAAAAATTGTGGAAACTATGCATAGTCTAGGGAGGAGGGTAGAGAGACAAGAAAGAGAGAAAAAAAAAGGAATCAGAGATGTATTTCACTTCAAGGTCCAGTATGTAGGATTTAGTGGTGAAATTGCAGATCGTACCTGACTGAATAACCTTCAGCCCACCCTCCCTTTCCAAGCATGTTGGAGGATCTACGATGGCTGTGAAATCCGTGAACTAACTGTAACTACTGGAGAAACATGGCTGTGCAATAAGACTCCGTCAAATGGAGCTGCACCGTCTGTATGCATAAAAGCCTCAATGAAAGTAATAAAAACACAAGGATTCTTACTTTCATGTGATCAGGCGCCAATGAAAACATATTAAGTTCCATTTCTGTCGTATTCTACAGACAGATCCTCCTAAATCGTACAGTGAACCTTTAAATAAAACGCTCAGGTTTCTGCCATATCCATTCAATAATTAACAAAAACAAAATGTGCAGACACTGAAATGTTGGAAAACATACTTTCTGTGTCTCTCTGTCTCTCTGTGCTACCTTTAGAAATGTTCACAATGTGTCTGTCTGCATTATGTCAGCTTACATGAACTGAGGTTCAAAGGCATCTCTCTGTCTGTCTGTTGCTTCTTACCTTTCTCTTACTGGCATCACTCTTCTCTTTTGTTATCCTCCCTGGAATTCTTGATTATACAGTTTTGTATTCTTTTAGTATATCCAAAGAATAACTTCCCTTTATCTAAGGCACAGACTGCAATGTTTGTGTAATCTTATGTTTTAATCAAAACAGAAACTGGAAGTTCAAGATGCAAGAAAAGGACCATGAAAAAAAAATGCTGATCAGTGAATCAATAGTGTTATGTTGTAGATAGTATCACATCACAAGACTTGCATGCATATCAATTCAATTTTACAAATCAGTTTAATTGATTTACTTGGTACAGGTAAATACATTACATATGTTTTGCACCACAGATTCCTTTAATTTATCAGTTATCACTAACTAAAAAAAACTGAAGTGAAAACTCTCAGAGCGAGTTTCAGAATGAGCAGTGTTTGTTTACATGATTAACAATAAATCTGCGGATTCTTTGCATGACTGCCAAGGAATCCCAAATGACAAATAACACACACCCTAAATCAACCACTGAGGAAGGCTGTAATTTTCCGTATGAATAAGTCAGCCAGCACGTCACAAACTCACATTTGAAACCATCTCAAACAAACTATTGTGGAGTCCCATTAGCACGTAATCATACAAGCCAAAAGTATTTTTGATGACAGTAATTAAGAGATAGACAAATAATTAGAAGCAGTGGGACAAGTGGGACTGAAATTCTGTTGTTGTTTAGCTGAGAGAAGTTTGTGTCGATCATTAAGCATACCATGCTGAAGAAAACCTATTTAATGAAAGCTTTCCATTTTTCAAGCTAATCGTTTTCCCCGTTAGGACATGGCTCCATCATTTGAATTCTCCTTATCTTCAGTCATTTTGCTTTCTCATCCAGTCCCTCCATTCTTGTCCATGCCTCATCTAACATCTCTGTTCCCTGGTGAGATCTATTGTCGGCCACGACCCCTTTACTACATCGCTGCCCTAATCCTCCCCTTTTTACTTTTCTCTTTGCTCTGGCGGCATTCCTCTTTTAAATTCTCCTCTTTCGTCATCTACCTTTATCTCCTTCCCTGCTTTGGTTGTCACTACTTCATCCCCTCCTTCTTTCAGAGAACTGCAAATAGCACCCCAGCACATCATAAGAGCACGACAAACCCCTTTGTGATCCTTTGGCTTTGGATCGGAGAAGGCGATAAATTTAGGAGTTTAACAGCAAGTGAACAGAAAGAGGGAAAAAAGCACTTATCACAAGATTGTATCAAAATTAGATACAGATGGTTGAGGGAGAGGTGAAAGAGAAAAGACATGGAATGGTTAATGGAGGAGGTTTGTGAATTGGACTGGGAATAAAGTCCCTGTGCAGATGTGCTAAAGGGAGACTACAGATCAGAGGACAGAAAGAGACAAAGAGGAAGAGAGAGACAGTTATGGGGAAGTTTCATGGAGCTTTGCAGATCATCCAGGCCTTATGATAAATAGGTCATTTGTCAATGTCTCTCTAAATGACTCATGTGATTTTAATGACTCTCTTTAGTGTTTTCTAAAACTACTTAGTTAGAGGTCCAACTGCAGGATCCTCAGCAATTATTAATACTTTTGCTATGTTAAATGGAATAGTAAATGGACTGCATAGCGCTTATGTAGAATGATTTAGTTTGCCACCTGAGCCACCGCCCTTATAACTTACAGAGTGTGAGGCCTTTCTGCTGTTTTTGGCAATTTCTTTAACATTGGGACTGCCGAGCCTCTTTCAGTTAAAAATGTCTCAGCACAGTGGGACAGACAGGCTGAATGGACTTGTTGACAATAAGCACTGGGAATGGTCCAGCAAAGAAGTTGAACTCAAAGGCAGATTGTTGAGATTCTACTGAGCGCAGGACTCACTGAAAGACATTCAGAACATTGTGCTGTTTGTGCACAACATGGTGGGTAAATACTGTGCAGCTCTCTTTGTTTTAATATGTGTGCTGATGGCTGTAGCTGCTGTTGAGTTTATATTGTTTATACAGCTCTGTGTCGTCTGCTTTTATGACGTTTGGATGCTTTGCCCACCACAGTGTCAATAGTAGCAAGGCTATGCACAGGGAAGGCCAATATATCTTATTGCTGGGTTTCCACTTACGTTCATGATGGTGTCTGAGGATCTGTAAATATATGGATAATGCTCCAGTGTCCAACAAAAGGAAATATATTTCTTTACGGAGGGATAGAAACGGAACGTTTCCTGTTTTAAGCTTGTATTTAGTATCAAACATGATAAATCTGACTATTTTATATCAAACTGAGAAGAAGATCTGACTTTTTTTATTGAACGTTATAATGAAACTGTAGCAGAATAACACTAATTAAATTTTCAATGTGTTAAAAGTATAAACTAATTCTTTTTAGTTAAACAAACTCACTTGTCACAGGCCTTGGTGATATCGCTGAAAAAGCTATTGCAATATCAAAGTTTCATATCGGTCAAAATGGATAATTTTGGTCATGCAGGTTGTGAGTGACAACTTGTTGTGCATTCTACGGGGTGGGAGCGGCTGAGGTGATAAAATAAGTAAAAATCACAATATTTTTTACCAGATACCTCAATAATGAGACAACATTGTAAGTATGACTATTAGTGATTTCATAAAATAATAACCCACTGATGTTATTTTGATGAATAATCATCAGTAATGTGGATAAGTGGGTAAAAGTAAATAAAATAATAACAAAAACAGTCTGGTGAGTTCAGGGAATCACATGATTTTACAGTACTTAAGCCTTTTTAACAAAGAAAAGACAACACTTATGCTATATCATGATGTAACGATATCCAAAATCTGTCATATCGCCTCTCGTGTCACAACATGATACAATATTCATTTATTGTCCAGTCCTATTCACTTGACAATCCAAATGAGTTGAATTGAAGAAAATAGCTCATTAGCAATAGCAGCTTATTAGTTAAGCTAGCACTCAATCTTTAGAGTGTAATCGTAGCAAATTGCAGACTAAAATATTATGGAGGGGAGGAGTTTAACAGGCACATCCGATATCACAGAGATTCCCAAAGTGATGAATGGAATTCCAGTTGACTCACCTCGTATGTGGAAATTAGGCTTTATAATTGAAATGCAGTGGTATGCACAAGCTACAGAATCTGTTTATACAAATGAAATTTATAACGGATGAAGACATAAAACAAACAGCATCATTTGACTTAAAGATTGTTGTATCAATAGAAGGAAATTTTTCTTTTTAACAAAACTGTAAATAGTTTTTTCTTCCAGTGCAATTTTTTTTTTAATTCTTTTTTTTTTTTTTTCCACTTTTTTGATTGTTTAACTTCCACTAGTGGTAGCAGGGTTTGGACAATTTACAAAAATTTGTTAAGTTAAATGTAAAAAAATCAGATTAGAAGCAGAGAGAGAGATGAAAAAATAATGGTGAGAATAAGGAAATATATTTCATAATTTTTATATGTGAATATTAAACACATTTTCATGGGGTTAGGGTTTAAATAAGACATTTTGTCTTTTCCCTGGTGAGCATAGTTCCTGGCTTATAAACAAGACATTTCATTAAGCTACAAAGACAATAAATCTCTGCCTCTTTAATATGTTCCTGGCAGCAAAAGAAAAGACAGAGCAGCAATAAAGCATTGTTTGTGAAATAGATCGCTGTCTCATAAAAACAATGGCTTAATAGTAACTGAGATAAAACCACCTGTTGCTGAAAGTCGCTCCAAGGCAGGGAGCACCAGTCCCTGTTTTATCATCTTATACACACTCACACCATTCCCCAAACTCCACCACACACAAACATTCAACATGCCCACAGAGACTAAAGAACACATCAACCCATCCCTTTCAAGAAAATTTGTTTGTGGCTTTCACGCACAGACAGTAGCCTTTAAATCTTGTATCGGCCTCTCCCATCCAAAGCTTCCAAAAGGTCAGCGTGAGAGGTTCTTCAGTAATACCATCAGTGCAAACAGCTGATGTTAGCTGTGATCTGTAATCTCTTCACATCTATAAGTGAGCTTCAGGGAGGATTTCTGGGCAGGGCGTGCTGCACTGTCCCCCAGGGATGTACAGCCGAGCAATGCCTCGGTATTTTATTGTTGAGGTTAGTGATGAAGAGCAATCTTGCAGATTCCTTTTCTGCATAGTCATTATGGCCTGCTAGTGGACCATGAAAGTTTTCTGGATCTATGCCATCTGTAGTCAAGCTATTGTTTTCAAATTATTCAAAATAGTTTTATTTTATTCAACCCCAGAGACAAAATGGCTCAAATGGAAGCCAATTTGACACCGAATCCTAACTAGACACGACGTGATTGACCTCCTGCAGATGAAGTGCGATATGTTGTCCTGACTGGTTACGAGCGTGGAGCAGTTGAGTTGGTTGTTGACAGGCGGGGGCAGAAACGGAAGGACGTCAGCGTCGATTTCGACCAATCAAAATAGGCTGGAGATGGACCAAGTGTGCGAAACTTCACTTAAATAGAGCCAAGGCAAGCAATACTCCCAGCAAGTGAAATGAAAACGAAAGCATTCAGCTGTTTTGCCCGCTTGCATCGCGTCTAGTCAGAGTTTAAGTCAGGCATTCACTTAAACCTGTCCATGGGAAGAAACTGTCCACTCATAACCCAACTAACTCATGAAACAAATGTGAGCATAATCATAGTTACAGCTACATGATCTCAAAGCAACAATAGTCATTTTAACTCAAAGTTAACACCAGCTGAGGCTAGCAAAGAAATTGTGTTTTTGTGTATTTGTTTGAAATTGAGGATAAATTGTTTAAAGACCCTGTGGGAGTCTGAGTGGGATTCGCTGTAATACAGATATTGACGTGTTTCTGGCAAAAAACAGGCCTCTAGGCCTCTCTACTTCCACAACTGTTACAGTGCAGAAATGATGATTATATTGGCCAAAGTTAATGATTAATAAACCGCCCTCCCCCTTACGCTACTAGCTAAGCTAATACTAAGTACTGGGGCTGTGTGTTTGTACTTGGAGCTGTGTTTATTTAGTGAACACAAACAGAGCGTCAAGTTTTCTAACCCCACTTCCACAACTGATAGATTTAAGCAAATATTGTTATTGGTTTTAATGGCTGTAATTAATGACAGAAATCCCCCACTCCTCTGTACAGGCTCCCCGCGATGAAGCTGATTCATGCCAACAGTAGGCTTGTGTCTGTATTATTCGAAAAATATTGAGAAAGCTTCTCATTAGACAAAAACAAAAACAAAAAACAAACAAAACAAACAAAAAAACCCCAAACAAACAAGAAAAGGAAACTCCCCAAG
>JAPXVT010223300.1:0-10705 GCA_029823135.1 Acanthurus reversus | reverse complement strand
CGGCAATCTACTATATAAAAACTAATAACAGCCAATCATCTCGCAGCAGCAGCAAAAAATGCTTGTGTCGACACCCCAAAGAGAAAACTCAGTGATGAACTCGTGATCCGCGCAGCTTTTTAGAGAATTAACGCCGACCGTAATGTATCCGTAGCATTTTAAAGTATAGGATTTCTTTATAGAAAATTAATATCACAGGTAAAATCTATAACTGTGGCTGCTGCCTCAGTTTGAATGCATAGCTAAGACTGAACAGCGCCGCTGCCTTGGCGGTTCTGTGTACAGATGGCTCCACAGATCAATAAATAGATATATTAATATAAATGGGTCATTCTGTAACATGATTTACTGAATCTCAGTCAGCTACTTTTTGAAGAAGAAGAAGACGAAGAATTGAGTTAGTCTGGTATGATGTTACAATACTTATGTAGCTAATGCGGCTATTTGACAGTGGGCAGCGGAAAGGTAAAGGTTAAGGTAAAGCAGCTTTATCGTCACAACTGAAACACAAGCCAGATCAGGGTTCACTGATCTGAGGAGTACCGAGCTGCACTGCACTGCTTGGTGGAATCGGTGTATCTAACTTGAGGCACGACAAGCTTCAGGCAGCTGATGAACAACCAGGTGAAGCTCGGGCGAAACCACATACCTGTCTCTGATCCTGAAGGCCACGGTCTTGAGGTCAGGCTTGGGGTAGTAGCAGGAGAAGTCAATGAGGACCTCGTCGTTGCGGACGATGAGGGAGGAGGAGCTGTTCCTCGACATGATGGTGTTCTTGTAGATGATTTCGCTGTTGTTCATCTAGATTGTGACAGTAATACAAACATGTTCTCAAGTGACGAAAACATGAGCGCATCCCTCAAAGTATTGTTGTATTCACCTGTAACATTTGCATCTTCCATCATTCATCCTACAGTGTTAAACTGCAACTGCGCTCTAAATGCAACAGTTTGCTACACATTTACAACAACTTTATAAAGTGATATAAAGGCAGCTGTAGTGTTTTCATCTTGTTGTGCCTCCCAGTGGCAAACAAACCTGTTAATGTAGCTTTTAAAAAATGCCACAGGAAGCTCAGCCTGTCCCGAAGGTAATTTTTGCTGCACTTTGGAGAAATGATCGACAAAAGAGTGTTTGTGCTTGATGAAGAAAAACCCACCATGACCTCCGCCCCGCAAGTATCTATGTCGCTGAAGTTGAAGGTCACCATGTGGGTCACCCTGTCCAGATCACCTGTGCAGTTTCTGTCATTGAGGTGTAAGATGGAGTAGTCGATGTCTCTGTCCTCCAGCAGACAGTTGGCCAGCTGAAGAGAGGCAGAGTTCCGCATGCAGTTTGTCGGGTCGCCTGAACACGACAGGACAAAGAAGCAAAACTGTCACCGCTTCAGCACAGATTACTTCGGCAGCAGCAAAGAAAAATGGCTCTGCTGTTTTTTTGTCGCTGTGATCAGGAGGACTCATTAAACTCTAATGCTTAAAAACTTTTAAACACATTTTTTTGGTTCGTGACGTAGTACCTAATGCGTCGATTGCTCTGTACTTGGAGGCAAAAATGGCACGACAGAAGCAGCGGGTTCCAGCGTAGCGCTTGTCTCCGCAAAACTCATGTTCACTGCAGTACTCGTCCTGACAGAAGGCCTGAGGGGCAGAAGCTACACACACACACACACACACATACACACACATGGATAAGTTTCACTGTCAAAAGTCCAAAAAACTCCACCGGTCCTGGAACAGTGGACCATGTTCTCTTGCTTTCACTGCATCTGTAAACTCTGCATTTGTCTGACAGCTTCTTCTTACAGTTCAGATGAAGATGGCATATTCAAAACTGATTCTGTCAGTAACTCTGCTGTCTCTCCCCTGTGTGATTAGCATTTGTTGTGCCAGGAGCAGCAGTGGGGAGATCAAAAAGAGTTCATTCCGTCTTAACTTATCATATGAAACAAAGAGGTGAAACGTGGATCTTACGGCAGCCAGCCAATGACCTCCAGTCTCCCAGTGTGATGTCAATGAGGCTGCAGGACTTGGCGTAAGCCTCCAAAAACTGGCAGTCGAGACCGTCCACCCTCGGATAGTTGCACAGAGTGTTCACGCAGGAGGTGACGTAGGGCGCTGGGTCGATGTAGGTGTGGCATTTAGCGAAGGCAGGATTCATCAGGAGATTACAGCTGCCCAGGCAAAGCAGAGGGGAGGAGTGAGAGAGCAGCACAAGATTGATGAAGAGCTTTGTGTGTGTTCACTTCAAGAGGAAAGTGTGAGAAAGACGATTTTGACAGGAGTGTTCAGTGTGTATTTTGATGGGTCACTTCTTACTGGTCAGTGGCGATGGTGCAGTTGATCCTTCTGTCTGTGGTGTCGTTGTAGCGAACGTGGCAGCTAGGAGGCGACAAACTGCACAGCCAATTAAATTAGAACCCCATGCAGCATTTGTTGGGTTTCTTTAATTGAATTTTCACAAATTTGGCAAAAGAAAACGACAAATAATGTGCGGTTCCATCCACTGCTGTTATGCAAGAGAAACAGAGAAAAAAAGAGAGAAAAAAGTTGCAAAACTTACAGGAAAGCAGAGACGGAGAGCTCATTAGATTGGAATGTTTTCTGTACGTCGTCATCACCGTTTATTCGCACATATTTGTGTTTACCCTCCATCGATAAGCTAACTTTTCCACATCCTTCAAGCGTAAAAACCTTCTTTGCGATATTTGGAGGTTTCTCAAATTTTGCTGCGTTTCTTCTCAATTCCTTTTATGTGCAAATTGAGAATTTGCATAAAAACAGGTGGATGGAAACCCAACTATTGAACAGTGGCTGAGTTTTACCCGGTGTTAGTTGGTAACTTGGCATCTGTCAGGGAGGGCTGCCAGCTGCTGTTGGTGGGGTGGCCACACAAGCCAACCACACCGTCTACAGGTCCTGGTTAACATGCGGAGACGAAGAGAAATCAGTCACTGTTTAATTCAGACAACATGGACTCTGTGCAAGGTGAGCTGTGAGATTACACAAACATTTTGTCCGGAGAGGATTCGGTTTTCTGTACCTGACACAAGCGCAGTGTAGCCATCAAAAAAGACGGTCAAGTTCAAAAAAGGCACCTCGAGAGTAACTCCACTCAGGTTCTTTGACAGCTCCACACCATGAAACGTCATAGCCGTGCTGTTGAGCTCTAATGGTTGGTCATTCAGCTACATCACAGCAGATACACAAAATGAAGAAAACAATATTAAATTTAAAAAATCTGTTACCATGAATTAACATGAACAAGTAAATTGACCTATTTGACACTTGAAGGCTCTTGAAGCCAATGAGTGGAGCTTTAATATTTTATTATTTTGTTACATAAGTTTATGCAAACTCCCACACACTTTCTAACCTGATTTTCTTTTTTTTTTTTTTAATTGCAATGATCAGGCGAGGAGTGACAGATGAAGGTCTAGCACTGAAACGTTACAATAAAAAAATATTCTTGAAAGTTAGTGTGCAGGGGTTTACAAAAACTTTTGTACCTGCTCTTCCTTCTCCTACACGCCTGCCTTAAGAAACAGATACACAAAGTATTTTCCCTATTATTTTGTTACACAAAAGCAAAAACCATTAAGACGATACAATCTTTCCATTAACTTCACATGCAACAATTTGTTAAAAAGTAAAACTGAATTTTTAACCTTAACCTGTCTGAATTTTAACTACATCAGTGCAACATCCTGACACATGAAGCTCATCAGTGATTGATCGAACAACCACATAAACAGACTGTTACATGTTCTCATGTGTGTTCAGATGCATCCGGCAGCTTACCAGAACTCTTCCACCTTGTTGCAAAGACACTGAGAGATTTCCATGCAGCTGTAGTTCCACGGTGTCCAAAAACGGCACATCTTTACGGTGCCGCTCCTTGAAACCAGCAAATAGCTGCAACGTTTTGCTTCCTTGAGACCGTAAGAGCTGGTACGAACAGCGATCTTGGACTTCCCTGACTCGGTCGAAGAAGTCGATCACACTGGAGGCAGTGATAGAGCATCTGAGCGAGGACGCGACACATCTGCAGGAGATGGAAAGAAACTTTGAGAGAAAACTCTGCAGTGAGAGAAAGATGTTTGATCCTGTGAAGGCAACATAAAACTTAAAACTTCAAGTGGTCTATTTTACTCATAAAGTCAGTTTCCTCATAATGTGGAGAGAGCTTGAACATGTCGTCTGTGTCTTAGGAGACAAGGTGAAAACTTCGAATACAGCTGGACTGCATTTGGAGAATGTGCGTAAATGTGGCTGATGTGGGTCTGTGAGGTCAGTGGTAGAGTTGATATCTTACGCTGATGCAGCAGATTAAATTACAGTCTTGTGTTCTTTATTAAAAAAAAAAAGAATATATAAATAAAAGGTTATTAATGCAGCTGCAAGAGCAAATTATACATAGATAGACAGATAGACTGATTGATTGATTGATTGACAATCTGAGTTATAAACCAGTCTTTGGCCATTGTTTTTATAGGAAAGCAGCTTTTTTTAAGACACATTGCAGTCTCGGTCTCTACTCTCATTTGGGCCATTTTGTCATTTGTGTGGTGCGAGTCTCCCTCCATTATGGATATGTAATACTATAATACTGCAGGATGGAGGAGCAGCTCTGTGACGACATTCCTGACTGATTAGTCTTTTGTGTGAATGTGACAAAGGCACGTCCATACCAAAAAAAAAAAAGAAATCTTTTGAAGAATCACTCAGAGACCTCACAGTAAAGAAAAACTGTAAAACTTCACACAATTTTTTAAACATTGTCAGATGAAAAAAGCTCAAATAGAAAGGTGGCGTTAATGATGAGCCCTCTCAGCAAGTCTTTTCATTTAAATCAAACCTTCATTGAAACTGGATTCTAAATAGAAATCAAACATATTTACGTGTTGTTGCCTGCACACTCAGTCCCGCCTACACAATTTGAAGAAACGTGGACTCTTGAAGCTGTGTTGTTCACTGTGCAGGTCAGTGTGCTGCAGGTGTCTGCAGAGTTCCATACTCCATTGGCTGCAAAAACTGTATCTGCAGATGAAAGGAGGTTCATGAGGTTAGTTTGATATTTAGTTTCACTACCTACAGTGACAGAATGAAATATCAAACTTATATACAGATCATGTACAACATGGGTAATGTGCAATATATGGTCTGTGGTTTTCATTGATATGCACTTCTGTTTATGTGTGGATTGTTGTTTGTTTTTATTGTTTCTGTTTACTGATTTCTGCAGTCAGGGCGGCTAAAAGTGTTGGCACTGGAGAATCCAAGACAAGTTAACCCAGGGGGATAATAAAGTGTGTTGTTGTGTATCGTATTGTATCGTATCAAAGCATATCATAATGTAGTATATTGTGTCTCTGTGTATTGTATCAGATCATTTGTTATTGTATCTTATCGTTTTGCACGGAGTCATTTCTGTGGGAACCATCAGACTGGCCTACCTGGGTGTCTGCAGCCGCTTGTATCGATGTGAATTGGTGACATTGTCCCGTTGAATTCCCTAGAAAGTAGAGTGCTGTTACCAACCTCCGTTAGCACCGTCTGCGAAGGGAAAAAACAAAAATGGATGTTAATACTGAGTATAAAGTGACATGCATCCTCTTTTCTGCTGCAGCTTGAAAACTCTGCAGAGCTGCAGAGTCACTGACGGTCTTCGTGGGTTTACTCTTTAAGTGACTGCCTCTTTGTCAGATTACAGATTAATGCTGCTTGTATTCAAATAAACATGTTCACAGCTTTCACTGCTCATCCAATGTGGACGTAAATACACTCAAAATGAGAGCTAAGTGGCATCATTAGAGTTTCTGACAGCTTTCTTTAATTAAAGGATTGTATTGTATTTTCTAGATTTGGATGATTTTGTTTTAAGCTTGAGGAAGGCCTGTTAGATGAGCGTCTGTTAGGGATGAGAGTCTGTGAATCTTGCAGACTTTCTCAATTCCAGTGATTAAGCTTTAAGAGCTGTAGACTGAAGTCTCAGCCTGAGGTCGGGATTGAGTTAACTTGACATGAAGCTGACGGGTAAGAGGACATAAGTTGCCATAGCAACACAGTCAGGTTCATCTCTAAGACCAAAGTAACATCCCACATATTATACTTACAATATTAGTCCCGGGGAAGTCAGTTGAATCAATTTTCACGGCTGATTGTGCGCCAAAGTTGTAGAAAGCAACTTCAAACTGACACATAAAGACAAGAAAACATTAGTTAACAACTTCCAAAATATTTCTGAGGGAAACAATCTGAAGTTCTGAAATTCTCATATTTTGTGCAAAAGGCAAGACAGATCAATCTTGAAAAACAAAAAAAAAAACAAAAAAATCAACTGATGATGACTCACTTTATCTGTAGAATGTAGACTGGTAAATTCAAATGACACAAAACACGTTGAGTTGGAGATGATGTTCGGCAGATCGCCATGAAGTTCTGATCCAGGAGCTGTAGTTACATTGTTCAAAGTAACCGTCACATTCCCATCGACAGGTGGATCTATTACAACAAGACAGGCGTCTCGGACATTAGAGTTGTCGACGAAGCAAAACTTCGTGACGCTGGTTTCATTTAACACCTACAAAGACACAGAGACACCACACATGAAAACAAATTTAGAGAAAAAAAGTCTTTCTTTTTATTTTGGTGCAGACGTGATCAGCAACAGTTTTCTCTCTGTCAGCAGTTTTGCATAAAGGTCAGAAATCCGGGATTTGCATAAGAAATCTGAAAGGTCATGAGATAATTATCATGATAAGTACACACACACACACACACACACACACACTGTGAGCTGCTGCAGCTGCATATTTGTGAAATGTAATGTCTCATCTCACTGTCAGCATGAGGACTGTGTCCTCTCAGTGTCCCTAAACGTGATCACATCAAGGACTCCTAAACTGACCCCAACTGCACCACGTAGAAGGTGAATAAAACAACAAGGACAACAAACTCGCACACTCGGTCGTTGAGGAATTATGGTGAAAATGAGTGAATTGAACAACCACACTGTCAGATGAAGACAGGAGAGAGCGACAAGCCTTTTGTCAAACATGGCTGAATTTTACTCACTTGGATAGTATCGTAATCTTTTCCATAGAAGTTGATGGAACAGGAGTTTCCTGGCAGCAAAACAGTTGTCGTTGTCACCGAAAGGTCCAGCTGGCTGGCAACAACTGCAGCACGAATGTGAAGAAGACAGAAATGAGACACATCATATGTCAACTTTCTGTCTTTTCATTGTCAGTCCACACCTCTGACTAAAATGACATTTATCAGAGCAAATTACTCTGGATGAGATGAACTAATAAAACACATACTGATAGTGTGGAACAGATTTCCCGTCGGTGTGAATTAGTTACATCAAGCTAAAGCTTTTTATTCATTTATAAATGTCAAACTTTAAGGGCAAAAGTGAAGCAAAGAACTGAATCAACTACAAACTTCCGTGAATAAAACAAAATCTCCTCAACATGGTTTCCTTCTGTCCGACAATAAGTTCCCTTTACAATTTTGTATTGATTTCATGGATGCATGTGTTTTAAAAATGCACCTGTCGAGGAATGCTTGTTAAAAAAAAGTGTTTACCTGCCAGCAGGAGGAGCAGTGCAGCCGACCTCGCCATGATGGAGCACCGGAAGGAAACTGACAGAGAGAGAAACACACAGCAAAACGTTTGTGCCACTAAACTCCACAGCATACGAACACAAAATGAGGTGCTGAGGTTATTGTACTACTGCAGGTTATTCAAAAATGCTTAAAAAGCATTCGACTGCATCGCTATAATTCTGAAAAACACTTTATGTAAATTGTAAAACTAATATTTGACCAAAAGTTTTTAGCAAGGAGAAGATGAGGCTGTAGCCACAGAGGGTCGGGGTGAGGTCAAGGTAAGAATGATGATAAAGATGATAATACACAGGAGACAGAACGACCGTGTTTTGGTTCTAATGATGACCAAGACGCAAACATTTTCATTAAGGCAGAAAATAAAAAAATTCATAAAATACAAAGTATTGCAAATATATACTTTAAGAATGTAATAAAATATAATATACAACATAAATGAAGTTATAAAAATCAAAATATCATTAAGAATCTAATTAGAATTTCACAAAAATACAGAGTTCAATTTATATGTTTGTTTTGTTTAGAATCATTTCTACATTAATTATCAGTGGAGCAATCCTTAATGCCAGCTGCCTTTTGTTTGGTTGTTGGTTTTGTTTTGTTTTTTTTAAAGCTCTGAAGCTTCGCCTGTAATCAACAGTGAATTTTTTGAAGCTTCGTTCATCGGGTCTTTCTGTCAAACCACCCACATTTTGTAACATAGCAACAGCTATTTTGCAGTTTATCTTGGTGTGAGTTTAGAAGAAATATCATCAAAAACAAAAAATCAACAAACAAACAAGATGAATATCCAAATCCTAAAACTGAAAAATAACTGCCCAGTGAAGGAATATTCAAATATTTGGGTCCAGCCCTAAATATCAGCAAGAAAAAGAGGTTATTATTATTTATTTATTTATTTATTTTCATATGACTGGAAATAATTCAGGTCTGAAGGGGTTTTAACTGAGTAATTTCTCTTCAAAACATTTAAATAAAGTTTGTTCCTCCTAAAAGTTCAGCTCGCTGCAGAGGGTTCGTGTCTGCAAATGTTCTAAATATTTTTTAATGATGAACAAATGACTGAAGGCAGGCGCAGGGAGGAAGAGTGTGCAGCTCGTCTTACCGTCTGAAGCAGCAGGAGGATGAAGCTGTGCAGGTGGAGGTCAGCTCTCTGTGGACACCTCAGCTCCGGCCTGATGTCCCTTCTGCTGTGCGTCTCTCTCTGTCTCTTTTTATGCGGCTCTGTCCCGGTGATGTAAGTCTCATATCAAGTTTTACAAGTTTTGCACATTCTCCCAAAATTGTCTTTTTGTGACCTAAAGGCCTCAGAGGTCCATTTAGAAAGTGCACATTTCTCAGTAAGTACAGGCAGAAGAATGCAGTAGACGATGGCGTCATTTAGTGAAAGCCATTTACAGCCTGAGAGCAAACATCCCTCCTGTGTGACCTGCTCTCCATCTGCATAGTGAGGATCACATTCTGCTATTCATAGCACACGTTTAAAATGACAACTTTGACCATTATACAATTAATGGAACCACGATTAAATGATTGAGTGTTTTTATCGCGATTAGCGATAAAAACGATAATCGTCCCATCCTAATTCTAAATTCTGCAAATCATTCTATCAAATTCACTGTAATTGTATTTGATTTATTTTGTTTTATTTTATATTCGTCTGTTTTTGATGTCTTCTTGTTTTACATTTCATTTCTCCTTTTTTCCTATTTTTTCCATGGAAGCAAAAAAAAATTCTGGATGACTTATATTATTTACACTATACTTGACTCCATTTCTGAGGTGTTGATTTTTTATTTCTTTTTTCTTTTTTAAATATGCCTCTATGACATTGATCCAGGTGTTTTTTTGTTGTGTTTTCTCACTGGACAGAGGCCTGCTGTGTTGTCCAGTCCTGCTCTGATTGCAACACTGCTGTCGGTTTGTAAAGCACTAAATGGTTTCAGGCCAAAGTAAATCAGATCCCTGCAATTGTGGGGAACAGGTTAATTTTATCTCCAGAGTAAAAACCCAACAAGGAGAAGCAGCGTTCAGTTTTTATGCTCCTGCAGGTCTGCTGCAACTTTCAGCTCTTTTAAAGACTTTTGTGCCTTTTATTAAATCAAACTTAAGGGTCAAAATCTTAGAACGCACTGGAACTTTTATTCTTTATCTTCTTCTATTTCAGATTTCAGTCATTTGTATTTTAAATGTCTCTTTTTCTTTTCTTGTGTTGCTTTCATATTTAGTTTTACTGCCTTTAATGTTTAATGTAAAGTGCTTTGAACTGCCTTGTTGTTAAAATCTGCACTAAAAATAAACATGCCTCGCTTGACTGGTTCAGTTTGACTTTTGATCCTGCCGATCATCGTCACCTTGCTCCAGTTTTGACCCCATGTTGTGCATTAGAGGGGCCAACATGCAAAAATGAGATTTAATTTGAAAAGTAGTAAAAGAGGGGAAGAATAAAAATGGTGTGTAGATCAAAAAGAAACTAATGTCTAAAACACTGATTGATGAAATAAAAGAATTTAAAGACTGGGTAAACTTTTGCCCCCTGATGTGCATCAAAGATTTCAGACTGGCTCTTTGTTTTGCTGCCTGTCAGTCTGTCGAATCTGTTTATAGATCATTTTAAACCGACATGGCCTCATCAGACCTGTTGAGCAGCATTGATCTCTGCGTCCATCCCAGCGCAGCTAAAACGTGTTCTCACCATCAGTTTGCATAAAGTAATACCCTTAGTTTTTAAACTCAGCTCAGGGTTGCACCAATAGACCCATATTATCAATGACTGTAATTTTACAAAGAGCTGGGAGCAGCTGTGACTCAGCAGGTAGAGTGAGTCATTTACCAATCAAAAGGTTGGTGGTTTGATCCCCGGCTCCTCCAGTCTGCACGTCTAAGTGCCCTTGGGCAAGATACCGAGACCCAAATTGCTCCTGATGGCTGCATTATGTGTGTGAATATGTGTGTATGAGCTTCCGATGAGCAGGTTGGCTCTTTGTCGTGAAGTGTGCGGGAATGTTGACTTGTGTTGTAAAAGCACTTTGAGTAGTTGAAAAACTAGAAAACTCTATAAATACAGACCA
>JAPXVT010222598.1:0-10707 GCA_029823135.1 Acanthurus reversus | reverse complement strand
GGTTATATATCCGTGTTTAGCTTCATGTTTTAGTGTCAGTACATGAGAGGACACCACTAAACATTTGGCAAGTTTCACGTCTTTTAAAACAAGTGTTTATTATATTTTTTCATGGATTGTCTGAGTGCACATGTTCCTCTGTTGTTTTCGACTGGCGGTGATGTCAGCAACGAGCTCCAGCTCTCAGGACTGTGTTGGTTGTCAACATAATGCTGGAGAACATCGTATATGATTGTTAATTTCCTTATTATAAGACTTACGGTGCAAAAAAACAAACTTCTTTAACTGTGTGCAGTTTTCAGTTTGATGTGCAGAACATATTTCAGACTCTATAGGAGCCGAATTGGAAACAGGACAAAAAAAAACAAAGGAAGAAACAAAGAAGAACACCGGTTTGTTTAGCTCCTCACCTCCTCTGACTATGTTTTTTTTTTTAACAAGTTGAAACTAATAGCTTTTTCCTCATTGCAGTTTTTTGTTCTTCTTCACGGTCTGATGCCCCGCTGGCTGGCTGGCTCGGTTTCTTCAGCAGGGATGTTGGAGACAAGGGCAACATTTTACCAAACACACTCTCTGCTCATCTATCGCTTAAAAGCCTTGATGACTGCTCCGTTTGTCATCAGCACTTTTGTTCCCATTAAGGCTCATGCTGAGGAGCTGGAAGAGCTATTTTGGGAGACAGCTTGTTTGTTTTGTTTCTGAAGGGCGGTAGGGGGTTTTGATATCATTTACGGATCACTCCGTCAGTTCTGATCATGTCGAAATATTCTACATATCCATGACTTATATGCAATAAGTGTTGTGATCAGAAATCCACAGTGTGTCTGTTGTTTTGTTTTAGGTTTTGGTTGTTTTTTTGCTCACCTTTCTCTATTGTTTTTGCACATAGTATTTGTCTTTCTACTACCTGCCAAGAGACAACGGATGTGAATCAACTTGTCTGCTGTCTCTGTCATGTTTGCATCAGTGACTGATGTTCATTAATATGCTCTGTCCCTATCAAATAAAAAAAGTAAAATAAAAAATAACTACAAATTAAAAAAAGAGCAGAATTTCTTCCAGTGTGATAGATGTTAAACTGTATATGTTTCCAGATATTTAATGCTTGTCCAGCTCTCTCTTGAGATGATGCATCATATAGGGATGCGACTGAATACAAGTAGGAGCGACTTATTGGAGTTGCTTTAAATTTTGATATTATTATTTTGGGTTTATCTCAAATTTCACGGTCACACATCTAACCCATTCTAATAGAAATTTTCTTTATGTATGACTTATTTTCAAAAGCAAATGTTTTGAGGTACAAAATCGTTAATGTACCTGGCAAGTCTTATAAATGTTGATCTTTTCTCTCTCTCTTTCTCTCCCCATGTGGTCCCCAACCTCTGAGTGTGGTTCTGTTTGAGGTTTCTGATGTTAAAAGAAAGCTTTTGCTCATCAGTGTTACCAAGATCTTGCTCATGTAGGAGTTGCTGTCAATCGATGGGTCTTTTGGAAATTACAGAGAGTGTGAAGTGTCTTAAGACAACTTCTGCTATAATTTGGTGCTTAAACAAAATGTTTTTATTTCCTGAATCCAAACACAGACAGACTCAGGATGCAAACCAAAGTCTGTGCTTTGGATGCCCGCCGCCCACCCAAATCACTTCGATGTGAGTCTGCTGTGTCACATAAATGCAATTCTTCTTCCATTTGAAGTGTTGCCTCTGAGTGATTACAGTTGTCACAGCATAATTGGGAAAACAATTTAGCAAAGTAGGAACAATTTCTGTCAGACAGACATCAGACACAATAAAAAATCAGTGCCACTCAGTTTTTCCACTGGCAGCTTCCTCTTTCATCAGAGGTAAATATCAAAAACTCTGGAAAAACAACAGCAGTCCTCAACTTTTAATCTTCCCTTGTCATCATCAGATTTTGACTTTTCTTCCGTATCAAATGAAACCAAATAATTGTTTTCTGTACAGTCGTGATTACGCTGCGAACCTGAACTGCTCAGTGATGCAGTGTTACCTTTCATTAAAAAAAAAAACAAATCACAGGGCTAAATTCCTCAATGATTTTGTAATAATATGCTTAATCCTCACCTCAGCTGTGTAAAACTTCACTATTTTGGTCAGTGTGTTAATGAAACTCTTTGTGAATTCACAGATGGTCAAAACTGAGGTTAGAGACAACCTTAAAAGTGATGCAAAGTGCATTTTTTTAAAAGACAGATTTCACCTTTTTTACCATAGACACTCAGCTAACATTATTTTCATCTTGGCTTGTCCACTGAGCTCTTGCAGCATGTCTGTCACAAATGCTGTTGTTTTTCCAGAGACCACAGTCTCTAAATTAAAGTTTCTGTGTGAAAATGTACTTATGAAGCCTTGTCTGGTTTTGACAGCGACAGGATGCAAAGGAGCATGGGATAGCATTGCATGCTGGGAGCAAGCTGAGATCGGAGAGGTTGTCACCATTCCCTGTCCACGAGTCCTCAAGAGTGTATTTGGCAGAAACGGTAGGTTATTTACTTTTCAATGAAAGAAGACATATTACACTCATTTCCAGGTCTTTGATTATGATTTTGGACACCTATAGAGCAGCTTTACACAACTGACCAAACTATGAAGTCTGCAGATCTTCAGAAAATTGTGACTCGTGCCCCCTTTCTCTTTTTTTTGTATTTTCTGCATTTTCTCAAAACGGTCTGTGTTGGTTACTCCTCATGCACATCTCTGTGCTCGGCTGTACTCACAACTCCTTTACTAACACAAAACAAACACAGCGAAGACACTGATAAAATGTTACTTACAGCTCCCGCTTCTCACTCTTCAACACGACAAAGCAACGTGTGGTCTTTTAGCGGCAGTTTAGCTGTTAATCCAGCTCGTGTGCTCATCGAGGAAGAAAATAAATCCACACAGAATAAATTCACAAGAAACAGGAACGCTCTCATCTTCTGCCTGGCGCTGGCCTCTTTAGGAAAGTTTAACGATGTCAACTGTCCTTCATTCACCCAGAAGATAAAAAAAGCACTTTACTGGAGCCATGTTGAAAAAAGTGCTGACAGTAATCCATGAAGCAGAGAGCAGAGTGCAGTGGTGTCTGAGCAGAGCGGGGGAGGAGGTGGGCACAGCGCTGTGCGTACCTGCTGACATGCCCATACAAGGATGTCTAGTATGCATTAATGTCACTGGAAAAACACTGTAAATCACAGCGTGCAGAGCCAACTGAAACAGCCTGCAGGGCTCACTTCCAAACACATTTGTTACTCATTGTGTGACGCTTTGGCATCATTTAACTGGAATATCTGACATTGTAACAACATTTATAGGTCAGAAAAGACGAAAAAGCATAACAGCTCCCCTTTAGTAATGAGTAATGAATTTGTTTATATTTCAAAAGTGGGGAAATGACATTGTTCCAAAGCCCGTTCTTAAATACAAAGGTGAAACTATAACAAGAAATGGTCACGAATTATCCAGGAAACTTCAAGAGAGTTTAACTGTCCAATCAGTCAGACAGAATTGGCATATTAAAACGACTGCATTATGAATGAAAAAAGAGATTTTGGATCCTGGCATTTTGTGGTTGATAAACTCTAATCCAGGCTTTAAATATATCATGAGACGATTTTTCCGTCATCTTAAAGAGTATTCTGATTCTGATGCATGTTACAGTGAATTCATAGTTTCAAAATTGAAACCGATCTCCTTGTTTCTCCCTCCTCACCGTCAGTCATCGCTTCTCTGTGTAAATGTGTGCAGTGATTCCCTTCTGAATGCATCAGCAGGGAATCCACTTCCAGCCAGGGAGCAGATGGCAGTTTGAATTTCCTCTCTGAGACGTGCTCTGATTTACATTGATGACTAAACATTATGTAAGCACCCAGCAGCTTCAGAGCCAGAGCTCGCGCTGAGGCTTCCCAGCCTGAGATGGTTCCAAAAACCCCCAAAGTTTCTGCATTTTGCAGAAAAGTAAATACATTTTATAAGATGAACACGTAGCATCAGCAGAAAGCTACATACGAGGCAACCTGCAGTGATTAAGTGTCACTAATTTTTAAAAAGTGCTGAGAAAAATAAAAAATAATTAGGCTATTTTTTCCCAAAAGGGAGCTCACCAACATTTGGCATCATGTATTTTTTCCCAAATCAATGCAGAGCTTTTTAAATTTGTTTGCAACTCTTTAATTTTTCTTTGCTTTAAATTTATTTAGCAGAACTCATCATTACTTTCTCCTGATTAAGATCAGTTGTCCTTAAATGTAATGATATTTAAATCGTGGGTCATATTAGCAATCCTACTAAGAGTCACCCGTCAAACCTACAGTCTTCTTAATTGTGTAGGTCTTCACATTTAAATAAAAATATGTTTTTGTAAAGACAAATTAGGCTCCTCCTCTTGGCTCAACGCCACCAGAAGTATTGTTGCGTGTACTTATACTGCTTGTAACTACACAGCAAGCTACATAAGAATGTTGCATTTGTTTCAATGGAAAAGTTGATAATTTATCAAGCTAGCACAAGCTAACCAACTGTGTTTGGCACCTACCTGTCCAACAGAAAGCAGGCCAACTCCACGCCGTTCCTCATCCCCAGCCTCTCATTCAGTGCTCGAAAGTGGCTGAAAGCCAAACTGAGACTCACTCTCACTGTGGAATGAGCTTTATGTGCTCGATGTTTTGCCTCACGAGGGCTGTATTTCCTTTTCTTTGCCGCTAGGTCCACATCCACATTTTCCTCTGGTCTGAATGGTGTCCAGTCGCATTGTTTTATCCACTGGTCGATACAAATATAACCTGCGTTACAATAATCAAGTCTCAAGCTTCAAAAGATAGAAATAGCCTTTTTAAAATAATTTCGATTGGGGAAGGGCTTTACTTTAGCAAGAAGACGAAGCTGAAAAAAAAAGCTTGTCTTAGCAACAGCATCTATCTGTTAATCAAATTTCAAACAGCTGTCAAACGTGCTACCTAGATTTTTAATTGCTGGTTTGAAATGTGAAGCCAGGGCACCAAAGCTGGACACTGCAACATTTTTTCGACCACTGGTAATTGCAGATTTTTTATTTCAGTCCATTGCAAGTCTAAACTTCATTTTGTAGAACAGAAAGGAGTCACAAGAAGCCAAATTCAGCAATTAGTGGGGGAGTAGAACAACGACTGCTGGCAGTAACACTTGTTCTGCACTGGTTCCCATCACAGCGGGTAAACACAGCCCACAGCAGCGTTGAATACAGTGTTAAATATCACCAGTTGTTAATTGGTAATCATACATATAAATCACTGTTACCCATTAAAAGGCTCTCTTAGTTTCAGCTGTGTTTACTCTGCTATGACACTGTGATGAGGGTTTGTTAGGAGTGCAGTGGAGCAGAAGTGTGGTGACGTTACTTCCAGTCATTGAGCGGGAGATACTTCATTCTGGGAATTTCTGAGGTGAACTTCAGTGCACTGCAGCGAGTCTGGCAGTGGGACACTTGCTGCCTACTGGATGTCATTTGAAACTCCTTTGAGCCTCACTTTACCACGTAGGATTTTGAGTAAAACTGCATGCTGCTGAAAGTATCAGACTACAGTGTGTTGCATGACGAGGTCAGAATACATGATATCTCAAAAAACTGATTCACAAATAGCCTGTTTCCACCAACATGTAGCCTGTTCCGTCCCCGTTCACTCACCCAATTTTGAACTGTCCTGAGCATTACCACCAAAATTAAATTGGTTCAGAACCCGGGAAGTTTAGAACCCAGCTGGAACCTAAAATAGCAGGTTCTCCTTGGGAACCGAAGTGAGCGTGTCAAGTTCTACAGGTCCCTGTGTGCAATGCAACGCCCTCTGTTGATGACGTGTCTTTGATCCCCATAATTCTGCCCAAAACGGTTGGTTCACCAAAGAGCACCAAGGTTCCCAGAATCCGCAACAGAACCAGTTCAAGCACCGGAGCCAGTTTAGTGGAAAAACACCCAAAGTGAATCTGTGAAGGTGAAATGTGGATAATTTGCTTTCCTTCTTCTCTCATAGGTAAAATCAGCAGAAACTGCACGTCAGCAGGATGGTCGGAAGTTTTCCCAAACATCACCAGCGTGTGCGGCTCGGACACCAGCCAGGACAAGGTACGGTCAACGCCTGCACTGTTATTGTCTTCCTCTCTGTGTGTTGTTGCTGCTGCTGTAAATGTCAGAGCAGTGTTTCACCTGAACACTGATGATCTATGACGGCGGCAGGAAAAGGAGCCGCGACATTATGTGGACCATTAGTGACCTCTAATCGACGTAGCTGCAGGGTCGGATGTTAATTAACACCAGCTGGTGGTGAAGGGCTGCATCTCTAAAAGGTCAATATGTCCAACAAAGGTGTGATACATGTTTAAATTTGAGCAATTCAGTGTGTGTGCGTGTGTGTGTCTGCCTTGTTTTTGCATCATGGATGACAAAACTCATCTCAACGTGTTTTAACCTGAAGGAACACTAAATCCCAACAAATCAAAACAATCCCAAACAATGCCAACATTTATCCGACAGGGTTGCACTGGAAAATATTCATCGATAAGCTGCTGATGTTTTTGGGTCTGCACATCTCTAAATCAATGCTGACTGGGTTGAAACCTTATTCTCAGAATGATCACAGAGTTCTGTAGCTGGAGGTCCTGTGAGGTCATCATAAAGATGATCAAACTAGTTTTTTTGAGCGTGCCGTGATTTCAGGGAAGCAGACGAAAATTTTGAGAATGTTTGCCCCTGTTTGCCTCGACGGTGATAATTGCTGCCTCGTCCTCTTTCACTGCTCGGGGTTAGTCTGGGTCACAACTGATCTTACTCTGAATCCCCCATTGTGCGTGTTAAATTAACTGTCTCCCCATTTCTCTCACTCAGTCTTCTCATTTCTCTTCCACTTGTATTTCCTTAAGCCTCCCTCTCTTTCAGTGCTCGTCTTCATCTGCTTTTTCTCTCAGTGCTGCTCTCTCTTTCTCTCTCTCAGTGCATCCACCTAAAACATCCTGAGCAAAATTCCACATTCACATCAAAGCCGTGCACCTTCAGCTGTCGCAGGACAAAAGAGGAATAGATGCATTTATTTTCTGCAGACTCCTCATGTGTTACTGGACTGCTTTAATGGCGGTGTGAAAGGATTTTAAAGGCACAACATAACATTCAATCAAAGAATAAAGGAAGTTGAGCTTTTATGATGTAGACATGAGAAAGAGAAATGACAAACCTTCTCATAGTCAAATCACAGCTCATTGCTTTCCCCATGACAGCTGACACAGTGCCCGACTGCACCACAGCGCCTGTTGGATGTTTCTTTTGTAAAGTGAATTAGTTGACCTGACAAAGCAGATTCATGCTGTTACAATACAAAAATGTCTCTGTTCATTTTCCTCTGTTCAGGCTTTGAAAGAAGCAAAAAGGCATTTTTTCATGTGGAGGAAAAACACAAGGTGTTTCTGAACTCTGTCATGGCATCTCAAAAATGAAAAATGTAAATGGTTTATAGAGAGCACATGGAAAAAATGCAGGGAAAGAAATTAAATGACTAAAAAACTAACAGAAATGTACAGTAACAAGGTTATTTATTTGACATTGTGTAACACAGGGATGCACAAAGAAATGAGGGTTTCTAGACCTTCATGCTAAACACATGGAACATAAACACAGAATGGATCAGGATGAAGACAGAGAAGAGCAAAGAGCAATTAATAAAGACATGCCTATACTTTTATTGATACACACAACCTGACTGTGTCGATGGTTTGTTACACATAACCATCTGAGAAGGCTCCGTTGGAAACCGTTTGGAAAAGGACAGGCACTTTGAAAAAATACTTTGCCTGTGATGAATAAAAGGCCCGTCTGTCAAAACTATCACAGACTGATTGCAACCAATCAGATCAACAAACCTTACATGCTGGTCGGTAAATCAAACTCTTATCAAAGTCAGTTAAGAGAAATAAAAAACATCTATCCAAAAAAAGTCTTTAGGCCACGTTTAGATGAAAGCAGCTCTGCTAAAAACAGAAAAGTCTTTCCTTTGTGTCTTTAAAAAAAATCTGCATCTACACAAACACCTGAAGGCGCTGTGGTACGCATGCCAGGCCAGCAGTTGACGGTCTGTTTGTAATGACGTCTCATCAGAGCTGTTTAACGTTGTTACCTGCCTGTTGCTGTTAAGCCCTAAGCAGCCACACATTTAAGAAATTCAGCAGTAGATTGACCTCTAACATTATTCTGCGAATACTTTAATTTGCCTCAGTAGACTGTTGTCACATTCAGCCTGCTTTGGGTGCACTATGGAGTGTTCAATCAGAGTTTGTTAGTGGCTAGAGCGGATTGCATTGACTTGTGCTAGCATTAGCGTTAGCTTAGTCACTGCTTTCACAGGTTTTCCGTTTTGCCAGTTTGCACAGCTGGAAAGAAGTTTAAAAAATTTGCAGTATCGGGGCGTCAGCACGCTGTTGTCATGTAAAAAGAAGGCGGAACCGCAATTATCATGTCTGTAGCCGCTATTGTTGTTTTCTGTAGGGGTTACACACATAAACCACGGCCACAGCTCATGCCAGTACTTCCTCAAAGGACTCTGATTGGTCCGATCACCAATCAAACAAACCTGGCGAAGTGGATTTGTGTGATATTGTACACATCAAAATAGAAGCATATCCGCTCACCAGCAGGTCTGGCCCTTTAGCTAACTGGATACTGCAGCTGCCTGTGTTCTGAGAGGTTCCTGGTTCAGTCCCCAGTCTTCACGTCTCTTGCGGTTTCGACCCTTGGCTCTGAGGGCTGGGCTCTAACCAAGCTCGGACATTACAGTATTTTGCTCTCCCGGTCCAACTGTCTTTCAAGATTAGCATATGCTAAATGCAAACAGCAGCAAAACTGTGATTATGAAAGGGCAAACTTGTTGAGCACCAGTCATCATTGATGTGAATCACAAGGTTAAGCCTGATTTATGCTTCTGCGTTGGCTGCACGTGGATCCTATGACATAATTTACGCAAGTGGCCTTCTGAGCATTAATACTTGTGCGGTGGCTGGCACATTTGTTTTGCTGGGGATATTGAGCGTGGTTGTTATAACAACACACACTTAGGCTTGCACCTTTGTTTCTGGGCTGAGAAGAGTGGAGAGAGGGCTGCATCCCCACATACAGACTGAGTTTGAACTACTTTGTTTCGATAAGGCAGCATTTATCACTGCCTGGTTGTGTAGCGGCAGCTCTCTCTTCTCTCTCTCACCCAGAGATACTCCGACAGTTAAGCGTCTCCAGAGGAAGAGTTTAACCCTGTAATAACTGCAGCCAATTGGTCAGGGGGACTGTAACAGCCGTGGAGCCAGTGTGTCCTGTTTACTGCTGACAACACAGGTCACAATCCCAGGCAGCACCGCCGCTGAGCACTGGAGGAGAAGCCAGAAAATGCGAGTCCACCACGCGGACCAATCACAATGCTTACAGTCTGCATCGCTGCAACGTGTAGTTACAGTTTTGGGGAGGTGACCGTCAGGCTACGCCGTTGGCTTCACCGTAGGGCACGCACCTACGTGGAGGCCAGGCTGTAGGTACGGCGTAGATTCAGCGCAGATTTGGCGCAGAAGCATAAATAGGCTTTAGGTTTAGTTCGCTTCCCCTCTCCCTGCCGCAGTCCTGCGCTTTCTCCTCTGTGTGCAGTCTGACCATTGAGTGCACCAGCTTCATCTGGGATGCTGTGGGGACAGGTGACTGCAAACGTGTGGGCACAACAGGCTGATTTACTGATGTTTGCTCCGGAAAACTCCCGTTTTGTCTGTTTTATTTTCCCTATGACCAGACGTTATACCAAGCTGGGATAACAGCTCTTATCTCCTCCGTCTCTGGATTGGTCTGGCTGGTCTGGCTTTGTGGTCAGATGGTGCCACTGGAAGTGATCTCTCAAAATTTAATTGCCTTTAATCTTTGCCACAGTGGACAGTTTTATTTCTCTCTTTGATAATACATGTTTCAGCAATAAGGTAGAAAAAACAAAAGATTAAAATTAAAAGCAAGATTGAAGTGTTATTTTAATAAAAAGATACTCTACTCAAACACAATAGTGAACTCTGAAAAACTGTGTGCCTGTCTGCATGTACAGGCTCAATTCTGAAGCATCTCAGAGCAAAAAGTATTTTTTATTTTTTGTTTCTGTTTGCTGTTTAAACAAATTCTGCTTCCCAGACGAGAGCTTTCTCAAATCACAAACAAGTAGGACTATAACTTCATTTTATATGCACGCAGAAATCTTTTTTATGTCCTGTTGTTTGGAGTTGCGTGTTGTTGCATCTTTGTGTCTGATCGGCACTGGAGCACGTTCAAATGCCTCCGACAAAACGTTTGATTAGAAACTCAAAAAACAGGTTTTTCAGCCCTAAAAATCTGTTTTACTTTTTGTGCCTTCACTCTGATTTTTGAGTGTCATCATGCAGTTGGATGCATGTGCAGAGTTTTCACACTGCTCTGCAGAAGGAGGAAAGTTCCTCTGCGATCACCTTGCGTCTCACTTTTACATGTGCTGTTGCAAGCAGGATTTTGTTTGTATGTAACGTAATAACTAGTTTGCAGCAAATCATCGTCGACCCTATACCAGTGTGATATAGAAGCTTGAAATCTTTAGCAGCAGGATGGAAGATAAACATTTTGTGAAAAATTGTTCATAAGAATTCTTCTGCTCCATGAACTCTCCACATTGCAGAAATTTGGTCCTGTCCATTT
>JAPXVT010222159.1:0-10710 GCA_029823135.1 Acanthurus reversus | reverse complement strand
AGAAGACAGAGACGATCTCTGCTGATGGAGACGAGTCAGAGACAGACTGGGATGGAGCTTTAACAGTTCAAAGTTGGCAGAGGAGCAGGACGCCGCCGTCAGTTGGCGTGATTCTGTGTTCTGAGTCGACAGTTTCGTTACTTCTCGTCTCTCCAATAGTCGTGCTTTTTATGCAGTCTGGATTTGAGTTTCAGAGCCGATTCGCTCTTCATGGACTTTCTTTTTTCTGTCGTAAGCTCCTCCCCCCCTGGTTTCCATAGTAACAACTGAGCATCCTCTCCGCCTGTGACGAGAGCCTCTCCTGCTGCATCCCACAGGAAGCAGCGCACTGTGGTGGTGTGGCCGCCCTCGAGGCTCCGCAGCAGACCAAGCCCCCTGGCGTCACACTCCATCAGGTGGAGATCCCCGCTGCTCCTCCCTCCCACCACCAGCAGCTTTTGCGCCTCCTCCAGCCACCTTCCTCCCACCAGGTAATCCACACCTCCTCCATCAGCCAGCAGACTCAGTCTGCGAGCGTCACTGCTGCTGAAAATGGTGATCGGCTCGTCCGTGTCCAGCTGACTCAGATCCCAGAGGTGCAGCCCCTCGTCGTGGCTGAGGCACAGCAGCTGAGTGAACTCTGCGCCGCACCAACACACGGCGCCCGCGGAGGACTCGCTGTTACATGTGGCCAGCAATGCCTCCTCCTCCCCACCCTGGCTCAGGTCAAAAACATTCACAAGGCCGTCTGTGGAGCTGGACGCTAGGCGGTCTTTGTCTCGAGGATGGAAGCGCACCTGCGTGATGTCATCACTGTGTGACTCAGAATAGACTCCGAGAAGCTCAGCCGCCGGTTTTCTGATATCCCAGAACACCAGGAAGCTGTCTTCACCGTCGACCTGCTCGGTGCCGGCACACAGCAGAGTGTCGCTGCAGTTCAAGTCAAAGCTGCCGTAGCTGTGTGATGGGTCACTTTTAAACACCTGGACTGCATCTGTCGCAGGGCGGCGGACATCCCAACCCCGCACTGTCCCATCGGCAGAGCCGGAGTAAAGCACGCCAGGGGAGGTGTGGGAGAAAACCAGCCCACAGAGAGGCCCCGTGTGGCCCTGACACTCTCCTACCAGGCTCAGGCTGTCCTTGTTGTGAAGGCGGAGGCTAAAGTTGGAGCAGGAAACGGCGAGCAGGCCGCTCGGCTGCAGAGCAACATCCAGCAGGTAGGTGGGCTCCTCAGGGCGAGACCGCCGGGCGATGGACAGACCTTTGAGCTTCTCCTCCAAAGCCTCCATGGCAGCTCACAGTCACGTGACTCAAACCCACTGAACAGGAGGAGAAGAGGCTCAAACTTAAAGCTGCTTTAAGAGGCCACTCACCTTTTAATGTGCAGCACAAAACAACAACAACAATAACAACGGAAAAGACTAAAAAAAGTATCATTCTTGGAAAATAATGTTCATAGTTGTGAGAAAAATATAACTTCTGATATTTAGAAATGATTAAAATCATTTTGAAATTCAGCCTGAAGTAGAAAACAAAAAATAACAACAATAATAAATCAAAGAAGTAAATATTTACCACTAGTTGTTTCGCTTCCTCCTTCCTTTTTCAGCACGTTCATGCAGAGACAATACTGTCACGTGTCGTTTGATGGATTCAACAACACAAAAATAAAAAGATTCAAACGCAGTCCGCTGTTGTCTTTTTAACGTTGGGAGATTTCAGCAGAACTCGGTGCGTCATATTTCTGCAAGTTGTGGGCTATTTGTAACCTGACGTCACCTGACGAGACTTGCTAGAAATTTCCACAAACTCAAGAAAAATAAAAAGCTGGACTTCCGTGGCTACGTGCGCGCGTCTGTCGCCATTTTAGACAAAACATCACATTCGACTTAACGATTAAGAAAATATTTCACGTCAAAGTTGATCAAACACTTCGTAAAAAATCACCGAAAACATCTCGTCATTCTGCTTCTGCTCAGACACGCACCGTCTGTGTCACAGTATTTAGAGCCGGGTCGGACCTTTGCTTCCAGAAGTGGTTCCGCTGCTGTTGAAAAGATACCGGATGTTGTGTCTCGCGCCAAAATATTTTTCTGTTTGATATTATTTTAGAGACGAATCATCATGGATGTCATTTTAAATTATAATATATGTTTTTGTATTTATTTTACTCTGTCTTTTTCATGTTATTTTATTTTTTTGTTGAGAGGGAACCCAGATCTTTCCGCTCTGTTTAAGAAAATGATGCCAAAGTTTAAAGTTCAAAGCACATTACAAACTGAAGTCTGACTCGGTGCCTCAGAGAGCTTCAGGCAGGTTTTCAGATTGGGCCATAAATCCAAATCTGTCCGAATATGTAAATCCACAGACAGTTCAGGTGAGCGTCCTCAGGTGTCCAGCAGGTGTCAGCAGCTTGCAGTAAAACTGATCCAAACGTGCAGTGGCTCAGTTCAGTCACACACAAACCAAATCAAATCTTACACTTTCAACCTTCAGACTGGACAGACACAAAAACCTATCCACAGTTTGAACCTTATTTTCATTTTAGAGGGAAAATATTTGTATTTACTAAATTCTCTGCTGTCTACATGTGGAACTCAAATCTTTTTTACACTAAAATTAGCATGCCTGCTAAAAACTTTTGAAGTATATACTTGAGAGTTCCTTTCAGTTGAAATTTTGTTTTTGCTTATGAAAATCCAGCTTAATTTTACTGTAGAGGGCAAAATCGTGTCAGTATCTGCTCCCATTTCTCTATTGACTTTATTTGTCATGTGCCACCGCAACTATATTTGACATTTAGTCTGAACACACTACAAGATTTTTTGCAATGATCTCAAAACATCAAGCTCTATCCAGGTTCACTTATTAAAAATATCATCACTGCATCATCATCACATCATCGTCACATCATCATGAAAAATATGTATGAAACGTGCAGAAAATTCCGGACTAGTGGGCCATGATTTTTATTCTCCTAACAAAAAAACAAAAACAAAACAAATCTTTGGATTGGGTTCTTATGAGAGCTAGCTAGAGTGGCTGATATCACCAGTAAAGTGGATGACATCATCAGTAGAGTGGGTGACATCATTACTAGAGTGGCTCAGTCACAAAGCACTCACCATCACCATGGCAACAGACAACAGCTGATTAATCAATGCAGTTTGACACAGACACACTCAGACATCCTCACAGTTTTCCAGCCAATTCTAAGTCTTATTCACAAATTCATCACTTCAGATTCAAACGTCATTCAAGCACTAATATATTTCATGTTTAATACACTGACATATATTCAACTTCACAGTTTCATTCGTAGTTATTATACTGTTTTTCACTTTTCCCCAAAATCATTATCCTTCATGTGCTTCCAATAGAGCTTAAAGCAAGCAGTAAATTCAAACTCCCGTTTTTTTTGGGAGGGGGTTTTTTGTACATTAAGTTTGATAATAAAGATATTTACCATCATATACGATATTTAGCAACGTTATTGTGACCTTTGGTGCAGTCCTGAGAGCTGCAGCTCATTGCTGACATCACCGCTGGCTGAAAACGGCAGAAATCAATGGAAGAGCACGTGCACTCCGCTAATCTGTCGAGAAACACAATAAACGCTTGTTTTAAGAGACGAAAACACACCGAATGTACGGTGGTGTCCTCTAATGTACCAACACTAAGGGCTCTATTTCTGTGAATCAAGTGCAGCGTAGGTATAGCTGCACTAGATGCCGCAAGTAGATGTGGCCAAATCTTTTTTGGCAACTTGGTGAACCAGGCGCAAGGCGCAGTGGAGAAGTAGGAGAGATGCGCATGTGTGGATGTGATCACAGACGACTTCAATCATGGCCAAACGAATCACCTCCTCTCATTACCTTTAAATCCGCTGTGGCGCAGCACAGGGACAATTTCGACATGGCTGAAGAGGCAGTAAACCAGATCCGCCAGCCAAACTTTACCCATGAGGAAACTGATATCCTTGCGCGGGAGGTTCAGGCTCTGAATGGGAATTTATTTACAACAGCACTAATGAACAGGAATGCGCTTGTAACGCCACTGATGTTGTGTTGTTGAAAACAGAAACATTCCAGATCAGTTTAGGTGTTTCATATCTTCAAACTTCACAGGTAACGTTCAGCCTGTTATCACACAGCAACAGTGATCACGCACACAGCAGCTCGCACTGATAAAAATCTACAAATCCCACAGATTTGTCCTTTCCTGATCAGAGACCAACCTTTGTTTGTTTTTACAGCTCTTCAAGGTTGAATCCAGACTAGAGACCTCCTGCATGTTCCAACTGTCCCAGGCTGATTTTTTAAGTTAGAAATGATTTATGATAAATGAGTAGCTGCTGATGAAGAAATGTAACATCAAAGCTGAACTGTTCGGTGTTATCCGAGCATGTCTTGTAAGTTCAGTGTTTAAAAGTAAAAAAGTCGAGATTTATTGAAAAGATATGATCAAATAATTTCCAAAATTCACAAGATATTTTTATCTAACAAAAATTTCTGCTTCACCCCATCTTATTGGTTGATTGATTGACAGAGACACGAGAAATGATAGAAAAGTCTATTTGAACATGGAAAAAATAACCCAAATAACTGACTGAATGCAGTATTTCTAATCATAAAAAAATATTGACTCGTGTCTATTAAATACAGGCACTTGTATGTCAGCTCCTGCTTCATATCCACGGTTGCTGCATCATGACGCGCAGCAACTGCCTGACTCATATCCACTTCAATAGAAAAGAGTCAACTCATTATTTTACATGATTAACTGAAAAAGGATGCATCATTCAATATTAACGTGTTGACTATTAATGTAGCCTAGTGAAACGCAGAAGACATCCACCAAACCTGTCTGTGGGACTTTGGATATCTCTCATGTGCGGACCTGCCCAGATCCACCAAAACTGTTCTCAGACCAGCTGCGCTCGGCTGCACTGAACTTAGACGTGGTCTGAGCTGGCGTAATTGCAGTGCAACTTTGGACACGAAAATGACACTACACCCGGTGGATTTTTATCGACACTCCCCCTGCTGCGCCGTCACACCCATCTTGGCATAAGCCAGTTCACCAAATTTGCAAGTGCACACAGCACACCTGCACCTGCACGAAATTGCAGTTACATTGGGATTTGTGCTTAGACTAGACTTGCACCGGGACGAAAATAAAGCCCTAAAACACAAAGTTAAACACTGACTCATAATCCGGAAACGGCTGTTTGTTTGTTTCCTGAAGCAGCTGAAAGAGCCATTTCTGTATTCTATGCCGTGTTTAACTTCGTGTCTTTGGTTTGGTACATGATGGGACACCACTAAACAAACTAAGTTTACCGTCTTCTAAAATGAGTGTTTATAGTGTTTATAGTGCAACGGATTGTCAGAGTGCACATGCGCCTCCCTTGTTATCAGCTAGCCGTGATGTCGGCAATGAGCTCCAGCTCTCAGGACTGCACCGTTTGTCATAATAATGTTGTAGAACATTTTATGTGATCATAAATATCCTTAATATAAGGCTTAATGTGCAAAAAAGAACTTCTCCTTTCATTGTTTTGGGTTCATTGTCTTATCATTGAATAAAATGTCCTGCATTTTTTTTTGGTACATTCCCTTTCAGAATGAATTGTAATCACTTTGATAATCCCTTAACTTAATCCTCCAGTGCCATCATCAAGTCAATATCAGCCTCAGCTGTATATTTTTGATCTGTGTGCATTTCTTAATGTTTGAATGCAAACATGCAAAGTGAGGAGCATGGTAAACATTATACCTGCTTAGCAACAGAAAGTTAGCAATGTTTGTGCACAAATTAGTATGGTACCTTTTGTCTTAATCTGAAGAATTTTCACTCGAAGGAGTGAACTTTGTCTGAAATGGCTCTTTGTCCATTTCTTCATGTGTTATGTGGCTGATGTCCAAGTCTGTCGCTATCCTTAATCAGCCATAGTGTTATTTCTGTTCAGCAAAAGTAGGTAAGAGATTAAGACTCTCCTAGTTGTACTAATTTGGAATTGGTATCTATTTCTTATAATTAGATTACATTAGCTCTGTGTATAGACAAAGGAGACAAAGACATTGGACTGAAAGAACCACCATGTGTCCAAGGTAAGTGTCAGACAACTGTTTGAGGACAGTTGATGGCTACTTGTATAATGCTGCATGCGGCAATTTTATTAAATTGCTCAGCATCCAACCCTGTTAAGAGATGGACGACAGTAACTACAGTGTCCACTTATGCACTATTATATAAAGAAAAATATTTGAATTGCGCAATTGGGACGATAATTGAGCTGCCTGATAACAGTATATCATGGATCTGTACAGCCTTCAAGAGAATTTAAATGGCTGAAATACATAATGTGTTGCAGCCACATGCAGACGGTGTTGAAGTCCTGATTTCTTGACCACAACACTGTTTGCTACCAGTCAGAATTAGCCAGTCCAAAAATGTATTCAGTAACCCCAGAGGTGAAGCCTGGGATTCATCCCATGTCTCGCTGGTTACGGCCTTCAGTAATAACAGTTTGATCTACAGTGCAATCTCTGTGAGGTGATTAGAGGTTGCTAGGACACACTTACTTTACACACATCAGGAGGTCCAAGAGAACATGAACATGTATTTTAAACAACTCATAAATGTACAGCATCTCTAATGGTGATAATATTGTATATCTGACTCCACATGCTATTGTACTAAAAATTCATAATATACACTTTTTCGGATGGATGAATGAGGATTAACATTTTGTTGCTTTATTCCTCTTTTGCAGCATATAATAGAAAAATGTTGCTGCTCCTAGTTTTACAGGCTACATTTTCAGTTCATAGTTCATTCTCTTTGTTGCTCAACTTTTGCTGATCTCTCAGCCGTGATCCCTAAATCCTATTGCCCTAAGAGTCACACTTTCCAAAATGGAACACAGACAGCGGGGTGCAAGTACATTTTAGGATCCCTGCCGAACCCACTCCTTTACACAACAAGTCCATGCCACAACGTTAGAGTCTCCAGCATTTTTTTAAAATACATGCTAACATAGATACCACAATCTACTCAGAGAAACCAAAAGTGTTAGCCATCATCCTCTTGCTGCTGTCTTTTTGGATATGATTCTCTCTCTCTCCTTTTAGTTTATTTAAGCTGCCATTGTGTGCGCCCCCAGCCTCTCCTTCCTTCAGGTGTCAGCAGTCACATCAGTTTCATCATCCCATCAGTCTCAGCAGGGTCATCAGCCGCCACCACCACCAGCACCCGTGCCTAGACTTCATTTAAAAAAAAAAAAATCCTGCTTCTGCCCAGGGGAGACGCCCCTCAATTACAAAATCTCTTGCTGAGTCAAAGCACCAAAGACTCTTTGATTTTTACATATCATCTGTCATTGTGAACAACTTGTCTCTCCTGATTCACCTGTCTGTTTTCTTTGTCTGTTGGGCAGAAAGTTAAACTATTTCCTATTCTTTGTATTTTGCAAACGACAGCTCAGCATAAAAGCAGGACAAATTACCTGTGGCTAACCTTTGCAGATCTAAAATAAGCTGCTTCATCAGGGCCAAGTGTAGAGAGGGTTTACTCTTATTTACTAGTGCAACTCTAAGAAGATTGAATGGATCATGGGTTGTTCTATTTAGATCTTTATTCAGTTGCCAAGAAAAACATACATGTAGCATAAATTGATTGTTTTTCTTATGTTGTTGATTGCTAGCACCTATTAATAAGGTATAAAACAGCATGCATATTTTTACACCATTATGCATATGTAGTTTAACGCTGCATATCATTTTATTTAATGTACAATAGGAACAAATATATACCATGAACCAATGAAACATACAGCATTTATAGCTTGAGCTAGATTTCAATGCCCATAGAAAGATATGCCTTGAAAATACAGTTCTTGTCTCACAAACATGCATAACACTGTTACTGCTTTCTGGATTTAAAAACATTCACAATTCTTTTTTTTTTTTTTTAGGGTAAGGGGTGAGTTAATTAAAAAGAAAACAAAGAAGAAGAAGAAAATCTGTTAATGTTTAAAGTAAAAACTGCATGTTGAGGTTGGTCAGGTCTGTGTTTGTGTTTGTGATTGGTCGTCCAATTATGTTCAACCTGACAGGCTCAAACAAGCCTAACAAGATTAGGTTCTTTATGGAGAGATTCCCATCACAGGGGTCTGACCTCCACTTGCCCTGTCGCTCTCATACAAACTCTTCTACCTGTCTACTGGTGTTTGGTGTAAATTTTATCTTTACACAACAACAGTAGCAAAGGTCGAATAACTTTTCTTTCTCGCCAACAAAGAAAAAGCGAGTACATGTGTCCTTTACAAGCAAACTGACTGCTACAATATTGACTGCGATGCTTTGTATTGTTGTTTTGTTTTTGTTTTTTTAATAGAATTACATAATAAGTATATAGCATCAGCAAATGTAGCATATCACAGCATTTATGACATAAACAGAATTTCTATTGTCATTCAAGCTGTACACCACAACAGTGCACATTCAAATGAAATTTCATTGCTTTGGCTCCAAATGTGATAAAGGTGGAAGAGAAAAAATAAAGAACCTTAAACACTACAACTATATGAATATAAATACCAATTCTGTTGAAAATGAATAAGTAAATAAATTTAAAAAACACACAAATACACATACCCACAGCTATACTTTTTATGTGCATTTTTTGTGCATTTATAGCACCATTAACATTGAGGTATATGCATAGATGTATTGCACATAAGAGAACAAATGTATTGCACATGAAAGAACAGCTGTAAGTGTGTTGTACACCAGCATATTATACTTCGGGTTAATAAGAGTTTTATAGCTTAACTCCTGTTGCCAGATGAGCCTAGAATACAATGATGAAATAGCCTATGATATCATTTCTGGAATTCAAGACAAGCTTGATTCAAAGTCAAATTTAAATAATAAGGAAAGGAACAATAGGAAAAGCTGTAATGGGTTTATGATTTGTTGGTACTCTTCCTTAATTATGTTTACCTAACAGGGTCAAATACGTGTAAAAGGATTAGGTTCCTGACAGACGTCTGGGTTCACTGCTGTTCTCATAAGACCTACTTGTATAAACGAGACATTTCTGACATCCATACCAAATTTTACTGTGTTTTACTGTGACAGTAAAGAAAAATGATTAAATAAAAATAATAACAATAAAAATCCAGTTGAAGTTCACATTGTGTCCACTAGATGGTGACATTAATTCACTATTATGCTTTTGGCTGCACACTCTACAGAATGACTTACATTAAACAAAACTATTTTAATCCAGAAATTTATACATCAAAACAATTCTTTAGCTAATAACGCAAGCATCCAATGAGGCACCAAGTGTGCAGTTTCAGATTTTTAATTCAAAATACTGGTGATTAGATAATCAGTAATAGGAGGTCAGAGCTCATTATTTACAAAAACAAAAAGGCAAAATAATAATAATAATAATAAAAAGCTTAAAGCGTGACAGCATGCATTTACGAGTTGTGTGTTGGAGCACATAAATGCTCAGCTAAACATCTGAATGGCTTTTTGCACGATGCTGTTAAAATCTGTGCTGGCAAATATATTCACACTTTCATTTTGGGTTTATAGGATCCCCATTAGCTTCAGCATAACTGCAGCTATTTTTCCTGGGGTCCACAACATACTTTATACAGTGTACTGCAAAACTACAAAGGACCAGCACAGGACCAGCACAGCACAGCACAGGACAACACAATGCAACGCAACACACATACTGGGGGGGGCAAGCTCCTGACAAACACACATCCCAGATAGAACCTCCCTAACTATAGACATTACAGCAATACAAGCTTCTGACAAATCACATTATATGCGATATAAGTCAATAATACAACTAAGATACTGTTCATACGAACAGATAAAAACTCCACAGGTACAGACATTTCAACATCATCAAACTCACATTCTTATAATATGGTTAAACGTAACCAATATTGGTTCATTTATTTCTTGCATAATTTCACCACATCTCATAAAAAGATGCTGCTTTATTGAGAGTTTAAATCTAACTGTACTGTTTTCTTGTGTAATATGTTTGGGAAGTGAATTCTTGCATTGCACGATACATGATGGTTCATTTTATTGCATTGGTTCTTTTTTTTTGGTAATGTGAGTTTGTCTTCTGGCACATGACTTGTCTGGTCGTGTAGTCATGTCTGTCAAGGTTACATGATTGTTCAGGGCAACCGGAGTTTTTGAAACAAAATTTTTTTCTGAAAAATAGAAATAATAATAGTACAGTTATCTGTTTTTAACCAGTAACTACTTTAGATCAGTGGTCTTCAACCAGGGCTCGTGACTCCTCGGGAGTCCGTGGAAGGTGCTGCAGGGGGGTCCCACAAAATTTTTCATCAAAAGAATTTATATCTGGGAATTTTTGAAAATTCGGACAAAAATCATATTGAGTAAACTCAGTTAAAAGTAAACTCTAATATTAATGGGCAGTAATATGCTACTTTTTACAAATATGATAGTTACTGAGAATAAAATAGGTTAAGAACAGTTGGCTCGTCTTAAAATGCAACACTTTTTCTAATTTTTTTTTTAATCTGGGGGTCCCTGCTCTGTGACTCTATCAGTCAAGGGGTTGGAGACCCCTGCTTTAGATTATTATTATGCCACTGTCAAAGTTGTTATGCTCTTGAATGTCCACTGGGTGGTGACAAAAGACTGTATCAACAGTAGC
>JAPXVT010221903.1:0-10713 GCA_029823135.1 Acanthurus reversus | reverse complement strand
TGCTTATAGATAATTCCATTCATATTCCCGTGTACATACAGAGCAAAGTCTGATCAATTACTCACGAGACGCACGCCCTCCCCACATCATACGTACATACAAGATTTGACCTGAGACCAGAAATTGAACTACAACAACAACACAGCAGTCGAACATGTTGCTACTGTTTTACCTTTTGAATTTTTATTTTCTAATTTTTCAAAAATCTCAAGCCGGAGGCTAAAACATGCGTCGTCAAGCAGTTTGACTGCCGGAAACTGTGTGTCACTGTCGCAAAACACTGCAAAATAGGATGGCACAGGGCGATAAAGGTGTATACATGTGAACAATAATGTGACTAAAACTGGAATATTTCACGTCTTAATTTGATTATTGCTTTCTCCAACTATGACTTATTTCGTAGTAAGGTAATCACAAAATGCTGTTTACATGGCAGTGTCCATTTCAGAGTATTGTCATAACTGGGTTAATATCGAAATACTGGTGTCCATGTAAAAATGATTATTGTACACAGGTATAGAGTTTTTGCAGCATTTTTTCGACAGTGACACACAGTTTACAGCAGTCAAACTGCTTGACGACACATACTCTAACTTCTGGCAGCAAGTTTGCAGCTAGCTTCAGAAGAAAAGATGACTGACAGCAGCGTTAATAAGAAGTCCCAACATTTCTGGGGTGGGGCAGAAATTGACAGCATGTCAGATATTTTGAGAGAAATTGATATCATGAAGTTTTTGGAATATTATAAAATAAAAACTCAAAAGGTGAAAAGGTAGCAACATGTTTGACTGTTGTGTTGTTGTTCGTCTTTCGGTCTCAGGTCAAATCCCATGAGAATACTGGACGTATGATGTGGGGTGGGCATGCAACCTGTGAGTCATTAATCAGACTGTGCTCTGTAACATGTAAACAGAAATATTCTATAAGCAACTCATGTAAACAACTTAATCAAAATATTGTCTTATTTAGAATACGGTCAATAGTGGATTATTGCAGCCCATGTAAACATAGTCAGTGACTCAAGTCAACATTGTAATGTTTACAAAAACCTCCCTCTTAATTGCACGCTTTTAACACTGTGTGTCACGTTATGGTACCCGACACATAAATAATATGTTTTTATGAATAAGGACAGGGACTTGTCATCAACAAAACACACAAAAAAACAGGTTGTTACCAAGCAACAAGCCACTGTTTTCACTGTAGAAGGCACATATGTGGGTGTATGATGTACTTCTGAGCCTAACTTTGCATTCAAAAAGCTTTGAACTTCACTCATTTCATAAAACTGTGAATATTCATGTTTTTTTTGTTTTTTTTGTTTTTTTAAGGAAATGCAAATACACCACTCAGTCTGAGCTTATCCTTTTGCTTTAACTGCAGTCTTCTTCAACGGCAGGAAACAGACTCATCGCTGGGTGAGATGAGGTTTCTTTTTAGGGGTAAGAGCTGCACTGCCAGTGACTCTGCATCACTTTGTACATATCTGGTTTGTTATGTGTTTTTAAGTGGAGCCACTCAGCAATTATCAGACCTTAGAGTGGAGGCTTGGAGCTCATTATCTGTATCAGGCAGCTTCATTACCACGTAACTGGAGTGTTGGTGGAGTGTTGCCTAATTACACCTTTTTGTACCAGCTTTAGAGTGTGACATAATGAAAATACGAGGACAAGAAGTTGGTCGTGAATTAGTATGTGTTCATCTTTGAAAGTACGCTGCCACACACACACACACAGGCACACATACACACACACAAACACAAACTGACTCAGGTTGCTTTTGGGGAAATTAGATAGACTTCCACTCATTTCCTGGAAACTTTTGCACCGTTTCCACAAAGCTCTGTGTTCGCGTGTGAGTCAACCAAAAGTGTATTCATTCCTGCAGGATCCTCTTTGATCTCCAGTGTGGTTGCCAAAGTCTCCCTCCATTTTTGGGGGGGTCCAGAATTTGTCTTTAGTATCTTGACTATTTGACTTGGCTACATAGCTGACAGGCCATCCTCCTCACTTGTATCCAGCCATGAACAAAGGCGTTTCCTTACACTGGGACAGAACAGCATATCTTAGTTTTCATTCCACTCAAATACATTTGATTAAACTTGCAGAAGATAACTTCTGCAAACAAGCTCGCAAGCTAACGTTAGCTGTAGCATGAGAATCGTTGAAAGCAAATTCGCTGCAGCCATTTGCTCCGGCTCGCGCTTTATGTTGTTTGTTGTCTCTCTCTCTTTAAGTCCAGTTTGAACTGAGACCAAACGGCTGCAGGGAAAGTTGCGGCGGAGTAAACTGGTCTGTCTCAGCTCGAGCTCGAGCCGACTGACAGTGTGACTTGCAGACACTCTGTTGTTGGCGGAGGCGAGTCAGAGCACGGTGAGCTAATCAGCTCGCACCGATGTCACCTGAGTACAGAGAGTATCACAGATTTTCTCATTTTTCAGTGAAATCCTCAAACAAAAGAAAATATCCTGGTAGGACTCATTCGAGACCAATTTAGCAGCGAATGGTGTCATTTTTAAACCACTATTACACTGTGTAATCAGGTTATACATCATAATGACTAAATTGAGTCAAAGTTGTCTAGTTTCATGTTAATAAAAATTTACCTTTCATCGTCTCAACAAAGTAGGCTGAGGAGTCGTTACCTCAGCAGCACTTTGGGAGGCGCTGTTTAGTCTGGCAGTGATTGAAATTTGGGAGGCAACAGGTTTGACTGCATTTTCCTTTGGACATGTGATATGAATAATGATTACACAATATGATGTTGCTTTTATACAAAAGTTCTACAAACTTGATTTAGCTGACAGTAATAGAAAGAGAGACCTCTCAATGGCCGTTCATGTCCTGTATCAGTGTCACATGGGTTCCACCCCAGCCCCGCCCCTTTAGAAGACAGGAAGCAGTCTTGAGTCCATTCACTCTTATGGGAGAAATGAACGTGATCACAGATTATGATCAATTCTTTCACCCCATCATCACCGAGATGCATATTGGACCCATTTTTCACAAGACACATATCTTCCAAACATTCTGACACAAAAATGACATTTTTTAGAAACACAAATCAGGAGTAAATGAACTTTGCTCCAACCCTGTCTCTGTCTCAGCAACACATTCTTGCAAGATTTGGGAACCAGTGTTTCCCGTGCTTCACAACGGACATAAACGGACATTTAAATGGTCTTATGGGTGAAACCGTGAATTAAAAGTTAAAGTTTACATCGAACAAATACCATGCGACGCAAAATCCATCTGCATTAATCCATTCACACAACATTATAACACTTCCAGACAAGGTAGAGGGATGGTGGTTCCTAACTGTCTCCATGGGAGGCGTGACTCCGCCCACTTTGGACACGGGAAGTGTATATACCATTTCACACCGTTGGCACAGCGGGTGATCTTGTGTTAATAATTGACTGTCTTTGATAAAAGTCCCAGTGCTGTTTTACTCCACATCAGCACTCATGGAATGCCTCTTGTCTATTCAAATTACTTGGTAGGAACTAATTGTTGTAAAATAATGGTTGAAATCAGTGAGTGTAGTTTCTCATTCATGGTTTGCAGAAACCTAAAATAACAACGTTTTTCTCTGTAGACTGGGTTCTGAAATATGGACACAAAACAACTCTGTGGAAACATGGAATGTTCTCTAATAAAGGGGCACAGCTTTTGTTCACAGTTGCACTGGCTGTCCCCAACTGTCTGTCTTGAGTTGAAAATGTGTCCCCAAAAGTAGCACAAGTCATAACCACACACACACATGCACACTGTTGCACCATTTGTGGGTCCACGCCCTTGCAGGCCCTGCTGATAAGCTCTTTAAAGCCTCTCTTTACAGGCAATCCATCATCTTTCCAGAAAGCAGGTGACGACAGCGGATTTGTAGCATCTCATTGTCCACAAATTGACACGTTACATTAGCCCCCTTCTTGTCACTTTGACATGTTCAGCGGAAACTAACTTGGCGCAGACCTCTGCTCCTGTATTTGTGTTTTGTCAGCTGTTTTTGGCTTCTGTAACCTTCGTCACTCCTTGGTCCATCGGCTAACACAACGTGGTGAAAACTTCAATAACGTGTTTGGGGATCAACACAAGTGTACATGCCACCAATATTACATTTACCATGTGTACACTGGTGTCTTCTACTACAAATCCTTGTAAATTTTAATAGTTATAAATGATACAAAATATTTTAATTCAAGGTAATTGCTGTGTTTTTTAATTATTATTAGAGCTTTGAGTCAGCTATAAACCCACAGAAGCATATGAACACGCGTCTGTGAGTGTTACAGACATCTCTGGCAGTGACCCATCCCCATATAAAACGCCCATCCCCAGACTGGTATGCCATTTGAGTGCTTATACAGGCAAACTACTGGTGGTTTCACTTCCTTTTGGACTATGCATCCCATTCCTACGGAGAGAAAAATAATCTGAGTGGCAGTTTGGGCTGCAGGGGGACATGTGGCTGCAGGACGGTCTCGTGGGAACAGTTTGTAGGGACAGCTGGCCTTAGAGCTATGCCTGACCCTCCAGGCGGCCCTGTCACTCAGAGGAATGCTGGACTTGGGGTGAACACTTGACCCTCACGGCTTCCACCCAAGACAGCTGAGCATTTCCAAAGCTTATATTTAAACACAACCGCTTGCTGAGCAGTTGGCACAATATTTTTTTAAAAATCACACCTTCCCTGTGTTGAGAGCCATGAATACATTGGAGTAATGGTCCATCATTGTATGCTCTGGCCATTGGAACTGCCAAAAAGTCATTAGAGATCATATCTCTAATGTTTGCAGTTCCTTTAATTAAAAGAGCAAGCAAGAGGAGCTTTGTTTTCAATGTTGCTCTCAGCAGCTCGAAAAGTCAGTATAAAAAAAGATCACAATATGAGAAGAAAGCAGGACAACACGGACGACGTGTGGCACACAAAACTAAAATAGCCCTCAGACAAATTTCAGCTTGCATCAAATTTTCTTTCTTTGAGTTGGTGCGACACATAATGCGTGTCTGCACAATTCAGATAAAGTTTCCCTTCATCATCTCGCTGTCGGCTTTGCCAGCAGGTAACGAAACAACAGCTCAGCTCATATTTTCCAAATGAGTGTCTCACCCCACACATCGTCTAAGTCCTGCTTTGGATCAGACGCTGACACCTCTCTGAAGAAATGTGGCCGCGATAAACAATAATGTTCCTGTCCAAATACAGATATTGTGCCGGGGGAAACCTTGGTGACTGATGGAACATCTACCAGATTTGCTTACTTCTTGAATAAAGGCTGCCAAGGTGGCTGTAATAGTTCATATAATACAATATAATAAACTCATTCTTATGAGATCACACCTGTCAGCATGTTTGTGTGAACTAAAACCTGCAGATTAAGGATCCAGAAGTATTTGCCGCTTGTCATTGCAATCTGTTGAATTCCCTGCATGTCCTGTCCAAGCTGATTTAAATTATTCAGCGCATGCCTGCAATGCCTGCACCCATGAACTGTCCTCAGGCATCGCATCTGCTCCTGGAATGGCCCTGTGGTGCGACTGCAAGCATTATTTGAGATTCCCTGAAGTCACCACAGCACAGACGTATATTAGGATTTTCTTTCGGCTCTGTGAGTCGGACAGATTTGGTGGAAAGTTCCAGACTAATTTATATAAAGTGACATGCAGGATCAGATAACAATCATCACAGATCAGTCAGATAATGATTTCTCATGTAATGGACAACACGCCAACTCCTTAAGATGTGATCCTTTGCTAGTAAGCAACTGCTTTGCACTGTTTATGTAATTTTATTCCATTACGGTCTGCTTTATGAAAGCAGCTGCAAGAGTCTCTGTTATCATAGAAAGTTTATTCTGAGACCTTTAAATAAAGATGATAATAACTGAAGGCATAATGTATTGGACTTCTGTTGCTGAATAATTAACATGCAAGCAGCATTTTAATCTTGCTTAGTCTAATTGCTTGTGTTCTGCTATGTGCCATATTTCATTAAGAATTGATCTGTTTCATGTATAAAATTCTCACTTTGCAAACTAACAAGTAAATATTGTACAAAACCCCTGAAGTCCCGAAGGGTGATTTTTTTTTCTTCTTGTGCACACAAGTTACTATCTTGTGAACACAAGATAATTTTCTTGTGGAACAGGTATAAGCTTACATATTTGTGGATATATTGTATGTGAGAGTTCATACATGTAAATATTAGGCCTAGATTTATTTCATGGATAGGCTACTGTTGGCATGCAGTTATCATGTGGGCCCAATTATTCATTAACTGCACTTTTAATGGAATTGTGCCGTAAAGACAGATCGGGAGGTGTGCAGTGGAGCCGGACGAGCGGTTTGGTGACTGAAAAGATCGTCTGTTGTAGAAATTCAGGATTAATCAGCGTCAAATGAATAGCGTGCTGTGCATTGATGAGGAAGTATGACTTTTATGAGTTTTCATGTAGGTTTGATCGATTGTTTGATTGCCTTATTTTTGAGTCATGCACACAAATTACCCAACTCTCATGGGTTTAAAAGACACCAAACTTCCAGCTGCAGCAGTCAAATTTAATTTTATTACAAAGACAAAAGATCAATTTACAGCTCGAAACAAAAAAAAAATTGTTCCTTCTTTCCCAGGCTTGACAAAGGAAATTTGCTACAAAAAAAAAAAAGGTTCCCTTCCTAAAGCACAAGCTCAATTTTTTTCATATTCATCCAGCCAAAAGAAATCAGCATATATGGCATTTTAGTGAAAAGAGTTTCCCTCAAGTCATCACAAACAGCGTAACAAAACAAGAGCCTCATTCTCAATCTCACCGAGGTCACACAACAACCGGAGTCCATCCTCCTCTGGAGTCTCATTAAACCTACCGGTGTCCACAGCTAACGGTGGCATACCCCAACGAAACTGTGCACACAGCCGTCTTTATCCTTTGTGTCTATGAAAATGCACATATGGTTCCACACTGTAACTATTCTTTATAAGACAGTAAGCTTGTAATTTTGGCTTGTACCATATATGGACTGACCATTTTTCTTTATATTTGAGAAACATCTTGCTCCTTATCTCTTGAATATCACAGAACAATCTATTCTCGAAAATACTCAACAAATCGTACAAATGAAAAAATGTAATGTAAAAAAAATCACTAGAACTGTCAAATGTACTGACAAATGTAGTAGAGCAGAGGTATAAAGTTGCATTTAATCTACTTAGTTACATGTCACCAGTGTGAATGAATAAATAATTGTGGATCCATGCAACAAGTTTACACATAAAGTTTATGTTTCACTCTCTAAAATGGGTCTTAAATATTGTTTTTACGTCAGATAAGATGTCTTGATTCAGTAATTTTTATGATTAAAGACATTTAAGCCAAAGTTCAGTTAAACCACAATATCTGGCCTGATATAATATTGATGAGGTAAATATTTACTGTCAGACAGATGCGTTGTAATTTAGAAAAGGAGTGTTCTCAACCAAAGGGCAGAGTCTAAAAGCACACAGTATTTGTGTTATTTGTCTTGATAATGTTTAGACTGGATTTTATCTGTGTCAGTTGCTTCTAAATCACTTTTTACTGTACACATAGTGAGTGTTAAGCATCTGCTCTGTATGCATGAATGCATGTCATCATTCAGATGGTGGACATCTGCGGAATAAAAGTCCATTTCCTGCACACTCACACAAAGACACACCCACACGCCCTGCTGTAATTTCTCAATTATTAGTTGTTGCTCTGAAGACGGTGAGCTGGAAACTGAACATTGAGAACATTCAAGCTGAGACATGTCTGCTGGTTAATGTCACGTCTGAAAGAGAAATATGACCTTCTTTCTAACCTTTTCCATTAAGAGCTCATTGCACAGTCGGCGAATTAACGTCTATGTGAAGCTGAGCAGAGAGGGTGTGTAGATTAATGTGTAGCCTGTTCTATACTCTATATGTTAAGTTGTTTAATACTTCATGCTGCAGCAAGATCTTTTACTACTTATTCTCATAACAAAGTAATGACTAATAATTTGCCTCAGGTGCTTAGTTTTTCTGAAAGTATTCTGTCAGCTGAAAGTCACTCTTGTAATCTCAGTAGCTGCTGGTTACACATCTGCTTATTTCGCATTTTCACTGCTGTTAACGGTGACAGTGTTACAACTGATGAATGTTTACATCACTTGACCACAATCTTCTGTCTTACAAAGGTTTATGAAAATCTGGATTCACGTGGGTCTTCTCTGGGTGTTCCGGTTCCCCCACCGTCAAAACATGCATGTTAGGTCTATCTGCAGTCAGGACTCTTGACCTGCCCACTGCTCCTCAGGGATTAAATGCAGAGACCACATTTCACTGTACACTCTATATGTGACTAATAAAGTACCTTTACTTTTACCTGACTAAGATGCTTATGAATGACTATGTAATGAACACTAGAAGTTTATAAGTAGTTTAAGTAAAAGCACTAAAATTGTAAAATGTCACTGTTAATGAATAAAAGTTTTATACAGTAAGTAAGTAAGTAAGTAATAAGTTATATCAATATATTTACATATAAAGCTGTGTGATATATTTTGTCTTCACTGGCAACAAATAAAATAAAATGAATTGAAATGAAAATATTGTAGATTTTCATTTGCAATGATGATCTGTTCAAAAAGCATCAGCAAGTGCGTATAAACACGGTCCAAAACCACACATACGGTACAGGTACAGAGGAGGACGAAAAACATGACGTACAAGTACCATAAATTTTAAGTAGGTATCATTAAGTACAGTATTTAAAGGGATAGTTCACTCAAAAATGAAAATTCCGTCATTATCTAATCCCCCCCCTCCCCATGCCACTGGAAGGTAAGGGAAAGTTTTTTAGTCCGCAAAACACTACCAAAGTTTCACGGGAAAAATGCTTTGCAGCGAGACGGAAAGTTTTTAAACTTGGCAACCATTTGCTTCAGTTGTGTGGGACATGACTACGGCGTCTTTTTCCTGTTACCCTAAATTCCACCTGATGTGTGTGTGGTGCGTCTCTGATTCGTTTCAATTCTAGTCAATGTGTGTGTTTCTGCTGCTGCGGCTGCGTTGCATTTCTACTCTCCGGTGAAGTTGAGCCCCCGCAGCAAATACGCCAGGCTTCTGTTTTTGCCGGATGACAGAGCACAACGTAACAATCCAGCACAGAGCAGATCGAGCGAGGCAGGACGTTAAGCACAGAACATGATCGCATCCAGTTAATTTCAGAATAAAACACTCTGTGTTGATGCCAGATCCTATTTCACTTAACTTGATAAATAAGCCCTCAATATGTGCAGAGCCAGGCCTGAAGTCAACAGATCAGAGGTTTTCAGAGGCTGCAGTCGCACTTGATTCTGTAATACCGCAAAATCTTGTATCTTGTATCTTGCAGCAGGTGGGTGTTAACGGACGGCGGAGCACAGAGCAAACACACAGCAGAGCCATTCTGGAACGCACACGCATCCAGTGGAACCCCGGAGTTAAACTCCAGCAGTGTTATGAGGACTAAAAAACTTCACCTGACCTTCCACTGGCATGCGGGTGAGTGGATAGTGTCTGAGTTTTTATTTTGGGTGAACGATTCCTTTAAGTAAATCTCTCAGTGACATTTCATCACTGGTTTTTAGGTTTTTAAAAGCATGTCCCTGCCGTAACTTGAACTTTGTCTTTGCACATATCTGATGCGGTCCAACTAGGTTTTTTTCACTGATTTCCCCCCGGGGGTTAACCTGTTTATCTGACACCAGCCTTTTGTCAAATCGGATGACATGAATGTTAACAGCTACCTTTTAAGTGCTTGACAAACAGCCATGTTTCATCTTGTTTATTTACTAACAGTATTTATTGTAGCTGTGTTCTTGCAGTTTAATTATGATATGATTATTAAGTTTCACCTGAGACTAGCTAATCAAGCTAGCCATAGCTGTCAGGGGCTAATGTGCCGATACAGTAGTTAACTCATATGGAAATACAAGCAATTAGGGTTTGTTTTTTTTTACCTGTCCTAGACACCGTGTACGTTTACTAGATTAATCACCATGCAGCTTAATATGGGGACTCGTTCTTTTCCTGATAATAGCTACTTAATAAGCTAATCTGATAGCTAATCTGTAATGTACTGTAACAAATGTGAATCCAGTTTTAGTTTACTAATTAAATGTTTTTTTAATGGCCTATACTTTTGATCCAACTATTGTTAATGGCAGCCTGTCTTTTTTCTGCTCCTGCTCAGAGGCCTGTGGCTCCAAACACGACTTAGAATTTTGATTAGCACATCTAACATTTACAGTTACAGTTACTGTAAATGCCCAACCGGGAACTTTACAGATGTGGCTAAAGTACGCATCTAAACGCAAAAGGATATTTAATTGTTATTCAACATGAGTGAGAGAGTTGACAAATGACTGTGTTCATCTTTCCTCAGATCTGCCCAACGCTCACGGCCTGGCGGTGGACTGGGTGTCCAGAAACCTGTTCTGGACAAGTTATGATGCCAACAAGAAGCAGATTAATGTTGCCAGACTTGATGGCTCCTTTAAAAATGCTGTCATCCAGGGCCTGGACAAACCACACTGTCTGGTGCTGCATCCAATACTGGGGTTAGTCATCCTCACACACACACACACACACACACAGACACACACACACACACACACACACACACTAAAGCTGTCACACTTAGTCAAGATGAAGCTTTCAAAAATTACTCTC
>JAPXVT010221554.1:0-10715 GCA_029823135.1 Acanthurus reversus | reverse complement strand
AGAGGAGCAGCTGAGAGCTGAAGACGTCTCATTCCTGCAAAACTACAAGGCTGCAGTGGAAAGAGTCCAGCAGCGCCTCCTACTGGATGATCCACAGCTGCCCTCAGGAGCTCTGATAGACGAGGCCAAACACCTGGGCAACCTGACTGTCAACATCTGGTTTGCGATGAAGGAGATAGTCTCCTTCTCTCCTGTGATTCTGGACCCAAACACTGCTCAACATGAACTCATCCTGTCTGAAAATCTGAGCAGTTTTAGACGAGGTGACAAACAGCAACTTCCTGATAATCCAGAGAGATTTGACTATTATCCTGCTATCCTCGGCTCTGAGGGCTTTAACTCAGGAACTCACAGCTGGGATGTCGAGGTTGGAGACAGTACATCCTGGGAAGTGGGTGTGTTAGCAGAGTCTGTCCAGAGGAAAGAAGACATAAAATCTGGATTATGGATAATTGGCAGCTGTTTTTTTGAATATACGGCAGAATCACCAAAAGCTCCAGTCATTGATCTCCAAATGCAGAGGCAGCTCAAGAGGATCAGAGTGAATCTGGACTGGGACGGAGGAATTCTGTCATTCTCTGATCCTGACACTAACACACACATACACACCTTCACACACACTTTCACCGAGAGGATGTTTCCATACATTTACACTGGAGATAAAGTTAAGATAATACCACAGGATGTGTGTGTGACAGTGAAACAGAGCAGTTAGAGACAAACAGGATGATTTTATTCATGATGTTAACTTCTTGAATGGAAAAGCTGCAGCTGCTCCACCTGCTGTCTTATTATTGCAAAGATTGTCAGTTTTTATTTTCTTTATTTTGACAGTTTGATTTGTTTCTATTGTCGATCCGTGCAGATGTGCAAAATTTCCACTTGTTTTTTTCCCTCAGTGCTTTGGGTTTAGTTGGTTGACTGAGCTTTTTTTTAACGACAGTGTGTCATTTTAAAGTGTTAGGATGAATACATTTATCAACAACTGTATGTTTGAGCGGCCATCATTATTCCAATCCCACAAATTTTATTTAAAGTTCCTGTAAAGATTGCAAACATTAAATATTTATAGAAAGAAGAGCCTGGTGTCCACAGCTCTTCATGTAACATTTCATATTGAAAGTTTCTGTTTTACTCCTCCTCCCTGCAAGTATGAATTAGCTTGTTTACTGAAGAAAAGCTGCAAACAAAACTTCCTCAATTCCGTAAGAAACACATTTCATTCCTTATAAATACTTCACGATAAGAGTCCCTGTTATTTTGTTGTTTAAAAACTTTTATTACAAAACAACAAAATCAGGAAATGCCGTTTTTATCAGCAAAAAGCTTAACCAAAATCAAACATAATGAAACAGTAAAATAAATCAGATATCTGAAATTAAACTTCAAACCACAGAGATTTTTTTGAAAAAGTGCCTGTGAATCTAACATACATGTGGAATATGTTTATAATGACATTGTGTATCAGGGAAAATGAATAAACAATATGTATAGTGATGAATTTATGTGATGAAAAACTAGAGACTTCTTTCCAGGTGTTTTTTTTAAAAATAATTTTATTCATTTTTTGTCTCATTTTTTGTCTCATTTGTTGAAACGCTTTTATGTTTTGTGTTGACACAGGAAGAAGGTTAGCTGATGGGGATCCCGATAAAATCCTAAAAATCCCCAAACATGAGCATGTGTGTACAGGTCAGGAGATGGTTTCAAGCTTTGTTTATTTGTTAGATTGATTAATTGATTAATTTTTATTCAGATGTGATGTTTAGTTTTATTTAGTTTTATTTTTTTTTTAATCAGCATTTTAGGATCTGCAGAGCTTTTTTTATCTGTTAACAGCAGTGAGATGTTTTGAGTTTATTAACTTTGAACATTTGTTTCCCAAACAGTCACTCCTGTACATTTAGTTCAAAGACTCCTGCATGTCATGTTTCTCAACAAGATGTTTAAGTGAATTTTGCTTCAACAAATGCTGAAGAATAAAAGTAAAGTATGCTTCCTGTGATTTAATTTAGTGATAAAATTAGAAATGTGACAAGACAAAATTAATTTGGCCATCAGCAACAGTCTGGGTCATGTGGCCCCCCCAGAAAAAATAATGGTCCACCCCTGTTTAATCATATGGGACATGATAAGCACTGCACTTTATCTCGTGACCCATCCATTAAGATTGAGTGTACAGATTTGCAACAGAATTGACCAAAATTTAGAAAAAGTTGAAACAAAATCTTGAGAGTTCAGAGGAATTTTACACTAACCAAAGTAACAAATGCTAAAATGTTACTTTTAACATCCTTGAGAGACCAAAGGAGAGTCGAGCCCTCCCCCACCCACCCATACACACACACACACACACACACACAAACAGCCACCCACAACAGTACTTATGAAACACACCAGTAACTGCATTCAGCAGAGGAAGTCTCACAATGCTCCGCCCCTTACTGTGACAAACCAGGAAGCAGTTCATTTTTCTTCTTCCTTGAAAAGACACAGGCTGAAACACAAAGTGCACCTGAGTGAACTGAGTTACTGGAGAGAAAAGAGGAGAACTGCAACACTGTTGCTTCAAGCTGCTGATGCTCCACACACTCACTGTGAGTTGGACCAAAAACAGGACTCAAAGTAAGTTTATGAACCTTTAAACCTCTTCAAACAAATTCACAAAGTGCTGCTCAGGACAGAGATACAGAAAAATTAACAGCATACATTGAGAACAATATACAGGAAAGGCTTCTGAGCTGTTTACAGACTCAGCTGATCAGAGGGATGGGGCCCTGATGGCAAAGCACCGTCGCCCTTAGATTTGAGGAGGGTGACGCTGTAGCCAAGAAAGCTTGATGGATGGTGTAATTTGGGGTTTAGTGAGCAGCATTTTAAACAAAATGATCAGAGCTGCTGGGCTGAGACACATGAAGAGAACAAAGAGAAAGTAACTTTCTGTCCCAAGGCAGGGGAATCCCAACTCAAAGTGAAAATAATTTTCACTGATGCAACCCAGTCTCACCTCAAAATGTATTACAAATACGTTGGTCCACAGCCTAAAATGTATTTGATTTACACTATGGGCTCCTATATTGTGTTATAGTTACATTTTTTCTGCCCATTCTTTTCTATTGGTTTGTATCCTAGTCATGCGACTCTCTCATGTGAATCTCTCTTTCTCACTGGGGAATGCAATATTTTAAGACAGTTTCTGCATGAAAATGCAATTTGATAACATTTTTGGTGAAAAGTATATGCTTTATTTTAAGAACATTTGCACACTGACTGTATATGATCTTTCGTTTGCAAGTTATTGCAAAGATTTTTCACCTAGAATAATGTTACAGTGCTACATTTTCTATTGCTGCAGCAGTACTATTGGATTATGAAGGAACTCTCAGTTTTCACATCACCGGTGAAATCACAATAATATCTGTGATTTTACTAAATATAAAACACCAATGTGTCCATGTTAATTCCACAATAAGATGGGTTAATGTTCTGTCCAGTAATTTTCGTTATTTTTCTCTTTGATACTGAGAAAGAAAGAGTTTTTTGTCTGTTTTGGTTAGCTGAAGATGCCAAACTACCTACAATCATCAGCAGTTGCTGCTATAGAGATGATGCAAAAGCCGTTTTTAACTGTTTTTACACATTTCAGACCTGTCATATTTTTAGCGAGAAATGTGCACTTTATTTTCATAATATTCGTTCAGTGATGCTGTGCAATCTTTAGCTTGTTAGTTATTACGAAATTTCGTTCAGGTTTCTGCAATAGCTTTAATTTCTCAGCACAAAAAACAAAAGTGTCCTTGATAACTCAATAATATGCTAGTTCTGGGCGTCCGGTGGCTCAGGTGGTAAAGCAGGCACTCCATGTACAGAGGCTGTGTCCTCACCGCAGCAACCACGGGTTCGATTCCACCTGCGGCCCTTTGCTGCATGTCATTCCTCCTCTCTCCTCTCTGTTTCCTGTCCACTCTTCAAATGTCCTATCCAAGAAATAAAGGCACAAAAAGCCCCCAAAAATATCTTTAAAAAAAAAAAAAGCTATGGTCCTATGATTGTGGTCAGTTTCAATTTTTTGTCTTTCGATCCTACGACACATGCGATCAACTGCCCACACAATCCCCACAGTTTGAAACGTGTGATCTGTACTGGGATTTCAGAGTGTGTTCACAAGCAAACTATACTGCAAATGCAAACATATAGACTATTATTAATCCACTTAATTGCAGGAGCACTGACCTGAACCATCTCGTTTTGAAGCCTCGTTATATGTAAACAAATTTAAAACAAACTTACCCTTTATAGCAACAGAAAAATAAATCGAGGGACGAAGCCTTGAAGTTATATTTTAAAATGTCCCTTAATCCGATTTTTACTAATTGTAAAAAAGTGAAATCATGTTTTTTTTCACAGGTTTTGACCCTAGTTAGTGGTGTCATCTATTGTGTTGACCAAGGCTATGGTAGTAGAGGCCGTGAGCTTTTCAAAACAGTTCACCCTACGTTTGTATTATGTTTTGTTGCCGCCCTGTAAGCCTTAAAATGTGTCTCAGCTCAAGGTTCAAGAGGCACCCCTGAGGAGCAGGAACCGCCCACAATTTTCACCCTGACATATGTTACTCTCTAGGTCAAGACCTTTCCAACTATGTTTTCATTGTCATCCTACGACAAAGTTTAATTTCCATGTCACTCCCAGGCAAGGCACTTCCAGGTGCACTTTCTGCGACCCTCTGAGCTGGATAAAATGAGTCAAACCCAATTTAAGGGGTATTTAGTGGCAAAATGTGTTTAAAATACTGTTGTTTGCTTTATACACAGCTGTTATTTTCAGTAAAGGAGACGGTGCAGCTCAGTGCTCCTACAATTAAGTGGATTAATTATAGCCTATATGTTAGCATTTGCAGTATAGTTTGCTTGTGAACACATCCCCAAGGTCCCAAAACACAACACACGTTTCAAACTGCGGGGATTGTGCAGACAATTGATCGCATGTGTTGTGGGATCAAAGGAGAAATAATTAAATCTAACAACAATAATACAACTGCAGCATATTACTGGATTTTTATGGACACTTTCGTTTTTTTGTGCTGAGAAATTAAAACTAATACTCCTGGGCAGAAGTTAGCTCACTGGCAGCGTTAGCAGCCTCCATAGCAACAAATTAAAAACGGCTATAGGATCGTCTCTATAGCAATTATTCCTGAGGATTATGGGTAGTGTAGCATCTTCAGCTAACCAAAACGGATGAAAAACTCTTTGTTTCTTGGAATTGAAGGGAAAAATAACAAAAATTGATGGTCAGAACATTAACCCATCTTATTGTGGAATTATCAAGGACACATTGGTATTTTTATATTGAGTAACGTTGCAGATATCATTACGAATTCACCGTTAACGTGAAAACTGACAGTCTCTCTGTAATCAAAAAGGACCGCGGCAACGATAGAAAATGTAGTGCACTAACATTATTCTAGCAAGACCTGAAAAATCTTTGCAATAACTTGCAAGCGAAAGATCATATGCATTCAGTGTGCAAATATTCTGAAAATAAGACACATTTCTGACCAAAAATGTTATTAAATTGCATTTTAATGAGAAACTGTTTTAGAATACTGCATTTACCAGTGAGAACAAGAGACATGTCCACTATGTTTTTTGTTCTTACTGAGGGGAACTTGAGAGTCACATGACTAGAGCCCCATTTCCAAAGCCTTTTCAGGGCAGCTTCTGTGCGCCTTAAATGTGCCTCACCTTCTGTATAAAAGGAACGGAGGCGGCTTGGGGGGGTCAGTTTCGATCCGCCTCTGATCCGCCTCAGGAGGTAGTATCACAGCCGCATCAGAGGTGAGTCAAAATAGGCCGGCATTTGTGTAAAAAGGTAAGCTGACTCAGTGGGACGGCTGTGACGTTAAGATCCTTCACTGGTTATCAGTCAGAATAAATGTCCCACACTACGCCCGCAAAGCAACGGTACAAGACTCAACAGTGCCAATATGGTAATAGGTAGTGTCTTTGCCAACTTGTATGGGAAAAATGCTGAGTGTGTCTATGTAATAGTCTCTGTCAGCTTGTGTGGGCTCCTGACGCTTTGTCACACGTCCACTCGGAGAACATGCACCTCTCCCCGGCCAGGGAGAGCTCGGAGCTCCCACTCCCTAGCTCAGAGCTCCCAGCGATCATGTGATGTGATTTAAAGCAAAAACTTTTAATCACTGATGTTTTTGCCACCGTACACTGCTGTGCTGCTGTCAGTGCTGTTTCTGGCAACTTACATAGAAAATAAGGACATAATATGATGCAAACCAATAAAAAAATATGGACAGAAAAGCGTAACTATGACACAATATAAGAGCCCATAATGTAAGTCAAATACGTTTTAGGCTGTGGACCAATGTAGTTATAATACAAAGAACAATCGATGGGCTGCTTGGGACCAGCAGAGCCCACAGAAATACTGGAGCACACGAATCACCTTCTAGATATTTTAATGAATAGGTGCAATCAACTAACGTTTCGACGTGTACTGCGTCTTCATCAGAGTCAAACAGTGCTGGTACAGATTTGAATGGATTAAATGACCTCCTCCTTGCAGGTAGACAATACTCATCGGATACGAGAGGTGGGAGGTAACATCTAATTAAACCAATACTGTGACAGCAAACCTTATTTGTGAGGATGTGACTTAGAGTTGCCTTCTGCTGGCCAAACCATATGTGGGCAGTCCCCAATATTACCAAGAGATCCTATTAACAAATTATTACTATTAACAAGATGAAAAATATTTAACATAGATCCCTTGCAAACACTTGATCGGGAGACATAACAAAACAAAAGGCATAGTTAAGAAAATGAGGTTAAGTTCATAATTACAGGAGACATGAGAGGTTCAGTTCTTCATTAAGACTGTATGGTTCAACCGTGTTCAGTGTGTATATCCAGAACGCCTCTCTCTGGAGCAGTTTTTTGACCATGTCACCACCTCTTGGAGAGGGGAGGATTTTTTCAATGCCCCAGAAGCAGAGAGAAGCTGGAGAGCTGTGATTTTTCTGCATGTAGTGTCTCACATAGTCCATATTTTGATCCACATAAACCATACCACATGGACATTTAAGGATGTATATGACATGTGAAGTACTGCAGTTTATGAATGAGTTGATGTTGTATTTTTTACTGGTGCGTGGGTGAAAGAAATGTTTAGTGTCCAATGAGTTGGAACAGTGGCTACAGTGGCCACATCTGTAAAAGCCAGATGGAGGAGCAGGCAGCCAGGTATTTGTCTGGGACGGACGCGACACTGTGTGAACGAGTCTGTCTTTCAGTGAGCGGGCTCGTCTGAAAGAAATCAAAGGGGATTCAGCACAAATCTGTTTTAGAGCCGGGTCACTTTGTAGAACATGCCAGTGTTTTCTAATCATGTTTTTTATTTCTCCTGCAATGGGCGAAAGCTCAGTGGAGAAGCAGGGACGTGGTGTCACAGAGGTGCACTTGGATTTCACAAGGAGGCGGGCTCTATCGGCATGCACATAAAAATAAAGTATACAGTAGCCTACTATATAAATATACAGAGCATTAATATGACATGAGAAACTTGATGCTGTAGGTGGTTTATGGTGACAGAGACATCAACAGTGTTAGCCTGCATGATGTTAAGCTCTTTGACTGCATTTAAAGCTCTGGGTTACAGCTCTGGGTTACAGCTCCTTCTTAAAGAAAATTACATCCCCAGAGTCAAAAGTTAGGTTTGTGCAGCTAACACATCCCTGACCTCTATGATCGTCAATGTGTTTTTGCTTTTTAAGATAAAAAGTTAAGTTCAAGGTTCAACGTAACTTTCATCATAGAGGCTGCTGGATTACTTGGAGTGATGTTTTACCGCCAACACTCTGTTTTGTATATCAGTTGCTCACCCTTATGGTCTTCATACACTGGATTTTTTTTGTGTGTGTGCGGTTAATTCAGGGGCCTGCTCATTGTTCCGACAACCAATTGTTCCACCATGTTGTAAGATGCACCCAGCTCACTGTTCCACCCGCATGTGTGAGATGCACCAAACAGCCGGTAGAACAGGAGTGCTCACCAAGTTTAGAGGTACGGTATGAATTGAGGTTAGGTTAAGGTTAGGAAGAGGCATAAATTGGTTAAGGTTAGGGTTAGGGTAAGGGTTTGGGTTAGTCTGCACAAATAAATGGAAGTCATGGAGCTATTCAAACAGCCTAAAAGAGCGGCCATCTCTCTCCATTCATGTTCACCTTGAAAGGAATGGAGGAGGCAGTAAGCAACTGGATGTCCGTAACATTGGTGCATCTCACTACATGCAGGCGGAACAATGAGCCTGCGAAACAATGGGCCATGAGAACAGCGGTGTGGCACCTTAATTCACATGTCAATAATGTTTTTCTGACTGGGCACGAATATTTTCAAACAGAATGCGAATATCACGCTGAGGAAAAGCGATTCTTTGTCGAATCAAGGTCGATTTTTTTTTCAAGCTTTCCCATTGCAAACAAAGGCATCAAATAATCACGAACGAATGTGACATACATCTCCCAGTGTAGAACGGAGGCTTGCATGGCCAGCGTCATGTTTTGAGAGGCATTTCCTGGTTATTGAAAACTACACAATTTAAAAAAAACAGAATGTTCCAACAAGGCGGGTTGCGACCCAGGCGTTCTGGCAAATACTGTTTTTTTCGTGATTATTACACTTATGGAAGAATAGAAGCCTTTTGTAAGAGTGTTTCTACCACTGTGCGGTAGGGACCTAACACAACACGTTAAATAAAAACAAGGACAAAAGCACTAAAACTGACATAATATCACAACAAGGCAATATAACAACATCTATGTGATTATTTAACAACTTGTGGAGAAGTCATGTTAGCTGCCACCCATCTGTCCATAGGCTTACATTACCCATGCTTCGTACCAGGTAACTGCTGGGGCTGGAATGAGCTGTCACACCTCTTTTGCAAATTTATATTCCTGTGTTTCTGTTGCAAAAAAAAAGAGAATTTAATAGCCCATCTGTGCAGCAGATAATATGTCATATAGTATGCTATAGTATGTCTCAGTATGCCAACAAAAAAACAGGATGCCACATTTCCTAGAATGAAATGTGATTAGCTGAATACGCCCAAGTGAGTTCCTCCCACCGGCCCTGCCCATTAGTTCCTGTTCAGTCCATAGACAGCAAGGCAGAGCTCCAGTCACTGTGTTCAGTTCTCACAATACATCCATGACCATTACATGTAGACTTTGCTTTACACCAAGAAGTTTTAATAGGCTCAGTTTAGCCAAATAGTGTGCGCAGCTGGAACTCCTCATCATTAGTTCAATACTGTAGTTTGTATCTGCTGACTCCTCGGTAGGGTTGAAATACACCTCCTACCTCACAGAACATCTTTAAGTTCTTTGCAGTGTAAATCTGTCATTGAAGTGCTGAGCCACTGGCTTATAGGAAAAGAGAGATCTCACGCTTAATATTCAGCCCCATAAATAATCTCTCTGTTGCTGTTTTCATGCAAGCTCAAGAGGACACGCTGAAGATGTGTCCCTGATGCAAAATGGGGAATACATGACGGATCTCTGACTTTGGTTAGACTAATACACTCAAGTCAAGTGCATCATGAATATATTTATTACAGGGAGATTTACTGTATCTCGGTCAGACAAACTTAATTTGCAGAGAGACATACTCCACACATACACAGTCCATGTGTATTTTGGGTCATTTTTCAAAAGTTAAAGTCTGTGTTAAGACAAAGTGTGCAAACATGCTATAGTGTTAAAAATTTTCAGAAAAGAGGTCATCTGCACCCAGGACTTATCTGCTGAACAACCTGCAACTAGCAATTAATCTTAAGGTACAGTTAAGTACATAAAAGTAAGTGACGCAAACAGATATCTGGAATAACATTTTTATTTATTTATCAAATTGATTGATATTTTAAAGGGAAATTGTTAATATGATAAGTCACTGACACATAATACTTATGCTGACAGCACATTGGAAGATGTAGTATATTAGATAACATCAGCTTTATGTAAATTAAATTTTCAGGAATGAGTGGAAATTCAAACATAGCAAAAAACCTCTTTGTCACAGATAAAATTACACAGTCCAGTCTCATGGACTTTCGTACTATAATCACTGAATTTAACATATCGATCTGTGCACTTGAGCACAATTTTTATTTTTTTTTTAAATGCTTTCAGATTAATGTATTTCAATGGCATCTTATGTGCCAGCAGCACCTTGTTATCTTTTTGGGTCAATTTAGGACTCCATTCAAGATTTTCCCCCTCCTTTTCTTCCTTTTCTTTTTGTCATAATCAATCATGTCAATGTCAATGTATCATTGCATAAAGCCCGCCCCATATAAGATAAACGGTTGCATTTGGTCTGGCTTGTTTTCGGGTGGGTGAAAGAAGAGAATTTATTCCTGAAGTGAATTATGGGTCTGGTTTACAAAAGCTAATAACATTTGAATTATTCAACAGCTATTCTAACGGTCTAAGATAGATGTTTAATATCTTAATTTTGCAGTTCCTTCTCAAGTAAATACCATTTTTCAATCGATTTGGTGTGCCAAATCTGAGAGGGACTGCTACAGTGCCCATGAGCCTCCAAGACAGTTACCGTGGTGAAGACCAGGGCGGCTGGTAAAAATGGGCTAACAGGGCTAAGACCTTCATAGCTTTAAAAAAAGAAGATAAGGAATTT
>JAPXVT010221303.1:0-10718 GCA_029823135.1 Acanthurus reversus | reverse complement strand
AAGCTGACCACATGTTTATAAGCAAAACCGTGGCCCTGAATTTGCTGTAACTTGTAAAATACTCTTAGCTAACATGAAAAACTAAAGAGTTGTGATAAAATTGAGATGTGATACTGTCGTGAAAAAAATCGGGATATGATATTTTTTGGCATATAGCTCAGCTGAGCTCAAGTGACACTGCAACTTTTCACACATGCAGTGGGACTCGACCTGGTCTGCAAACAGACTCTGGTGTTTAAAATCCCCTCCAAACATTTGTGACACTAAAAAAAAACTTCTGTCATTTTAAAGTCAGGCCTAAAATGTAACACAGAGAAAAAACAGTCAGAATGTGGGAAATTAAAGTTAGCCAAGTGGATCAGATATCCTGCACCTTTTGCACAGAGCCAAGACTCACTAAGCTCTCTGAGTAAGTATATTTACAGATAACGCTTTCTAGGAGGTCTTAATTATGGTCGATCCTTTGACATCTGCACACTGCCTTAATAAACTCAGAGGTCAGCCAGTTCAGCTTGGCCTCTTCGTGGCACAAACGCCCTCTTTACCTCTTTCATTTACTCAGCCTGGCGCACCAACACAGCGGTCGGAGCCTGGAGTCTCTCGGTTTGACTCAATGCCTCTCACCATGTGTGGCTCTCTGTATTTACTGGCAGACACTGGAATATCAAGGAATATCAATATGCCAAGGACTGTCCAGCCAACACTGACCCTTCTCTCAGCAGAAGTTTGTGTCTACAACACTGTTTTTCCACATCAGACTCTTAATAATCCCTTTATGTGAGCCATATGCATGATTCTGCAGAGTTTTCTGAGGATTTTTAAATATCCACCATGATATATAGAAAACATACCATTTAAAAAGAATACCAAAGCCTTTTTAAGTGTGTTGGTACACATGTCAAATGTTTTCAAACCTGCACTTAAATCTAAAGCCAAGATTCACTTGTAAGAAACCAAATCCATGCATCCCACTTCTACCAAACCAAGGCAACAAAATCTATTCAAGATCCTTTCAAAGCAACGGAAAGACGGACGGAAAAAACTCAGGAGTCATTTTTATCCTGTGATTAGAAATCAGGTTAAAGAACTCTCAAATTACAGGTTTTTAGGGCACAACAGACGTTTTACTGGATCAGTAGTCTGCTTTTCAAGCACTTCTTCGGAGAGTGTTTAAGTGGAAATGAAAAAAGATATTACAAGCAATTAAAAATAAATAACGTCTGCTGGAGCTGCTCTGTTTTCTGGCATGTGCGCCTTCCTTCTCCTCACAGGGAGATTTAACTGGAAACAGCTGTTATAAAGCTGCACTGTGCCTCAACGCACAGCTCTAACACATGGACGAATATGTGAATATATGGATGGATTTAGAGGATGATGAAGTCACTGTTTCAGAGCCCCACTCCGCCTTTAAATTTTAAAATCATAAAGCAACCGCGCTAATAACCTTTACCAAAACAGTCATTTTATGGATAAGGAAATTTAATCCAAAGAATATGAGCACACAGTGATGATGCAGTGAAACTGTTGCTGTGATTCATGTGAAAATGAAAAAGCAGATAAACAAAATGACTGGAGATGATAAATTCAGGATGGAGTCACTCATGACGACATCTAAAATTAAGGCAGCATGTGACGGTATATTTATGAGTCGTAAACACATCTTAAGGGTACAAAGGTTAGCTCTTCATAATTTCCAGTAATTATAAAGTCTCCAAATGAGCACAACAGAACTTTAAAGTAAACACAACATACTCATATGAGTCTAGCTACTCCTGTGGAGCAACTGCAACCGAATCAGAAAATACTCAAAATTATAACTTCAGCAAAACTTCTCCTAATGTTTAGCCTTACACCAAGATTTGAATCACTGAACAGCTGCACAGTTCCATCTATCCGATCATTTCCCCTCCGGAGTGCCGACGCGAGGGGTCGGCTGCTGCTGTGAGATGACTGCTGGTTTCACCCGGCGACTTGCGGCTCCTTAAAAATCCCAAAATTTTGCAACAGATTTACAAACAGACATTATTTTAGTAAACTGACCGCATATTGGGAATCTAGGTGGTTACATTCTCAGTTAAAAACCATCACTGAAGCGACACAAACAGCTTCTAGCCTGCTCCGCTAGCTTGTTGGCCCCGCCCTTTCTGCTATGTAGGCAAGATGGCGACAGTGGCTGTGCTCTTTCATGTTGCTATAGTTACAAGCTGGGTGGCAAATGAATTTCCAACGGTGATTAAACTTTAGCTAAACTTTGTGTGCATTGAACGGTTTTAATGCACACAGTGGGCCAATAAAAACAGAGGATTCACCCAGACCATGCCAGAATACAATTTATTAGGCAGTAACCATTAAAGTCTGTACCAAGCTTCATAACAATCAGTTCAGTTGAATACTTTTACAACCCCCCCCCCAAAAAAAACAAACAAACATAAACTACACTGTTAAGGAAATGTCAGTGGGATTTATCGAGTAGAACAATTAGCCTACTATACTGAATTTGTACTGTTGCTAACTACTTAATCTGTTGATCTTTTCAGGTAATGAGGTATTGAGGGCTCTTGGGTATTGTGATGTGCATTTTACTTTATTTCATTTTATTGTTTTTAACTTACCAATTACCACTTGAAAACAATTGGCTAATTATTTGATGATGAAAAACAATTGTTAGTTGCAGCACTAGTTTGTAACATATTTTCTAACTGTAATCTACCTGAAAACCATTGAGACTGCATGTCTGAACCCCAGTGACTGACTGATGTTGCCATCCTGTTAGAGGCATGAATGAAAAACATTTAAGACTTAATGTGACAGAGTTATCTTACACAAACATGCACTTAACGCTACTGTAAAATACAACACTGAGGCCACCTGTTAATTCATTCTTTATGTGCCTGAAGTAGACAAACCACTGTTAGTGTTTGTGTTTATGATGTCACTGTCTAAACCTGACTGTAATCGATGTATAGGGGAAAAAAAGTCAAATGTCTGTGTGAAGTAGTTTTTCTCTTGTTCTAATCAAAGTGCAGTGTCTGCACAAACGCATGAATCGTCCTCGATAAATGTCGCTGGTGCAACTATACATTGATCTCTGACCTTTATAGCAGGTAAAAACAGCATCAAAGCAGCGGAACCTGACATGAAAAATATTTTGTATCAGCTCCTCAGTTTCTCAGGGCTGAAGGTTCTTTCCTTAAGGCTCAAAAAGAGAGATGTAGGGGTGCAAGTGCAAGAGAGGGGACTTAACAGGATATATGATGCTGACAGATGAAAGTCATCCATTGTTTGTCCCTCACACTGTCTGTCTTTTCATTAACATCACTTTAATTGTGTTTTTAAGTATTGCATTAAAAACAGTTGCTACATTAGAAAAAATGTCCTTGTCCGTGTCTGAAACCTCTGCTTAAATTTCTGTGCCTCAATAACGTGGACGGTAGCCTGGTGGGATTTTGTGTAATGAGTAATGGAATATGAAGGATAATCCACAGACCTCACTGAGAACAGCTTTTACTGGTCTGAACGACGTAAAAAAGTCCCAAAGCAAACTGTTTACAGACATGATGTCATCGCTCGTTATACAGGATGCAGCGGCCTTTCTTACAGAATCACGGCAGCAGCAAAAGTACACGTAACAATAATAATAACAGCAATTATGTATTTATTTGGTCCACAAAGGCGCTTCAGCCTCCAACTGCAACCATATTTAAAACTCTATTAGGCCTATAAAAAATAAATACTACGACTTGTGAACAGTGCTTTGAAATGCTTCTTTTAATGCTTCTGTGCATTTTTTTCACCAGTGAAATCTAAATAAGTTTTCAAATGTTTATTTAATGCAAAACTGCATTACACCTGTACTCAAATATCCACACATTCCATATATCTGTGAAAATGAGAAAACACCTGCATACTGCATTCTGATTTAAATAGTGCTTTATTTATTTGTTTAACAAATGTTGCATACGTATCACTTCCCATAATGCGCAGTGCGCTTCAGTGTCTCCTTGCACACACTGTTCGGACTCTGTTCTGTGTGCAGCAGTGCACTTCTTGGCATCGACTTCCATGTCTGACCACAGCGTGTAATTACAAGAACTGACCTTTTTGTTGGACGGACTGCATAAACAGCTGCAGCAGCCCTCAGCCTCTTAAACTTTCCTCTGTTTGTAACATGGTGGCCATCCTCCCAATTTAACAATATGCATCAATATTTATGATAGCTTTGCCACGACCATTACAGTTAATGGTGCCAGTGTAGTGGGCTTCATAAAAGCCTCGTACACATGCAACCGTTTTAGAGTTGATTGTGATTTATAAAGGGAGAGCTGGATACAGAAGTGTGAGTGCTCAGTTTTATAGATGGCATATATATATTTTCTATCTTATAAGGCCAAAACTCGTGCTACAGATCCCACATACAGTTTCATAAATGAGATTTAATCCTCCGGCTGAAAAGGGAAGACATTCTCATCATGGTTAAATTCTTCAGAAACAGCTTCATTTAAACAAAACACTGTTTTTGTGCTCACTAATGATAATCATTTGTCATCGGCGGAGGTTGTTACTCTTGATTAGTCTTGTGAGTTGATCGAAATGTTGAAATGTTTGGCCTTTTGAACAAACTGGAATGTTGTGGACTAAATTATTTACGCAATTTTTAAACATTCAAACCATTTAAACAAGTGACGAGATTCAGAAACTGTGTCCACCAGATGAGAACCAACAACAGTTGAACATGAAAGCAACACAGGACAGACAAACTAATGAAAAAGAGAGTTAACTTTACTAACTTTTTTAAGTAACTAAGTCACATTTGAAAACAGTGGCACAAAGAAAAGATACATACGGCTTAATGGCAGTTAGCATTTGTTCATCCATCTCAGAGTTTCTAACGACATAATGTCTTCTGATGGGGGTGATGTTACTGTTTTAGTACTGCTGGATCTTAGCACAGCTTTCGATACTGTGGACCACGGTACCATGATTAACAGGCTCAGGTAGAGGGTGGGTTTCACTGGGACTGCCCTGGACTGGTTCTCTTCTTATCTTTCTGATAGAAGTTTTTCTACAGCACTTGGACCCTTCATGTCTGAAACTGCTGCCTTTTCCTGTTGTGTCCCACAGGGTTCTGTCTTGGGTCTCATATTATTTTCCCTGTATATGCTTCCCTAAGGCTAAATCATCAGCATATTTAACAACATTTCCTACCACTGTTACGCTGATGATATCCAGTTATGCGTCTCATTTAAGCCTTATAAAACAGAAAATTTAAGTGTCTTGTTTGATTGTTTAAATAGCAACTTTTTACAGCCGAACTCCAATCAGCCCGAGGTCCTGATCATTGGTTCAGATACCGTAGTTCCCAAGGTCACTCAATGTTTTGGGTCCCTCCCCTCAGACAAACAGTCTAATCTTAGAAATCTTGGTGTTATTTTTGATCAGTCTATGTCCTTTAACAGTCTCATTCAATCACTAACCCGCACATGTTTCTTTCATCTAAGAAAGACAGCCAAACTCAGATCTTTGTATCAAAACCGGAATTGGAGATGACCATCCATGCCTTCAAATCATCCTGGTTAGTAAACCGTATCTTGACCATTTACAGATGGTCCAAAACACTACCGCATAGCTGTTGACCGGGTCTGGTGGGACGATCCACATCACTCCCATTTTATCCTCTTAACACTGGCTTCCCATAAAATTCAGGTTACAATTTAAGACTCTCAGCCACACATACAGAGCCTTGCAGGCACTGGTGTACATTTCAGACCTGCTCCATCCTTATATCACCAGTAGGTCACTCAGGTCTTCTGGCTGAGGTTTACTGGTCGTCCCTTGCACTCGGCTAAAAACAAAAAGTGACTGTGCTTTTGAAGTGGTGGCTCCCATTCTGTGGTATGCCATCCCTTTAAATAAACGAGCTGCAGCCTCTGACCTCTGTGGCCTTTCAAAAACATCAGAAGACACATTTATTCAAACTGGCCTTTGGATGTCTGTAAAAAATTGTATTGTCTTAAATCTTCTGTTTTCGCCTGTGCTATTTTACTGCCTTACATTTTGTTGTCGTTTCTAACACTTTTAAAACTGCGAAGCACCTTGTGACTTTGCTCTGTGAAAGGTGCTGTAACAAATAAACTTTACTTACTTACTTACATCCTGCACACTGAAACGTGAGATCTGAAAGCTGACCTCTTCTAAAACATGACATTATCTGACTAAGCCGGTATGGTTTTTATTTGAAATATGATCCGATAAACTGGATTTTGTCCGTCATCATTCAGTCTTTGTATCACTTTATTGTTTATCATGAAACTAAGAACAGGTATATTTCAGTTTAGGACAGATGGTTGCATTCTGGAGCTGAGTAAGCTCTTCTGGATGGCCACCATCTGTTTTGAATAAAGCTTTCCTGTATACATTGCAGAAATCTAATATGCTACACATCTGCTAATGTCTGCTGTATTATGGAGAAACAGCAGGATTTTCATTCATGCTGACTTCATTAATATAAAATCCACACTCGGGGAGGCTTTGTGCTTTGAACTAATGCAGCACACAAACAGGAAGAATTTTAAACACAGCTAGTAATAATGTTACTTTCTTCAAATTTGAGGTATTTTGTGTGAGGTGCTGTCTGTTGATGTTGACACAGTTTGTCCCTGTGGAGCTAACTTTATGTTTAGTCTCTTTTAGCATTATGGTTGCTGCTGACTGTTTCGCAGTGGAACTTCATGGATCATGTTTGCTAGCTGAGCTGACAGGATGGGATGGGCACATGGTAAAATACACGTCCCTTATACAAAGTTTACTTTTCTATCAAATTGCTTGATTTCTAACTCGAGAAGATGTCCACACACAAGTTGGGGTTTTTTTGCACATTAAGCCTTATAATAAGGATTTTTCCTATCATATTCAATGTTCTACATCACTTTTATGATGAACGGTGCAGTGCTGAGAGCTGGAGCTCATTGCCGATGTCACTGCTAGCTTCGTTAATGGATTCAAGGGGCATTTCCAGAATCCTTCGAAGAACACATTACAGACTCGTTTTCAAAGACGACAAACTAGCTGAGTGGTCTGTAATGCCCACTGACGTTCTGATACAAAAATCGCCGCATAGCACGCTTTACGCTGAGTTTTATTTCTCTTTTTATAAAGTCTGTTGAATATATAGTGGGATTGGGCTGGTGGAAAAATTTCTAAACCGGTTTGAATATTAAGCCAAATATTAAACCAAACTGGTGTGCCAGACTTTCACCACTCTGTGTCCCACGTCACTCAGCAAACTGAACTGAGTGACACAAAGTGTGTCGTGACAGCCAATCAGCGTTGAGATCCTCCCAGTGACACTAATGTCTGAATGTTGAGACCAAAACATCTGTAGCTGTGTGTGAACACCATGGAGCTGTACAACAAACTTTATGATGTTAACTAACACTACGGAATTACGTAACGAACACAGACACGATTTCGTTTCAACATTTCTGGGACTTCCACAACTGATGAAGTGCAGAATGGATGATTATTTGACGCTACTAGCGAAGTTAGTGTCTCAACTACGGCTGTGCAATGCATCAACAGACTTCCGGTTATTTTATAAACATGGACAGGATGTCGATGAATTTTCCAACTTTTCACTTTTACTGTCATTTCCTAATTATTTCTTCTTCTGTCGCTTCTGACAGAAAATTGGTGAAAAAAATGACATTATAATCCAGTCTCATGTCACTTGGTAAGAGGCTGTTTTTGAAAAACGAATGTGCAACTGTTCAGGTATATAATACAGGAAAATCATTAGAAAATCTTAAATCAACATTTAGCAACAGCCGAAGCTTGATTTTTATTGTGTGGTCACACAGCCTCTATCGTCAGTGCCAGGACCTTGGATTGTGCTTATCTGAATTTATCAGAGTTCAAATAAAAGTAGAATACTAAAATACATTCATATGCTGCCAACACATGCAAGAGGATAAGCCTTAATAAATCCTTACAAGATTCAAGATTCAAGACTTTATTATGCCAATTGCTCAGGTACGAATGTACACGGGCACTGAAATTCTTGTGCAGAACTCTCAGTCAGTTATGTAGATATTAGAAATAGTAAAAGAAAAATGTGCAAAAAGAGTTCAGACAAGGTTTTAGTAAGGAGTCACAGTTCAGAGGACTGACCTGGTCTCCGTCATAAAGCGTCTGTAAAGGACTCCGCCTGGACTTCTGCCCGCTGCTCCTCTCACCGAACGGCTCCGAGGCTGCAGAAACACAACACACAGTGAGGATTATGAACGATCTCCAATGCAGAGATGTGTTCACTCAAAGCAACAATAAGACCAGTGCATATCAAAGGTGCTTTTTTTTTTTTTGGTACATCTCAAAGCACAAAACGGCCCTTTTGACCATCATGCAAAACATTCTCAACAAAACTTTGGATTCATAGAAGAACTGACCAGTTTTCTTACAGTCAGACTTTTTCAAAGCCTGTTGTTTGAGAATCGAACATCCCAGATGAGTTTTGGTTAAACTGAGACAGGCACAAGCTTGAGCTCTTGTTTGCAGTGATGAGCTTTAATCCCATTACACAGTTTCATGGGGTCAAACAGAGTCACAGTACACACATATTTGACTAAATGTCTCTAGGAGGCCTCTGTGAGCAAACTTCAACTTGAACCTACTGAGGAAAGTTTCCCCTTAGAGTTTGGAACAAAACCAGGGCTGCACCACATCAGGAAAACTTGCGATACGCGATAACGCTGTTGAATACTGCAATGACGATATTACCTGCCATAATTAAACAAATGTAAGTTTACAGTTTTTTTGTCATTTAAGTTTTTATTTGTTTTTAACAAATGAACATTAAAATTTTATAACATACACAATTAAAAACAAAGTTTATATTTTTTCTCTTTTTGCTTTAGATTTGTGCCGCTAACAGACTCCAGACAGTGTGAGTGAGTGTAACACACACACTGACCAGCAGCTCATAGCAGACAGAGATAACTGGTAAATACCTATAAATCTACTTCCAGACATATTTTACATTGACCTGGTGTCAACAAATGCTGAAAATGACCACTGTTTTGATCTACAAAAACATTTAGCGGTTTGCTAGTCATGCTTACTGACTTGCGTCTTTCCAGTTGAATGCTTTTAATGTGAAGCTGCAGCTGCAGGAAATAATCCGTTTGCATTAGCAGTAACTTATCTGACTGGCCAAATATATTGGCATGCAGCATCTGGATGCACAGCACGTGAAATTATATCATTTATCACAGTTTAAGCAGTCTTTTGTGATACATCAGTCACACGTTAATATTGTGATGGCGATAAATTTTCAATATGTCGTGCAGCACTAAACAAAATACAACCTGAGCACAAAAAAGGATTTCCATTTGCCCTCCATATTGTGCAGGTGACTGCTGGTTTGCTAACACTCACTCAGCAACACAGGATAGATTTGAGTCTATAGAATTTATTATGAAAGGAAAAAAATCTCTCATTTTGAGAACATTTACTTATTGAGAGTCACAGAAGACTGATACCTGTCTTAGCTTAGCATGAGTCCTGAAAACAAGAGAAAACAGTTTTCCTGCCTCTGTAAGAAAATCCAGCGTCCAACACCTCTAAAGCTCAGTCACTGTCCCTGCAGAAAGATTCACATCAGGTCTGGTTTAGTGCAGAGGCCGGCTCATTGCTTTAATCTGCACAAAAACCAAAGTGTAAAACGGACAATTTGAGGATTTAAAGGGACTAACGTGAAAGACTGTTTCTTTGCTGGGAACAGCGACTTCTTGGAGTATTTGGGTTAAGCTCGGCTAACTGAAGTCCGAATGTAGCTGCATATTTAGCAGACAGATATTAGAGCAGGGCTATTCAATTACAAATTCCACTGGGCCAGATTTTAAAACTAGGAATTTTAGCTGGGCCAGGCATTTTCAGGGGCTGGTAAGCAGCAGGTAATGACGAATTCTAAACTTATACGAATAATTGTAATAAAAAACAAGCAATGTAAGTGCTTGTTTCCCTTTAAATACCTAAACTCACTCATTGCAAATCAAACAGATTGGTTCAGTGTTTGTATTTGGCATTGTACGTGTAAGCAGGGCTAAATCGACAGTTTTTACATTTGAGGGTTAAGATACCTTTTAGAGGTCATGTAACAGGACCACCACTACTAAACACACATCCTGACAACAATGTGCTGCATTGTGGGATGACTGCTGCAAGTTTAGTGTTGCATTGAAGGTCTGTAGGAGTTTCTGTTGGGTCAAGCAACGTGTTTTTCTCAGTTTTTCTCTGCTTTTCTTGCTGGGCCACTCAGAGGTTGCTTCTGGGCCATATGTGGCCCATGGGCCGCCATTTGAACAGCCCTGTATGAGAGTGTTACCAATGTTATGATGTAAGACACTAAACTACTGCTTTACATGTTGCATTCATCTTTACATATCGTATCAAGGATTTTTGTGAAAAGTGAGTGTTATTACTTCTATTTCTACGTCCTCATTCTCCTCTTAGATCCTCTGCAGTTCATTTGGAGCTGAAGTCTGAGCAGATCTGAGCACAGGCGACACATGAACTCTTGACCTGGACTCACTTTCAAATATTGCCAAGACACTGTGAACATCTCCACAGGAGCTCCGTTTTTATTTCTTAGTATTCTGTGGTAACTAAGACAACAGGTGGAGTTTTCATAAACATTTCAGGTTCAGCTTGTTTGCAACAAATAT
>JAPXVT010221130.1:0-10718 GCA_029823135.1 Acanthurus reversus | reverse complement strand
ACACCTTGGGTTTGTATAGTTTAACAAATGCTTTACAGGTGTTTGTAGGTGGTAGGCTAGCTGTCTCCAGTTTTTATGCTAAGCTAAGCTAAGCAGCTGCTTGCTCCAGCTTCATATTGAGTAAACAGATGTGAGAGAGGTATCAATATTCTCATCTAGCTCCTGGCAAGGAAATAAAACTATTTCTTAAACATTAATATTAATGCTGTCAATCAGAGCGAGGCAGCTGCATCCCTTCCTCTTCCTGTCTGTCTGTTTAACACTCTGCATGTGTGTGTGCGTGTGTGTGTGTGTGTGTGTGTGTGTGTTTAACAAAGCCCATCTCTCGGATTGGTGTGGAATGCCAGATTGTGGTGACTGGTTTCAAGTCTGCACTTCTCTTCCTTTTAGAGCCACTGATCCTTTAGTCTAGGCATTTGTGATGACAGAAACACAGAAGCCACGCTAATTGTCTAAGTTGGCTGTTTGTTTTCATGAAGTGAGCTGTTCTTAATACTGACTTCCACAAATTTTGACCTTCCCTGAAAGTTAAGCCACCGGACAGTTTTTTAAAAATATCCTTTTCCTACACCATTACAATCACTTGCTCTTACTATTTATTATTTTTATTTTTTATTTTATTTGATTTTTACAATTTATTTTGTTTTAATTGCGTTGCTGTCATGACTTATCAATCTTTACACATTAAACTAAATGAGAGAGGTGTCACGTACAATCAACCTGGACAGAGCTACACCTACAATTGCTAAACATCAATGGAAGCTAACAGTTGCATTACAGGACTCCTGCTATCCCCTTTATTTAGCACCAACATGGAGACCCACTGGAGTTTTAGCTGTAGGCTTACATACAGATAAACAAGTGGGTGGCAGGACTTGGACACAGTGGTGAATTGAGCTAAATGCTAAAATACTGATACTGAGCAATTTTGGGTTCAGTATTGTAGCTACCCAAGGACAAAACATGCAGACTGGAGGCGCCGGGTACCAAAACAACCCACCCTCAAATGAGGACGAACCTCCTGCTTTACCTCCTGAACCACAGCTTGGCTTCCTTGCACTGGCTCCCGGTCCGTTTCAGAATTCGCCTCAAAATTTTAGTTATCACTTACCAGTGAATTCACGGTCAAGCACCCTTCTATATAAGCAAATTGCTACATCCGTATGTCTCCAGCAGATCGTTTCTGTCCTCAAATCAATGCGTACTTGCTGTTCCTCACACAAGGCTTAAAACAAAGGGAGACCAAGCATTTGAAACAGTGGCCCTTGAATGCTTTGCCTCCTGAATTAAGAGCTGCATCCTCTGTTATTATATTTAAAAAGCAGCTTAAGACGCACCTTTTTAGACAGGCATTTTATTAACCTTTGTGTATTGCACTTTCATGTATTCCGATATACAGCCTTTGCCGGGGGTTTTTTTGTTTGTTATTTATGATTCTATTGTCTTCAATTCAATTCCATTCATCTTTATTTAAAGTGTAAAATCACCATAAACATGGTCTCAAAACACTTTACAATTTGCAGACAACACACACAAAAAAGAAAATTACAGATGACAAATTAAACCAACATGACAGAGCAACGACAACAGAAACAGCAACAGTAATGAAACAAAACAAAACAAAACACACCAACAAACAAACAAAACAAAAATAAAAGCATGCTATGAAGCTATACCATATGCTTGGGAAAATAGATGGGTCTTTAGTCTGGATTTGAAAATGGTAATGGAGTCTGCATCTCTGACTGATTGCGGGAGCCGGTTCCAAAGAAGTGGGGCACGGTGGGAAAAAGCTCTACCACCTGCTGATTTTTTGTTGACTTTGGGGACCATGAGGTAGTTACCATTCTGTGAGCGGAGGGCACGTGTGGGGGTATATGGGATGATTAGATGCGACAGGTATGGAGGTGCAAGCCCATGTAGGGATTTGTAGGCCAGTAGGAGCAGCTTGAAATCTGATCTGGATTTGATCGGGAGCCAGTGGAGTGAGATTAAAGCTGGGGTTATATGGTCGAATTTCCTGGTTTTGGTAAGTATTCTGGCAGCTGCATTTTGGACAAGTTGTAATTTGTGTGTGCTATGGTGTGGTAGGCCAGAAAAGAGAATATTGCAGTAATCTAATCTGGATGAAACAAAAGCATGAACCAAAATCTCTGCGTCTGAGGTACTTAGCAGGGGACGGATCTTTGAAATGTTTCGGAGATGAAAAAATGCTGTCTGAGTGATTTCCCTGATGTGTCTGTTGAAAGACAAGGTGGAGTCAAAGGTCACACCAAGGTTTTTAACTGTATGATGTGGAGTGATAGTACAGTCGTCAATGTTTAGCCTAAGGTCGGTGAGGAGTGGTAGTTGGTTGGTCGGGCCTACGACTAGTATTTCAGTTTTACTGGCATTCAGTCGTAAGAAGTTTTGTGACATCCAGTCAGTGACAGCAGCTAAGCAGGATTCAAGATTTGCAAGATGGGAGTGATCGTCGGGTGTAACTGGTATGTAAATCTGCGTGTCATCTGCATAACAGTGATAACTAATGCCAAATCTACGAAATACTTCACCAAGGGGGAGTAAGTAAATGCCAAAAAGCAAGGGACCCAAGACAGACCCTTGTGGAACACCAAACTGCACTGAGGAGGGTTCGGATGTAGTGTTTTTATAAGAGACACAGTGCCTTCTGTCACTCAGATATGATTTTAACCAGGAGAGTGCAGTACCATGGATGCCTACGTAGTTGGACAAACGGTCTAATAAAATGTTATGATCAACAGTATCAAACGCTGCACTTAGATCCAGGAGAATGAGGAGGGAAGAAGAATTGGAGTCTAACGCAAGGAGAAGGTCATTGGTTACTTTAGTGAGAGCAGTCTCAGTACTATGTAGTGATCTGAAACCTGATTGAAAAGGATCACAGAAGCTGTTGCGTGAAAGGTGATCAATAAGCTGACTTGCAACTATCCTTTCTAGAACTTTGGAGATGAAAGGTAAGTTTGAAATTGGTCTAAAATTGTTCAAAACTTCAGGGTCTAGGGTAGTTTTTTTGAGTAGTGGTTTGATCACAGCAGCTTTGAGAGTGGGAGGGACAATGCCAGATGAGAGGGACCTGTTTATAATGTTGAGTATGAGGGCGCCTAGAATAGGAAGGAGTTCTTTAATTAATTTTGCCAGCAGAGGGACAAATAAACAGGTTGGAGGCTTAGATGTAAGTACATCCTAGAAAACGCGTCTAGAGAAATCACCTCCAAGTTCGAGAGTGACAGAGTCTCATCTAGGATTCTTACCGGGCTAGAGGAGGGCTTTGCACCCTTCCTGAGTAGATGGCTGCCAATTTCATCTCTAATACAGGAGATTTTGCCATTAAAGAAATGAAGGAAATCATCAGCTGTAAATGGAGAGTTGGTTTCTGAAGGGGGTTGGCGAGTGAGGTTTGCAACAGTATTGAATAAAAATTTCGGATTGTTTTTGTTATTGTTAATAAGAGTTGACAGATAAGAGGTTCTGGCAGCAGAGAGCATGCGTTTGTAGTCCTGAAGGCTGTCACTCCAAGCTAATCGGAAGACCTCAAGTTTGGATGAGCGCCATTTGCGTTCCAGTTTTCTACAAACGCGTTTTTGTGCACGAGTGGTGACATTGAACCAGGGAGAGGGTTTTCTGGAGTGACGCATTTTTATACGCAGGGGCGCAACGGAGTCAAGCATGGTACTGAGGATTGAATTAAAACCATTTGTGAGGTCATCAAGAGAAGCAGATTGCTCTGGCAGAGAGGCGAGAGGGACGGGGAGCACAGCAGCGAGTTTGTCAGTGGTGGAATCAACAATTCGGCGGCTACTAAAGGTGTCAGTATGGTTTGATCGCTGATGAGACAAGTCAACTCTGAATTTAATAAGGCAGTGATCTGAAAGTGTTGAAGGATATGACAAAACTGACAGGTCGGAGATATTAATACCATGTGTGAGTACAAGGTCCAGTGTGTTACCATCAGAGTGTGTTTGTTCATGGACCAGCTAAACAAAACCAAAAGTATCTATTAAAGAATTGAAGGCTTTGGTCAGTGGATCAGTTTTATGGTTAGCGCGTATATTAAAGTCGCCAAAAATGATGATGTTATCCGTATGGGTCACAAGGTCAGAGAGAAAATCAGAGAACTCATCCTTAAAAGAAGAATAAGGTCCTGGTGGGCGATATAGCATGACTGAGTAGAAGGAACCAAGGTCAGTTGTAGCAGAGGGGCACATAGAGAGAATCTCACAGGATGACAGCTTATGCCTATGGTCGTGTACAAGACCTAGACTTGGATTGAAGATTATGCCGACACCCCCACCGGCTTTTGATGATCTGGCAATATGTGAATTGGAATAATTGGGTGGGGTGGCTTCAACAAGGGGAAGAACCTCATTTGGTTTCAGCCAGGTTTCACACAAGCCCAGTATATCCATGCCATGGTAAACAATCATGTCATTGATAAGAAGAGCCTTGTTATTGATTGATCTGATGTTGATGAAACCAAAATGAATATGCATATGGTCAGAGGAAAACATGTTGAAAGAGGAGGAATGAGTGGTGGAGATGGCAGAGATAACTAATAGATTGTCCTTTGTGACCCCTCTAGGTCTGTCGGTACGGCGAGGAAGACGAGCAGTGCTATTAATATGGACAGGGATAGAAGTGGGTGGATGGGGCGCAGTGGGGTCATCAGGCCATGGCGGGGAGCCACACGTGTCAGGATCATTCGTAATATAAGGCAATATTACATTACTATCAGTAACATATAATGATAATAGCGTTATTTTATAATCATCATCACAATCACCATCATTGTTATTGTTATTGCCATTACTATCATCATTAACACTATCATCATCATCGATGCTACCGCTAATACTGTGTGATGGAGTGAGGACTCGGGGTGCGTTGGTGAAACATTGAGTGACACCGGGGTTGGGAGGGGCGGAATTAAGTTTGGAGAGTGGAGACAGTCAGATGGAGAAAGTCTTGCAGGATTGCAGTGCGAGGTTGATGTTCAGAGCCAGCAGGCGAGACCCTGCATAGTTCAGATGGAGGCCATCTCGTTTGAAGAGGTCTGGTCTGTGCAGGAAGGTGGTGAAGTTGTCTGCATAAGGGATGCCAGCACTGCTGCAGTGACCCTTAAGCCAGACATGAAACTGCATGAGTCTGCTGAACTTCATGTCGCCCAAAGGGGGGGGGGGTCCAGAGATAACGCACTGTTTATTTGAGTGTAGAATATTGTCAATAAGTCTTCTGCTGTCTTCCCTGAGCTTTGATGATTGTTGCAGCTTTAAGTCATTTATTCCTCCCAGATGAGCCACAACGGTGCGGACATGGGGGCGTTTACGCAGCAGCACGGGTATGACGTCATCGATGTAATTAGTGGAGGCACCTGGATGACAAGAAGTATTGCACCTGCTAATACGCACATCAAGCACCACAGAGGAGCCGACAAGAAGAACAGGGGGACTGTTGGTAACCTCCTCATCAGAGTCCGACTCGGGTGGCGGCTCAGGCCCGCTTAAAGTAACCGCGCGGCTAAGCAGCAGTTTGGAGTTGCGGCGAGCAGCTGCAGCACGCTTCGACTGGCGATGGACAGCTCGCTCAGGATCAGAAATGCTCTTGGCGGTGACTTGCAGATTTCGTGACTGTCGAGGCGGCCTCAGTGGTTGTGGATGGCGTTGTGGTTTGAGCAGTGGTGGTGGTGAAGCTCACTGCTGCATCATTGGAGGGGGAAGCGGTGTATAGCGGTCTGCCTGTTCTTCCAGCGGACTAAACCGGTTTGTGAGCGGAATATCCTCTGAGGGAGCAAGTGAACGTGGGGAGGACTTTCTCTCTCTTTTTTTGTTTGTGACTGTGATCCACGGACCGTGACAAGGAGTGGAGCTGCGGAAGTTGGGATTGGGAGTAAAGCAGGTGAAGGCTGCTGTTTTGGGCTCCTTTGGCTTCGCGCCCTCCTGCAGCCAGCAAGCTTCAGCGCCTCCCGGGGGAGACTCAGCTACGTGGATGGTGGACTGGGGCTTGGCTTCGGCTGGGACGGAGGGAGCCACAGTTGGGACGGGAGCATTCAGTTGAGCGGTGGCTGGGAGGGCGGTGACTGGCATGGTGGTGTCCAGCTCGTCTTCAGCAGCAGCAGCGGCAGTGGCGGCGGCGGCTCCCACAGTGACCAGCGACTCCATGAACTGTTCCTCATCCCGGAGTTGGTAGAGATCAGAGATGCGTCCCTCCAGCTCAGCGATGGTGCGGCGATTGCCGAGGATGGTTTGGGTCAGCTGGTGGCAGCGATCACACCCCGATGGTGAGGTGAGTGGTCCCATGACGGGGGCAGCAGACTGTCGCTGTGGAGACAGAGAAACGGACTCCGGCAGCAAAGGTGTGTTGTGTGCAGGCTGTATTTCCTTAGCAGTCAGGCTAAAGTTAGCAGCTAGCTGTGCTACTTGCGCTCTGCATTTTGAAAGACACAGGTTAAAACTTACACACAATGGGAGTCCACGGCGATTTCTTGATTTTGGCAGAGAGTAGCAGGTTTCAGGAAACTTACCGGCACGGGCCCAAAACACTGGGCCCGGTAAGGTGACTTGGTATCCGGTAAGCCAGAAAACAGCTGGTTGTCCTCTGATATGAAAGCAATCGAGTTATGATCGTATTGAGCCATTGGCGTGTGAGTCTAACATCCACTTCTGCGGTCGAAATAAGAAAAGCAGAAAAAACAAATCCTCCCACCTTAAACTGGCAACATGGAATATAAGAACCCTCCTGGACTCCTATCGCAGGTCTGAAAGACCACATAGAAGGACAGCCCTGGTTGCAGCCGAGCTGAGCCGCTACAACATTGATATTGCCGCCCTGAGCGAAACCAGGCTCCTTGATGAGGGGAGGGCATGGGCTACACCTTCTACTGGAAAGGCTACCCCCCAGGTGCACAACATCTGCATGGTGTGGGACTGGCCATTAAAAACACTCACACTCACACTCACTGAAACACCTGTGGGCATCAGTGAAAGGCTGATGACCCTCCGTATCCCTCTGGTGAAAGACCGCTATGCCACGCTTCTCAGTGTGTAAGCTCCAACCTTACCATCTGACAGTGAGTCAAAAGACTCCTTTTACCAAGCACTGGATGAGGCTCTCTGCCGGATCCCCAAGAATGACAAGATCTTCCTTCTTGGGGACTTCAATGCTCGGGTTGGGCAAAACAGTGGGATATGGAAAGGAGTGCTTGGCAGACATGGGATTGGTCAGGCCAACTCAAATGGCATGAGGCTACTTACCCTCTGCTCGGAGCACAACCTGACTATAACCAACACCATCTTCCAGCAAAAGGCCAAATATAAAGCATCATGGATGCACCCACGCTCTAAACATTGGCACCTGATCGACTATGCCATCGTGAGACATTGTGACATCAAAGATGTTCTCATAACCCGGGCCATGAGAGGTGCAGAATGCTGGACAGATCACCGCACGATTATGACCAAGGTCCACATGCAAGTGCGTCCCCCCATGCGAAAAAACGGAACCAATAGGAGGCATCTAGACTGTGCCCACCTGGAAGACATCACTGCTAGGAATGAGTTTCGTTGCTCCCTGGCAGAGAAGCTAGTGGAGCTGGAACTCCTCCAGAGTGGTGAGACAGCCACAGAACAGCAATGGTCTTCTATTACTGAGGCCCTTCATGAAGCAGCAGCCCAAACAATCGGCTGTAAGAGCAAGAACCATCAAGACTGGTTTGACAACAACTCAGATTCCATCCATGACCTCCTAAACAATATGCACAAAGCACATCAAGAAACCCTAAAAAATCCATCATCCAGCACCGCTAAACAAATATGGCAGAGAACCCGAAGGGATCTGCAGAAATCTTTGCGGACCATGCAAAACGCATGGTGGATGAAGAAGGCTAATGAAATTCAATCCTTCGCTGATAGAAATGATATGCACAATTTTTATAATGCAGTCAAATCTATCTACGGCCCGACAAGTCGCAGCATCACTCCCCTGAAAACAGCAGATGGGCTCAAAGTCCTGAAAGATCAGACCAGCATCCGAGAAAGGTGGGCTGAGCATTTTAAACCTTACTAAATCAGGACTCTGATGCAGACTACACCGTCCTGCAGGATCTGCCTGAATTTCCCCAAACTGACAACCTTAGCCAACCTCCAACCTTCCTGGAAGTCCTCTCAGCCATCCGCGCCCTGAAAAATAACAAGTCACCTGGTTTTGACAATATCCCAGCAGAACTACTAAAGCAGGGAGGGTACCTCTGCACAAGAACACTACACCAGTATATCACCAAAGTTTGGGCTGATGAGGTCATCCCACAGCAGTGAAAAGATGCCAGCATTGTCACCATATATAAAAACAAAGGTGACAGAGCTCTCTGTGGAAACTATAGGGGCATAGCACTTCTTGCTGTGGCAGGCAAGGTCCTGGCCAAGGTGATGCTCCAGAGGCTGATCAACAACATCACAGAGGCAATGCTACCTGAGTCACAGTGCGGGTTTAGAAAGAGCAGGAGCACTGTGGACACGGTCTTTACAGCCCGGCAACTTCAGGAAAAGTGCAGGAAGCAAAATAAAGACCTGTTCATGGCTTTTGTAGACCTCTCTAAAGCCTTTGATACTGTGCCGAGAAATCTCCTGAGGAACGTCCTCTTCCAATTTGGTTGCCCTATGAAGTTTGTCAACATCCTCCACCAATTTCATGATGGAATGACTGCTCGGGTGACAGTAGGAGGTCAAGAGTCTAGCCCTTTCTCTGTACGCACAGGGGTAAGGCAAGGGTGTGTACTGGCACCAGCACCTTTTAACATCTTCCTCCTATGTGTCACCCAGCTTCTCCACAAGGAAATTGAAAACAACAGTGGGGTGGATATTGTGTACAGACTGGATGGAAACCTCTTTAATATCAGGAGGCTGCAGGCAACCACCAAACTGCACAAAGTGAGAATACTAGAACTGCAGTACGCAGATGATTGCGCTCTTGTATCTCACTCTCCACAAGATCTCCAGTATGTCCTGGATGCAGCCATGAGGGCATACAGCAGAATGGGGCTGACCATCAACACCGCCAAAACAGAAGTAGTCTGCCAGTGGAGTGCCAACATTCCAACCACACCAGCTGTCTTCACTGTCACTGATAAACAACTGTCTACAGTGCCATCTTTCAGATACCTGGGGAGTATCCTCTCCGAGGACAATACTATTGATAATGAAGTGCAGAACAGAATTCAACAAGCATCAGCTGCTTTTGGGAGACTCAGGCACCGGGTCTTTCAGAACAAGAACCTCCATCTGCATACAAAAGTAGCTGTATATCAGGCAATCTGCATTACCACCCTCCTCTACAGCTGTGAAGCCTGGGTAACCTACAGCCATCATGTCAAGTCCCTGGAGCAGTTCCACATCTTCAGCGCATCCTGGGGATCACCTGGCGTGACCGTGTGCCTCACACTGAAATCCTGAGGAGAACAGGTTGCAGGAGTGTTGAGGCCACAAACTTACCCTAACCCTAACCCTAGGGCATGTCATCAGGATGCCCTACAGTGGCCTGCCCCGCAGAGTGCTATATGGCCAGCTACAGCATGGCCAGCGCTCTGCTGGAGGACAGAAGAAAAGACTGAAAGACCAACTGAAATTAGCACTTAAGAGGTGCAAAATCAAATGTGGGGACCTGGAGGGCATTGCTGCTGACCGCAACACCTGGCGACAGCTGTGTCTTGATGGGACCCAAGCACTGGAGGAGGAAAGGACAGCCAGGAGGCAGCAAAGAAGGCTCAGGAGAAACACACCCATGATTGCCAGCAACACCAATACCATGCATACATGCCCAACTTGCAATAAAACCTGTGGATCCAGGATAGGACTTTTCAGCCATCAAAAAACTCACCATTAAAGGCAGAAGTGGACGTCATCATCGGACTCAATGGACAACCACAAGCAAGCGTGTGTGTGTGTCTGTGTGTGTGTCTGTGTATCTGTCTGTCTGTGTGTCTGTGCATGTCTGTGTGTGTGTCTGTGTGTAGATGAGCCGACACAATCCCATCAGCTGCTCTCTGACTCTTGAACAGTTTTTCTCCACAGACGCTGCAGCTTTCTGTGTCGTTCCCTCTGACCTCTGAGGTGTGACGGGAATGTGTTGACCTGACGTTAGAGCACGGAGGTCCACAGGCAGCTCATTTCTGGTGCTAAGTATTAAAACATGTAGTTATATTAATTTTTATTATATGAACTATTTTCTGTAAACCACAAACAGTGTCAGTTTGGTCTTAAGCTGTGATTGGACGATTCTGTGATTTGTGTTCAGCATTAAGTGGCAGGATAGGACATCTTTTTTATCATCATCATCATCATCTTCATCTTCTTTATCTTCATCATTTACTTTGAATGTAAATAATGACACATTGGCAGCTGCTGGTTGCCATGGGAACACATTAAGAGTGCGCAGCCGTTGCTAAGGGGCTTCTAGCATGAACACACAAGGGGGCATGATGGGAGAGTGATGACATAACAGCATTTTACTCTGATTTTTATAAAAAAGCACATCTTTTGTAACTTTATAACTTCAAGACACACTACAAAGGCTTGTGTTTAGCTGCTACATATTATCTTTGACTTTCAGATCGGAAAGAACGAAAGAAAAACTCTGATCCACATTCAGTATATGTGCAAAATTTAATACTTAATGACTGGAGGATATACAGACTACTTAGACTACTTTAG
>JAPXVT010221047.1:0-10719 GCA_029823135.1 Acanthurus reversus | reverse complement strand
AGACATTCAAAAAAAATATATATATATATTGCACAGAAGGCAAAGAAAGAAATGTTCAAAAGAAAAAATCCACAAACTGGAGGAGGACCACAAGAAAAGCTTCAAGACACAATTGAAATGGTGGTTAAAATTTAGACAGCTGCCTCTGTCTTGGGGAGCGCAGTATGTGGGTTAGGGTTAGGGTTTAATTTATCTTTCTTAGGGCACCAGGATTTGAGCTTTCTGAATTAGGAGGCGAGGCAAGGAGCAGGAGCGGGTAGACAGGCAGATGGAGAGACCGATGTCAAACAGCCAGAGGCCACAGCAGCCAGTCCGTGTGATGAGATGCTACGGTCCAAGGGGACCTCTGCAACTCTGCCCATGGTGCTGAACAGACAATACCGAAATCTCCAACTTAAGGGGAGAAAATTTCTGCTTGAAATTGAAGTCTTAAAGCTTCAGCAACATAAACTGAATTTGGAGATAAAAGCAAATGGAGAAGTGAATATGTAATGTGACTGTTTATGATATTCAAGCAAGTTTCAACATGAATTTATTGGGACTGCAGTGGTATGTTTGGTTTTGTCATTTTTCTCTTCTGCTAGTCCCCAACTCTTTGTCACTGGCATTTTGGATAATGATTTATTCATCCATTGAGAAAATATTCATGAAATCACCACATTTATTTATCTATTAACTGAGTAATTATTTATTAAATCATTAAAGTTATGTATTTCATTATTTATTAAGTAACTATTGAATCAGTTACTTATGTATTTATTTATTTGCTCATTGAGAATATTTAATAAATCATCATATTTATTTATTTATTTATTGACTGAGTAATTCTTTACTAAATTACCAGAGTTATTTATTTATTGAGTAATTATTTATTGAATCACAGAGTTATTTATTTATTTATTTGTTCGGTGAAAAAATATTTATTAAATTGCCATATTTTTTTTCCACTGTGTAATTATTTATTAAATCCCCAGAGTTAATGAGTTACTTACTGAGTTATTGTTAAATCAGCAGAGTTGTTTATTTAATTATTTATTCAGGACATTTATTTACTGAATTAATTTATTTGTATATATGTACTCTTAAAAGTTCAAGTATTTTCTTGTATTACCTGATATGTAAAAAACAAATGAACAGAGACAATATATTTTCTTATATTGTTTCATTGTTTATTATGTTATTTATTTATGTAACTAAATTAACAGTCATGGTGCAGCACAAGGCTCTTAAGCCTGAGTTAGCCTGTGGGTTAGGCTAACTTTTTTGGCATACTGTTAGTTAGTCTTTATTTTTGTGAAAGGGTCTAATTTGTAGAAGAGTAGTCTAAGAGGAAATTTAGACTGATCTAACTCCATAGACTAGTCTAGCTTTGTGAAATCGGCCCCTGGTTTTATTGATAAGTATAACTGGCAATCATCTGCATAGCAGTGAAAGTTAACTGAGTGGTTTCTAATAATATTACCTGAAGGAAGCCTATATATAATAAACAATATTGGACCAAGCACTGAGTCTCGGGGAACTCTGTGACTAACTTTGCTGAGTACAGAGGATTCATCGTTAACATGTACAAACTGAAAGTGATCTGATAAGTAGGACTTGAACCAGCTTAGTGCTGTCCCATTGATGCCAATTAAATGTTCCAGTCTCTGTAGTAGAATATGGTGGTCAATCGTGTCAAATGCAGCTCTAAGATCTAACGAGACAAGTACAGAGATAAGTCCTTTGTCTGATGCTAACAAAAAGTCATTAGTTACTTTCACCAGTGCTGTCTCAGTACTATGGTGTGCTCTTAAGCCTGACTGAAATTCCTCGAAAAACCCACTGTTATGCAGAATGTCTCACAGCTGATAGGCAACTATTTTCTCAAGAATCTTAGACAGAAAGAGAAAGGGGAGGTTAGATAGTAGTAAGTATGCATCTGGGTTTGTGGCAACCTCTAAGGTTCCTGTGTTAGAGAATAAATCAATATCAGTAGGGGGCATAAAGTGATCAATTTGGTCTCTTATAGAAGTGATTTTTGTCGTTAAAGAAGCTCAAAAAGTTTTTACTACTGAGAGACAAACGGACATGAGACAAGGGACTGAGACATTGAAACATGATACTGGGTTAAGAGCCACAGGAATCTTTTCCTTCAATTAAGTTACTGCACTTTCAGATAGGCATCTAGTATAAAAGTAGCACATTTCGATAGGTAACAGAAATAGTCAGAACACTGTCCTTCTTTTTGCTCCTATATTTTTGACAGTAATTGCTTCTGGAGACTTAATTATCGGATGTGGACTTAACTGAACAATTAGTGGTGGATTTTTACTAATCTATTCTCTGCCAGTGGTTTGGCTGCAGACTGCCACACCGGCTATAACAACATGGCGCCACTTACCTCTTCATCTGGCTGCGAGGATTGCATCCGTCTGGGCCAGAATATTATGGAATTGGAAGAAAGAATCTCCACACTATACCCAATCCAGGAAGCAGAGAAGATAATGGATTCAGTTATTGTCCTTGGAGCTGCACAAACAAATGCTGCTTCCACCGGAGAATTGGACTTGAATATTCCCTGGTCTGCTGCGGCAGCCTGAGGAGATGGTTGCTCCCAGCGGAGGGTTGGATCCGACCGTACCCTGGTCTGCTACCGCTGCAGCAGCGGCTGCAAGGGTGACGGCAGCAGCAATAACCACTGCTCTGATTGATCTGACCTCTGGATCTGATGATCACTGGACCCAACTTGGGGCTAAACCCAAAGCCCCTGTCAGCTCCACTCCACTACTTTCTGAGCAGCCATGGACTGTGGCTCACTCCCAAAAAAAGGGTTGGAGAGAGGTTCCTCATACTACTCAATCACCGGACATACCGCTGGAAAATAAGTTCAGCATCCTTGATCTTCAGGATTTCCCACCGCTGTCTGGTGTTCCCCGACCTCTGTCACCACCTGCTGCACTGATGTCCATGCCTCCACCGTCCCCGCCATCCACATCACCTCCATCCCTTCACTCAGGTAAGCCAGGCAAACTTGGCATACCTACTGTTCCAAAGACTTGCAGCTCTACGCTACACTTCACTCCAGCACCGCAGAGGTAGCGCTCTGGTTGCTCCTCTGGTGATCCTCCGTCAATGGCTCCCTCATGTGAGAATTTGCAATCTCCACCTGTTGCGGCGCTTTTGCCGGCCACAATGCAGCTTGCGACCCCTCGGCCACTTTTTTCACCCACAACACTTATCATCGACAATTTCATAATTAGGAACATGCGATTTTTTAATGCCGTCACTCACGGTTTACCCCGTGCTACTGTTGATTGCATCCTTAAAACACTCCAGGATTTACTACCCTTGCTCCTGTTCTCTATTAAAAGGGTCATAGTTCACGTTGGATCAAATGACACAAGCCTCCAACAGTCTGAGCTGACCAAGTCAGACTTTATAAAACTCCTTACTGTTCTTTATGGCTGTAGAAAACATGTCTTCAACTCAGGCCCCATCCACACAGTCGGCAGCGGTATGGGTCATTTTAGCAGACAACCAAATCTTCACATCACTCTGCCCCTCCGAAGTCATCTGAGGCAACTGTTTCTGATATTAGCCTCCCCTACTGGCCACTACCGATGTGTCCACCCTCACTGGTTCACAACACCGTATTCAGACTGTAATCACTGATGGTTCTTCTGTGTGAGGCATCTAGATGTTTACTTCAGAGCATCCTTATGTTACTTGCACCCTCTGGCTCGAACCTCTGCTATTGAGTGCAGTGGGTCTCTACCACTCAGGATGTCTTTGTTAAATGCACGATCCGTTGCAAACAAGTCTTTTATTTTGAATGATTTTTTCACTTCTAAAGGTCTAGACTTTATGTTCCTGACTGAAACCAGGCAGAAATCTATGGATTTCACTTCCCTTATTGAACTATGTCCATCACACTGTAATTTTGTCTGCTCTCCTAGGTCCTCTGGCTGGGGAGGAGGACTTGCAGTGATTTTCAGTAATGGCTTTTATTGTCTTATGGTGAACACAGGGGTTTACTCCTTGTTTGAAATACTTATTACTAAAGTGGGTCTGTTAGATCCATTTAAATGTATTTTAATCTACCACCTCCTGGCGTCAATTGCTCTTTTCTGTCTGATTTTAGTGATTTTCTTTCTTCTATTATTAAGCTTGAGAGAGTTTTAATGGTCAGTGATTTCAGTATCCATCTAAATGACTTTTCCAACAGTTTTGCAGTTAAGTTTTAAATATTACTGAATCTTTTAATTTTATTCACCACGTGTTTGGCCCTACACACATTAGAGGTAATACTCTGGACCCCATATTCACATTTGGGCTAAACACTGACAATGTTTGATCTGAGGATTTGCCTGTGACAGACCATGACTGTATTATTTTCAGTTTATCTTTTAAAACTGATTGCTTGACTAACAAGTGTGTAAAATGCTCTCGCTTTGTGAATCAATGCACTGCTGAAAAATTTTCCTCTGCTTTTGACAGCAGTGTGGTCCAGTCCTCCCATGATAATATTGATTGTTTGGTCAGCTCATTCAATTCTCATTGTTCTGTAATTTTAGATGAAGTCGCTCCCTTGAAAACTCAAAACTGTCCCTGCTGTTAACGCTTCTCCCTGGTTAAATGATGAGATTTGCTGTTTTAAGCGTAAATGAAGGAGGGTGGAGTGCCTGTGGAAGTCCACAAGGCTCCAGGTTCACCGTATTTATCTGAAAGAGCTTCGAACAAAATTTAATACAATGGTAAAGGGTGCAAGAGTGTCTTATTTTACTACTCTCATCTCTTCTAGTAGGTGCAATCCCAAGGTCCTCTATGAATCTGTTAATAATATTGTCAGCCCTGTTCCTCCTGCTGTACCTGTTCATTCAAACAAGGACTGCTGTGATTTTCTGTCATTCTTTGTCGATAAAGTTGCCGCTGTTATGTCCAGCATCACCCTCTCCCTCTCCTCCCCTGCTGTCTGTTCTACCCAACATTCAATTTTGAGTCACTTTTTACCTGTTTCTCCACAAGATGTAACCAAATTTGTGAACTCCATGATGTCTTCCTCCTGCTCCTTTGGCCAAATTCTATGCTGAAGGATGTCATCAGTACTGTTTGTCCATGTCTGGTCTCTTTTATTAATTGCTAATTGAAATCTGGCTGTAGTTCCGCCTATCCTTAAAAAACCTAATCTTGACGCATCCCGACCTAACAATTACAGACCGATCTCTACGTTTCCTTTTATCTCTAAGCTTTTTGAAAAGGTTTTTGCCAAACAGCCTATCGATGCCTTGAATGAACGCAACCTATTTGATAAATTCCAATCCAGATTTCGTCAGAGTCATTCCACAGAGACTGCTCTCCTTAGGGTCTCTAATGATATACTATTGTCCTCTGATGCTGGCAGATGCTCTATACTAGTGCTGCTTGATCTCAGTGCAGCCTTTGACACTGTCAGTCATTGTATTTTAACAGATGGGCTTAGAGATTGGGTAGGTATGTCTGAAACTGCCCTAGACTGGTTTTCCTCTTATCTCTCAGGTAGGAGCTTTTCTGTTTCTGTCGGCCCCTTCATGTCTGAGTCTGCTGCCCTATGCTGTGGGGTGCCCCAGGGTTTGGTCTTGGGTCCATTATTATTTGCTCTTTATATGCTGCCATTAGGACCTTTAATTAGCAGATTTAAAGGTATTTCATACCCCTGCTAAGCGGACAGTATCCAGTTACATTCTTCCTTTAAGCCCGATCAGATCAATGATATTAATGTCTTACATGACTGTGTGTCTGCAATCAAGGGCTGGATGGCCAGCAACTTTCTTCAACTTAATGCTGATAAAACTGAGGTGTTGGTTGTTGTTCCTGACAGCATTGCTTCTAAGGTAATGAACTGTTTAGGGTCCCTCTACTCCAATGTGTGCTCTAACCTGAGAAATCTTGGTATCATCTTTGATCAGGCTATGAACCTCGACATGCATGGAAGGTCCTTGACCCGTACATGTTTTTTCCATCTTAGAAGCATTGCGAAACTCAGGCGTGTTGTATCACATACAGAGTTGGAAATGATTATACATGCTTTTGTGTCATCTAGATTGGATTATTGCAACTCCCTGTTTACTTGCCTCAGTAAGTCGTCTGTTGGCTGCTTACATTTGGTCCAGAATGCGGCTGCTAGGCTACTGACTAAGTCCAGCAGGACACATCATATTACTCCTGCCCTGGCCTCTTACACTGGCTCCCTGTCAGCTTGTTGCCAAAAGGTCTTTGAGGTCTCCAGATCAGGGCTTATTGGCTGTCCCTTGTACAAAGCAGAAAACCAAAGGTGACAGGTCCTTTGAAGTTGTTGCACCCAGATTGTGGAATTCCTTGCCCCATGATTTGAGAACTGCAGCATCTGATGATATTTTTAAAAAGCAGCTCAAGACACATTTTTTAGAGTGGTGTTCAATGAACCTTGTTGTTGACTGTAGTTCTGTGTATTCTTGTGTACCTTTATTTATGTCCTTGTCCTAGTGACTCATTTTAACTGTATTGTATTGTGTGTTACGTAATTTCACTTATTTAACTTGTGAAGCTCTTTGTGACTCTGTCTATGATAAGTGCTATATTAATAAATTTTACTTAATTACTTATTGGTATGCAGGCTGGTAATGAAAATTCAAATGTTATTGAAAAAATGATCCAAAAAAACAGGATTTTGTGGATATACTATTAAATGATCAATTTCAATGCAGTGGGCCAGAAAACGGTTGAAGTTGTGGTTAAAACAGTGTGTGGGTTTATGTACAGTCTGACTGAAGCCAACTGAGTCTAATAATGACAGAAACACAGTGCCAAGGATATCACTGCAAATTTCCTACAATGGTAACTTAGTCTGATTTAAGAACTAAACTTGATAAAAACTCTGAAAAATCATTTAGAAATTCAAATATGGCAGGGAGTTTGGTACATGACAACAAATATTAATAGCTGTAATGATTTCCATTTTGAATATGACAGACTGAAAAAAAGGCTTTCAAATGAGTTATACTTAAGTTTAGGTTTAGAACTGATTAATAGGGTAGAGTCAAAAATAGCTGCAACTCCACCTCCCCGGCCCGTGCCTCAAGAAATGTAAGTATTAATACGACTGGGAGGAATAGCTTTATTTAGGCTAACATATTCTTCAGGACCTAGCCAGGTTTCACTAAGACAAAATAAATCAATTTAGGTCATTTACTAATACAGCCTTAGATGACAGAGACCCAATGTTTAAAGTCTGCTTTTGATGCTCATATTTTGTAAATTGATTCAAGGATTCAAAGATTCTTTATTGTCATTCTATCACATGTTGGTAAATGGACAGAGCGAAATTTTGTACCCAGGTCCTGGTTAAGCCCTAACATAGAAGAAAAGGAATTATATAAAAATAGTAAATTTCTCCTTACTTCTTATACTTAACTTCTTACATTTAATAAAGATAGAATTCAAAATGCCATACTGTTGTGTAATAATGACTTTGCATTCGATTTGCCTCCCTGTGAGGTCCAGACAGCAGCGAGGAAACGCGCTGATGCCCCTCAGACAGAACACTGAGCTGTAATAATTAAAACCATTCTGAGTAAACAAGCTTTTTTTCTGGAGATTGCAGCCTTCGGGACAGAGACGTATTATGCACACAATTACACACATGTATTTATTTCTAACCTGCTGCGTGTGTTATTTGCTTATTATAATAAACATTGTCATTCATATTAATTTCATCATGTTAGCCACATCCTAAACACTGAATAACACTCCAGGTGTCATTAGTGCCATTATATTTGCATGTACTGAAGTGGTTGTCTCAAACATACGGAGTCATGCTGTATTGTCGCTTTTGTATGAAATGTCACAAACATAAAAATGTTTACAGTTGACATTCAAATGATAGGTTCCACAACAACATGAATTTGGTTTGCTGTAGTAAGCACTCAGAGTAATCGGTTCAAGCCCTGCTGTCACTCTTCCATTCAGTGATAATCTTTTCCCATTTCACTGCACATGTTGAATTGACAGCTCATCCAGTATTCTAAGAGTGAATATCATTCAAATAGGTTTTCTTTGTTTGTTTAAAGACTCCCTTCCAGTGAAAATCAAGTGTTTCTTTATATGCTATAAGACATATGATGAATGAAATAAGCAATAAACGTCATGTCTGTGCATTTCCACCAATGATAATCTTACAAACATGGATTCAGTCAGCCACAATTTCATGCATAACTAGCCAAGGAACCAATCCTGTAAACTTGAGCTTCAGTGAAATTAGGGGTTTCAAAGGAGAAGCCAGGTGTGGCTACTGGCATTTTTTTCCCCCTGAGTTTCACTATTTTCAAACCAGTCTAATGAATGCTAAAATCTAAAAGCCAAACCGGGGCCTGCAGTGGCTTTTTTCCCGAGAAATGTTTTACCGCAAAACTGATATTAAAACCTAATGCTGTTCATCAGTTCATCATGGGGAAAAAGTAAATATGAGCTGAGGTTGGGGAGGTGTAAAAAATGTTAAACCAGTTTGATATCAAAGCATATATCACACCAGACTGGTATACTGGACACAACAAAGTTTTCCAACATTTCTGGAACTTCTGCAGTTGATACAGTGCAGAAATGATGATCACATTGGCTGCAGTTAATGATAGAAAACCCTCCTCTCTCCTGAAGCTACTAGCTAATGCTAACTGCTGCATGTCTTGATGATGTACACGGAGCTGTGCAGCCTAAGCTCTGCACAGTCTGGCTTTCATTCATTTTCATTTGTAGCCTAATCAAACATCATAATATGTTAGTCATGTTGTCTTGTTGCTTGTTGTTAAAGAAGTTCAGTTTTTTTGCACATTAAGCCTTACAATGAGGATATTTATGATCATATACGATGTTCTACAGCATTATTATGACGAGCAGTGCAGTCCTGAGAGCTGCAGCTCATTGCTGACGACACCGCTAGCTGAAAATAACAGAGGAGCATGGGCACTCAGACAATCCGTCAAAAATACAATAAACGCTCGTTTTAAAAGACGTGAAACTCGCCAAATGTGGTGTCCTCTCATGTACCAACACTAAAACGGCATTCTAAACACGGATGTATAACCCAGAAATGACTGTTTGTTTGTTTCTTGAAGCAACTGAAAGAGGCGCTTTTGGGTTATACATCCGTGTTTAACGGTGTGTTTTGGTGACATGAGAGGGCACCACCAAATATTCAGCGAGTTTCACGTCTTTTAAACTGAGAGTTTATTGTATTTTTTGACAGATTATCTGAGTGCACATGCTCCTCTGTTGTTTTCAGCTAGTGGTGACGTCAGCAACGAGCTCCAGCTCTCAGGACTGCGCTGTTCCTCATATTAATGCTGTGGAACATCGTAAATGATCGTAAATATTCTTTTTATACGCTTAATGTGCAAAAACCCAAACTTCACCATTAATGCAATACACATTAGATATATGCACGTCATCAGGCCATTGGGTGTCAGCACATGTTGCTGCTGATGTAATGTTATGCTTTCAATTTGCCAGGATCTCACATTATGACAAATGCTGGTTTGGCTGATTTGCATAAAATTAAATCAATTTAACCTCATCCACCAACCGCTAAAACCAGAAACCAACCCGAGCTTAGTATGAGCCAATGTCTCAGGCAATGACCAGCTACATTTGTGTTTTCTCCACTGACAGTGTCCAACATTTATTGGCCATTTTATATGGGTTTTGTATGTTGACAAGGATTTACAGTTTTTCAGATGGCAAAGCTGCTGATAGGATTTGTGTGTTTGTTTTGCAGAGTTGAAACTGCAGGTGGGCAGGGGGAGCCTACATAGAGCCACACATACGACGTGAAGGCAGACGGTGTGGGTGTACATCCACAGTTATTTTAGGCATGAAGGCATTATTGAAAAAAAAAACTTCTAGATAAGTGATTGTGATGAACAGAGATGAGTTTTTAGGGGTTTAATCAATACCTGGAGAGAAACTTAAATCACGCTTATAATTGGTTGTGAAATCATGCCACCGCCACAAACAAGTCATTATGTTGGGGAGGAAAATTAAGTTGACATTTGTCACAAGCCGTCGGCTGGCTTTGTTGCAGTGCTTACAGCAATTAGTGGGAGGAATCATTTTTCAATTCTTGCTTGCAAACACAAGCCATGAAAAAAACAAAGCAACCGCAAGGAATCTAGAAACATAAGTAGTGAAAGTGTGTTGGTATGTTGCAGGTAAGATAACCCAGTGGTAAAGAGGTTTCAACATCCTATCAGTGTTGGATTCAGATCCACCACTGGGTGAAAACTGCCCTGAATGGAAAGGAAAGAGCGACGGGGTGAATGAATCCAAGTGATAGTCTCTACTGCATTAAAGTTTAAGAAAAATAAGATAATAAATAATACAAATAAAGGTATATCTGAAGGGAGTAAAGCTGGGACAGCATCATATTTCTTTTGTGCGTGTGTGTGTGTGTGTGCAAATATTTTTAGGGCAGATATTAGACATTGGAGAGCAAGAAAATTCTTAGATTTTATTAATTAGCTATTATTATATATAATATTGGCTGAATAAGGTTATGTAATTGTTGTGACAAAGATATGTAATGGAGGCCGAATATCTTAATTAATTTCAAATATCGCTGCACTGAACAGTAAACGCTTCACTTATTTTTCGGTCAAACTACCTTATTGCACCATTTAAAATTAATAGTCCAAGCTTTTTTTCCGGTCTTAAGAAACAAGTTTATTATCGATG
>JAPXVT010220616.1:0-10723 GCA_029823135.1 Acanthurus reversus | reverse complement strand
TGTGATCTGTGTCTGATCACTACATACCTGATAGCAGGGCCATTATTATTATTCAGCTCACCATCCAAACAAAGTGTGAGGGAAAGCATCCTTTGATGTTCGTAATAAAATAAAAAAAATTCAGTTATACAACAAGTAGTTCCGACCAAGCAATCTGATTGGTCAACAAAACATTTAGAGTGTGCTCAAATCAGCACGACAGCACGCCTTATTCATCACTGAAAATATTACTCCGCACCTCAGTGATCCATAGCAACGTTCTAGCCAAACTGCCACAGGTGGAGCAAGAAACAACTGAAATACTGATTGAAAAATGGATTGGTTTGTTGTTAACGTTGATTTATTTGGTGGTCTCGGTTTTTATGGTCCGTGAGTTCTCTCCAAAATTACTGGACACCTTCTCCGGATAACAGAAAACAGTGGAGCAACCTGCTGTGCGCAGGCTGGGACAACAAGAGACCTTCGGAAGTCAGCCCCTCGATCAGCTCTGCAATATCACCTGCTAAACGGCAGAGGTCCCACACGGACTTTATGGACAGCTGTTTCAACAACTGTAATTTTCACGGCAGTATGCAATTTAATTTCTATAAATAACCCCCAAATACTAGTTCCACAGCACGCACACGCGTGGCTGCATGTCCGCAAAGATGCTGTGGCAGAGGCTGCTGTACTGCCGGGAAAATAACTGAATTCAGTGGACACTCACACGCTTTATTTATTTGTTCTTCTCCATGGAAAAAAACTCACAATGCTGAAATTATATAGGTTAACACATAGGCTATTTATGAACACATTGATGTACATAAAGTAATAAGTCTGGAACAGTTTTTGTTCTTTATTTTAAGGTAGTCTGTGTACAAGGTTGAAGAGACACTAGTTGTGACTGCGGTAAAATTGTTTTTAAAAATATGGACTGGAACTGAATATTTCGTGAGATAAAATCCTGTTATAGATTTTGGAAGTGATTACCTCTATGTTCTGTTTTGTTTTCTGTTTTTTTTGGTGACTTTTGGGCTTTTTAATAGTCTGGAGTAATTGAAATGTTTGGCTTCCTCCATCAGCTGTGTCGTTGACACGGCACTATAACTTACAATACATGCAAAGTTTGTGGTTGTACAAGCTACATCTGTGTGAGGAAAAAATTCAGCATCTTTGTTATAACGTGGTTGATAAAAGTAAGCTTTTTTTTGTTTATTTGTGAAGTAATTATTTAGGTTGAGAATTTCCAAGACCTCAATTAAGCATTAATGTCAGCTCAGAGTTCATTCATCTGGGACTAGAAAATTCTATCTGCTGTTAGGTCGTTACTAACGGTCCGATTATTTGCTGTAGAGGTAAACTAGGTTCCATTACACATACGAGTCTACTGACATGACTGATTGTGCTCCAGTTATTAGTCAGACCCCATGTATTTCCATGGAAACAGGAAGCACACTCGCAAAAACCTTTTAATTTTGAGAGCAAAATTGCCCCTCAACATGAATGCATTTTGATTATACACTTTATCTTATTGGTAATAGTTGTATAATTGCAATATCACACTTGAGGGTGAGCTTGAACATCATTTAAGCACTTTAGTGATGCTTGCGGACCGAGGCGCTTGCATCACTGTCATGCTCAATTGACGTTCAAGCTCACCTTCTCATGCAATATTGCTTAAACAGAAAACACACAGTAAAAACAATGGAGTGGTGTAGATCATGCAGCGGCCGTTGTCAAGATATTGTTGTCATGGAGACAAGATGCACATGCAGCGTTTTATGGTCTCAGCTCACAGCGCACAAGCACTTCATCCCAGCACTCCTGAGCGCACCGCTAGCACCTTTCTGCCCAAAAATTACCATACAGGCCAAATGAGACTGAGGAAAAACAGAGCTGGTACTTTTATAATCAGTTTTTTGGTGGGAACAGGTTTAGCACAGAGGGCAAGTGGGGGCTGGGTGTGCGAAAAAGGAGAGATACAAACTAGCATGGCTTTACAAAAACAAATGGGTTATGTATTGCAACATATAAATGGTAATATCTCACCCTATAGCCATTTTAAACATACTGATACACCTTAAAAGAGTAGATATAACAACCAGGTCTAAAATATAGATGAGATTATTTATATACTTATCTGAGTGCGCTGAAGTGAAGATCCTAATGACAACAATATAATGGTGTCTTTAATAAAAATGAGGGGAAAGGTGAAGCTCCTCATCTTTAATTAACACACTGTCCCCTTCAGGGTTTTACTAGCCTTTTGAGGGCTACATGCACAACAGCACGATCACTCTGTGTCAAAGTAAAGTCTCAGTGTTAACTTATTGGACAGTTATCTATACAATTTCCTGTTGTTTCATTCTGGCCACTTGAAAACAAAACACTTCTATTGCGCTTGTTGAATACAAGCCCTAAGGCTGCAGTCAACCACAGAAAATCGTGGTTGAACAAAATTCCACCTAATCTACAACCTGTCCAGTGTTTCCCCTTTACTGGTACAGAAGACCCTCTGCCAGCCCCAAACGGCTGCAAGGTTTGTGTAGTAGGGCGAAATATATGATATTTTTTTATCTTTAGGAAGGAGAAATCATGACTCACTCCTATCTGTCTCTGATTGGCTAGAACTCAGTGCTTTGTTGGTTAGATTGGTTAGGTTCAGGTAAGAATATCAGGTTACCCAGTCAAACACAGAGGAGGGCGGGTCCTGCCTTTGCTACTCTGAGACTTCCACGGGGTTAGTGCTCTGCTAACTTAACCGTGGATGAGGTAATATCATCGTGAGGCTTTTCTAGACTTTCTAAAGTGTGTGGACTAAACTCTGATAGTGAAACCAGTCATTTCGTGCAAGTTGTGTGATGCCAAAACTATTTGTCCATAGTTTTCGCACAGCAATCATAGACTGAAGGTGCAGCAACGGAGGGAGGGGCTAGCTGCGTCAAGCTGCATTTAGGAAATCACAGACAATTGCAGCAAATGACGTCAGTTTTCAAAATAAAACAACCTTTGCAGATCATTTTGCTTTACTAAATAAACTACGGCAAGCTATGACATATGGACGTTTGCATGTGTCGACAGTGTTGTCATCTTTACTCTCACTGCCAGATGGGGAACTGCAGGTTAGAACTACTGCAGCGGGAAATAGTCAAAAAAGGTCATAGGTTTGTTAAATGACCATGGCACCACCACCCAAAAGGAAAATAAAAAGTGTAATACACAACCCAATTTTCATTTTTCTCTCACCAGAGCCATGGAGCAAAAATAAAGATGGGAAAGGAGGATGATGCTAATGGTGATATTTTTTTCTCAAAGCCAAGACAGATGAAGTGCAGCACTGAATCATGTGCACTTTGCTCATGATGTACTGCTGTTTTGTAAATACATTAAGTTTGTTCAGTCCTCTTCTTCTTGCTGTGTTCACTTTTTTGAAGTTTTATATACAGGGTGAACAAAATTTTGAACCCAAATCATAAAATTGCTGATCCCTGCTGCCATCCGGCCGAAGTCAACCTCGCCAAATCCCATGTGCCGCGTCTGTTAAGGGTTTTCCAGTGTGTGTGTGTACCACCGGGCCTAAAAAAAATTCCATGTTGAACACTGCCATCATTTGGTCAAAGGAGAAGAAACCTGCACTCAATTTAAATTAAGGAAACAGCAGTTTTATGTTCAATGCAAATCAAGCCCATGGGTCTACATGTTCCCATCCACATGTTGCCCTGCCCCCCAGCTTCATTAGATCTTGTGTGTGTGTGTGTGTGTGTGTGTGTGTGTGTATGCTTGTGTGCGTATGTGAGTTGATTTCTCCCCAGTGGAACCTTTCAGCTCCCTCAGCCATTTCCATAGGTCATGGCCCGCCCACCGGCCCTACGCCTCCTACCCTCCATCCACCCATCCAGCTCCATTATGGCCACCCCTTTGTCCGTACCAGATGTATGGACAACCCCCCCACATACCAGACGTATGGACAACCCCCTACAAACACAGACCAGACCAGAAATGCTGCTGTCTGCTCTAATGAATTGTTTGTGCTTGAGGTTGAAGCTGGAGCCACAGTGAGGTGGTGTAAACCAAACTGTGGCTCAGACTATCACAGAAACAACACACTGTCCTCAAAAAGACAAGACTGGAAAAAGAAAATCAGTCGCCAGTTTTAGACAGGAAACCAAGTAAATAGAGAGCAGAGGTAGCCTTAAAAGCCTGAGAGGGAAGAAAAGCAACATGGCACACATTATGAACAATTTCCTCTGACCTGAGAGTTTCAGCAAGGCATAAAAGCAATAACATCTCTAAAATATATAAATTTTAGTATTTCGCTCAGTCGTGTTTGTTTGTGTGTGTGTGCGTGCATGCGTGCGTGCGTGTGTGTGAGACATGGCAGTGTTGCGAGTGCTGCACGATGTTTGGTCAAACCCAAGGGCTTGACAATGCGGCAAAAATATAATATCCTGATTTTTTTCATGGCAGGACCTCAATCTTGGTTTTATTAAAATTCTTTAGTTTTTTCATATTGGTTCAGATTATTAGTTAAGTTACAGAAAATGTAGGGCCAACAGTTTTGCATACAAACGTATGGTCAGCTTATATTTGGTTCCTGGTTTCTCAAAATGATTTCATTTGATTCATGAATTCATTGATTTATCAATTAATAAATTCTAAGAGTAACATGTAAAGTAAACGTGTTTTATAAAGCAACTGCAGGCTCTGCTAAAGTAAACTTATTAGAAAGAAAAGATATTGAACTCCTCAAGTGAATTAGCATGACACTGTGTCATGACAGCCAATCAGTGTTGAGATTCTACTGACGTCACTGACATCCTGAAGGCACAAATGTCTTGACGTCCGGATGTTGAATAAGACATGGCAGCCTAAACAGTGCTGTGTGTGAACACTAAGCCCCTACAACACGACTTCAAACACCACAGGATGATGTTCTGAACACAGAGACGACGCTGTTAAGTTTTACAATGTTTCGAGAACTTCCACAACTGATACAGAGCAGAAAGAATGAATATACAAAGTTAAAGACGGAAGACATGGAAAGCCCCCCTTCCTCCTGATGCTAACGTTACTAGCAACACTAACGTCCCAGCTCATTGAGAGCTGCGTGTAACTTAACAGACCAGCGAATGATCTTTATCAACCCAGACATGATGTTGTGAAGTTTTCCAGCCACGTTTCAGTTTATCTTTGTGTATCTATGGGAAGCACTGGGATGGAACTGAGTGGCAAACAGTGTGATTTCTTGTGTGTCTGAGCCTAGAACTGCATCAGATAGAATGTGCACTGGCGCACAATGCAAATGATCTCTATGTAACAGAGGACTGTGGACACATTCTAATCGTTCATGGTCTAATATCCTCACATCACACACTCCTTGCAAACCCAAGGAACACTTAGTCAGACGACATGATTAAAAAGGGTCTGCGTTGTACAGCAGCAGAGTTAAAAAACATAGAGAGAGTTGACTGAGAAGATTACTACTGCTAATAGGGAGCTTTATAACATTAAGGAGGTAAAAGGAGTTCAGTAATTCCCTCAAAGTGTTGCTGAGACGCTAAACACATACTCCTGGTTGATCAAATCAGGAGCACACTGCTCTACCTACAGCACGTCCCCACATGCATCCTGAGTCGCTACTTGTAAACAGATCTAACTGAACCACTCTATATGGAAACAAACACCCACACATTTCCCTTTACAAAGACCACATGGGTCATTTTGAACTAGTGGAACAACAGTAGCATCCAACACTTTTTTTCCTAAGATTTTTCACACAAAGAAAATGTTTGAAACTTCCTGAATTTAAGGCAGCAAAAAGTTAAGAATTTGTCCTAGAAACATTTCACAAAGTTTCTCCTAACGCAACAACTCAATACTGTTGCAATATGAAACTCGCATATTAGGGCCCGACTGGTATGAAATTTTTGGGGCCGATGCAGATACCAATAAATGGGAGAAAGAAAATTCCGATATCCAGTACACATTGGCTGATGTTATACATACATAATATCTGCTGATCGTGGTTATCATGTACTTGTAACAAAGATATGTAATGGAGTAAGTGTATAAACACAACACTTCTTAGTTATTAAATAATGAACCACAAACTACGTAATAACACCATTTTAAATCACTTTAAAGCACTTTTTCCAGCCTTGAAAACAGTTTTAATGTCGGCGCATATTAGTCAACCATATGCTGATACTGATATATCTGCAAGGGCACAATATCTGCTGATTATATGGGCCAACCGATTTATTGGTAGGGCCCTATAATGTGTAAAGAACTGAACCAAACCCAACAGCTTGATGGATATGCAGCGTATGTTGCATTTACAGTTAAGCCCATATGTAGAATTTGTTGACAGCAGCATCGATTGCATCATGTCGAAATGACAACATGCGTAAGTGATGCAGCTGGACTGTTTTATTGCATGACATACAATTAAGCTGAGGCAGCTTTTCCATTCCACAAAAGAAAGAGGAAGGTACGGATGGCCATGCAGATTGTGAATGGGAGGGGCGGAGAGGGCAGTGCATCTGTCTGAGCTGCTGGTCTTATAAATATGCAGCAGTTTGATCGAAAGGTTAGACAGCCTGCACCCTAGCAGCTGCTCCCACCCAGACACCGTCTACACCCACACAACCACATTTAGGCCGGACTTCAAAGTAGAGTCGTTGATCAAGGTGTCCAGTAAAACATAAAATGTCCTCTTTCTCTTCAACGTTTCTTAACACAGATGACTTCATTGAACAGCAGTTCTAATCTTATAAGCCTGCCAACTAGTCAGGGCAAGGCAAAGTCTCTATTGTTGCATTGAAGCTATTCTCCCAAGCCAGCCAAATCTATTCACGCAAAGATACTCAAACTCACACTGGGTGGGTCACACTGACAAATGTATGAATCCTCTTCTCAACATGAGAAAGGGCAAAAGACAACACAAGAAATCTAAATGTTTCATCTTTCATCCCATCTTTATGCTCTCATTTTCTAAAGCAGGAAAATTTCCGGTTAAGATAACCTCGAATATGGACATATCTGTCCTTCTAAATCCCATTTACAGACACAGTATTCTTTTTCATTTTCCATGACTTTTTCAACAGGAGGCTGTGATAAGAACGACGATTCATTTTTAGAGCCTGACTGACCGGGCCCACGTAAACAACTACTGTTGTGAGGCCAAGACAGCTTCAAGGTGTTTCACTTTTTCAGCATGGTCGCTCCCTCATAGCTTGTTGTATGCATTAGCATGTTTTGTCTTGTAATGTCTCTTATTATTGAATTCCTTATACGCAGCAACAGTCCCTTAGCAATCTAGGCGAACAAAACTGGTTTGGTTTAGTGAAAAATTCTGTCATTTCCGTCTCACCTAGAAGCAGCTGCCCTAAATATCAACTTTCCTCTTTTTATCTACAGTCCCCATGGCAGAAATTAGCCAGTAGAGGCTACAGCATGAGTCACACAGCCAAGTTAAGTTAAAAAGTAGTGCTGCCACCATTAGGTGAAAGGAGAAACTGTATTTTGAGCCTGTATGATTTTTTTATCCTGTTTGACAGTGCTTGCACTTGTGCTTGCCATAAATGATACATAATAAGAGCGAAGCTGCGGGCCATATAAAATCAGACTTCTTATGTGCCATGATTGGCCCCTGGGCCATACTCTGGACATGTCTGGACTTAAAAATGTAGTGAAGTACAATACTTCAAACAAAACCTACTTAGGTAAAATAACAGCTTTTAAAAACTGCTTAAGAAGTACAAGTACACAAAAAAACTACTCAATAACAGTAATATGAGTAAATGTAATTCGTTACTTTCCACCTCTGCTGACAAGCCGTGTAAGAAAGCAGAGGGGAGGCCTTTCATTAACGCATTGGTGCCTTTGAATCCTATGGCCACTGGCACGGTTGCAACCTCTCAAATTAGTCATGGTTCCTTGGGCCAAGACAACGGGCGTCCAGAGTCACCCGCATGCCTGGCATTCCTCCACTGCTAGTACCAGCAGCAGCAATACACAGCACCCAGAAAAACAGCACTATACAAGCATTTTGCAGCAACAGACTATGGGTAGTTAAAAAAGTCATAAAACAGTAACATAAGAATCTTGTTCCTTATCTCCTTCGTTTCAGAGTCTGAAATCCACAAATGTGAAAAATTATCCTTCTGGATGTTAAAATCATGAAGTTAATGGATACAACGGCGGAGCTCGGCTTTGAGGACAAGTGAACCATCTGCACAGTCAACAGTACACACATTGGACTGATGTTGCTTCTCTTAACACTTTTGATTTGACTGCTGTATACCTTTGTGGGACAAATGTGAACAATATTGGAACTTTCTGTGCCATCAGTCAGATTGGCATTAGTGGAGGAACAATCGACAGTAGCAAACAAGACTGGCTGACCAAAATACATTGCAGTATTAGGTAACTTAAACCAACTCTGAGGTTAAGTTAAAAAAAACAACTGAGCTCTTTCTCTTTCAACTTAGGTTGGTTTCACACTATGGGCCTGGGCTCAGATCCGAGCACGCCTGACCCCAAAGTCCAGTTCATTTGATTAGTGTGAACACAAGTGTTCTAGGCTCAGGTACATTTCACAAACCGTGCCTGACATTCGACTGAAAAGGTGGTCTGGGCACAATTCATGTGCACTCGGGCATGGTACGCATGAGATGTGAAAGCAACCGTGTCCAATCAAGGAAGTGGGCCGCTATGTGATAGGCAGTATAAGAGCATTCCTGTTTTTTTTTTCACAATGCACAGCTGTTGTCGCCTAGCAACCATGACATGGCTTCCATGTATGTAAAGAAGGAAAGGTTAGTTACTTTAATACTTACATTCAAAAACATATTCCTCTACTACCACTGTTTTATCCACAATGTTAGCTTGAAAAAAATAAGTAGTTGCTTTTTCTCCTTTGTGTGCATTGACAGACTGCAAAACAACTATGTGTATACTGCCACCTACTGCATCGCACTGTGTTCATACGTAAGCGTGCTCGGGCACAGAACAACGTTACTAATGTGAGCAGGTCAGCGGGGAGAGGGGAGCAGAAGCAAACATGCTCGGGCAGGGTGCGTGAAAACATCCATATTTTGTTCTTCGCATGCAGGCAGGATACTGGAGGACGCTTTAGATTTGTTTATTGGTGTATGCTGTAACCATGCTGTACACACAGGTGTCCACAGTTCAGCACGTTTCTCTCCACTGGACTTTTTTTGTTTGTTTTCCTTTTTCCACAATGATGCAATGCCACAAAGTTAAAATTTAACACATCTGAACCTGACTCAGTTATAGATTTATCATAAACATTTATGCTATCTTACCCGTGTACAGAGCCACACCTTCTTATTCGGTAACGGCACACAAATAAAGATACTTCGAGTAAGTACTTCAGCATCTTTATTTTTTACAACACTACTGCAGCTTCCATAAAATCTGAGTCAAAAAACACATTTACATTTTATGCAATGAGAATATCATAGCAATACTTTTTCTTCAATAGCAGTCTGGGCTTAAAAATTTTTTAAAAAACACAAAATGAATCACTGCCACGAATCTTTGCACGTAATCTATCAATTAAAAATCAACAGGGTTTTTGAGAAGATGGCAAATATAGCAATATTCATAATATAGCCAAACAAAGTGACATTTAAGTGTGTCGATATTTTTTACACTCCTAAGAAGGTGTTTAATTAGTCTAAACCCTGAGCACATAAGAATTATCTGTCAACTCTAAATGAATGAGTAACAATATCTGTGAATAGAAAAGCATGCTCGCAATGGAGTATTTCCGCTCTGCATGCACAAATGCAGCCACACAACTGGAGCACCACCGGAGCTTTGACAGGCCTCCCCCCTCCCCCCATCAGAGTGACTCTGTCATTCTGTGAAAGATACTGGCCAATCATCTTTCAGTTGGTATTTCAGTGGATTAAGGAAAAGAGTGAATTGTCTGACAAACAGTATACCAGAGCAAGAGACTGAAAACAGCACCATCTTTCCTTTTCATTCAACCAACAATTGATTCTGGATTGGATTGCAGCCTGAAGAATTCAAACTGAATCCAAACAGGGTCCCACCACAGGCACACATACAACATGCCCCCAGCAGCTGGGGAGGGTGTTAAGAATATGGTACAGTTGAAAGTAAGCACAAAATATTGACTCTCTGTGGTCTCTGTGGAATTTTCACTCTATCAGTATCAAGATTGGGAAAAAAAAAAAGCAGAACGTATCTGTTGAACCCTGGAGAAAAGAGGAAGCGGAGATCGCAGAGCGGCCTTGATGAAGGATCTCATGACTGTTGCCTTACTGACAAATATTCCTTCCTGATTTTTTTTTCCTGAGTGAGTGAACACTGATTTGAACTACATTTTGGTTTTAGAACATTTTAGTATAATATATGCACATCCCTGCAGTATTCAATCAATCATACTGCTTACATTTTAAGTTTTAATGACTGTCAATGATCGCTAGAGGAAATGTTAAACTAGTCCTTTTAATTTGCGTTGTGATGGCAAATTAGGAATGTTTCAAAACAAAACTGTGTAGGCCTAAAAATGCTTGATTTCTGAGTTTGTAATTCTTGAACCTTGGGCTCAAACTCAAAATAATCCCCAAGGTTTTCCTAGTCAGCTAGTAGTCATTAGTTGACTTATCATCACTGGGGTTGAAAATAGTTGGTAAATTGCAGGAAATGTTCCAATGTAACATAAGATAAAATTGGGAATTAATGGAAA
>JAPXVT010219929.1:0-10726 GCA_029823135.1 Acanthurus reversus | reverse complement strand
CCCCCCCCCCCCCCCCCCCCCCCCCCCCCCCCCCCCCCCCCCCCCCCCCCCCCCCCCAAAACCAGAACAACTTTAACTCGCTACTGACGGTGTTGATTACATACAACTTATTTTAGTTTTGTTCCATTCGTGATTGTAGAATGACGTAATGATCCAGTTAACTGGACAAAATGTGCAAGGGTTTAACCACGTCCAACTTTGTCTAAGGTGATCATTACTGTCACCTTCAGTGCAATTTTTATCTGTTAATGTTTCCAAAAAAGGAATGAACATGCATTGATGGAGGTGATTGCATCACAGTTGTACAGTGCCTGCATGTAATGAGGTAATGAGTGACAGTTCATAACACCACACTGACCCTCTGTCACCCAGAGCTCGACTTTACTCTAAACTTAGTAACGAGAGCAGCACAAAATGTCAGAGACCTCATGAACTCAAAACTGTGATGACACAAAAGCACAAGACGTTCAGGACAGGTGGATGTCAGCACTTACACAACATGAGTCCATCGAAGAGGTTGAACGAAGGAAACCGAGGAGGGACAACACGGATACATACACAGAGTGATGCTGTACATTAAGACATGCATCAGAAATGACCATCTTACACACACACACACACGCACACACACACGCACACACACACAGACACACACGCACACACAGTTCAGGGTTAATCGGTGTTTTGCCCAAAGACACTTGGACCTGCAGACCAGAGCAGCAGCTGATTGGACGCCTGCTCTGCCTCCTAACATTATGACAGTTTTGTTCAGTTGCCAACAGTCCTGCATAAAGAACCCAAAAGCTTGTGTCACTAGCTCAAGATAAATTTGGTCCTCTTCTTCTTTGAGCACGTTCTCCTCCTGCTTCAGGTCTTCCTCCTCCTCTACCTCCTTCTCATCCTCCGTGGATTCCCCCTCTCACCCTCACTCTTCTTCTTCTGACTCCTTCCATTTTGGTTGAGGACAGGTGAACTCACTTGCTGCATTTTTATAGTGCTGAAACGTGATTGGTGTGTCTACCATTAAGCAATCACGTGTTTGCGCACCTGATGGCTGCGTTTAACCAGTTGGCTCGTGGGTGTCGTAATTTGACAGTCAGTGCTTTGGAGTTGCAAGGAAGTAGCATCATGATATACTTCGGTGTCTAATGTATACAAGTGTGTTCAGTGTTCTGCAAATCACTGTGTGTACTGTTTGGCAAAAAGTGTGAAGCAGACATTGTGCTTACAGTGGTGCACATCTGGGCCGATGTTTTGCTCCTTGAGTGTAAGGTTTTGATAATTGTGTAAAACTTTTGATTTATGCAATCGCAAAAAAAATGTAATATAATGCAGGGAGTAGACTATTAAACTTAAAGGTAGAATCAGTAGGATTTGTCCGAGCTGTTCCTGAACGCACCATAAAATGAGCTGATTGTTGAGTCTCATTCCCAGAACGTCAAACAGAGACATTTTGTGTTGGTAAAGCGTCCTGAGCTCAGCCAAAAGGACAAAAGCATTCAAACTAAAGTAACGAGCCTGTTTGGAAAATGTAATGAGGCCAAAGTTCAGAGATTTGTGTTCAAATGTGGGGAGGAAAAGTCAAACATTCTCGGAAAAATAAATACTTAAGAAAAGAACAGATGCCTGAAAAATCTACATATACAGTAATGAAGTATTTGTACTTTGTCACTTCCCACCTTGTAATACTAATACAAAAACATCTCTTTATTAAGAAAACCAGCATTGTCATAGTCTTGAAAAAAAAGAGCACATAAATATATAAAGAGTTGCATGTTGGTTAACAGTAAATATGCTGATGGCAACTTACAGTCACATACATGATTATCTCGCTGTCTCTTTAAAGCAGCGTGCATATGGTCACATGTTAAAACATGTATGTTGGTGTGAAATCGTGTCGTGATCATTATGTGCGCCTCACAGATTGCAGATTGTAAAAATGTTGGTGGATTTTGTGGAATCCACAGTGGAAGCAGCTGCGTGAATATTCATGATGTGTCATATTAACAGGTCAACAGATGGCTTTACTGCAGTGTACATATGTGCAGACGCTCATGGTGGCTTCACTCTAATAACACACAGTATATCAAATGCTTCACCTAACAGATGCAGATAACATCTGTCCGCAGAATGAGCTCATTTGAACGTGTTTGTCTACCATTAGAATAAAACGATACACGTGTTTAAAATAGGATTTTGTGTGTTAACAACAAAGAGAAGCTCAGATGTGACCTCATTTTCAGTTTGCATCATCAGACACTCGTGATTCATGCAGGTGAATCACATCTTGATGAGGGCACAAACTGCTGCTGCTCTGTGGCTTCATGTCTCAATCAGTGATGTCACCATCTCCCGCTGTGACATCACTGATTGGGATGTGGCCACACATTAAACCTTCTCAAAGATTTGAAACCATAAGCGGGTCACAGAGGACACAGTTTTACACATTTTTCTTGCTTGTTTTCTTTCATGCAGTCCATCTGTTTTCGAGAAACTCTTAAATTGAACACAGAAAACAGCTACATTTTACCCGTCTCCACCGTCCAAGCTGATAACTATGAAATAACGACAGCCGGCTCTAATTCCACCTCTGCATGCAAAGAAAAATGGGAGTAAAAGTTGGCTGTGTTCTCATCTGCTCAGCCTATTTCACCAACTGAAATATCAGTAAACAACATAGAGTGGCACTGGCTGATTCATTAGCTGCTGTTTATCCTCTGAGGAGAAAACAAGCTTGTTTTTTGTTCGCCTGGTAACAGTAAAAGCTTCCAGCTCATCTCTCTGATGCTTTTAAAATCTTAAAGAGCAAAGCCAAAGCAGTTTTCTCAATGTGATACATTTACCTTTACATACTTTTGAACAGTAAGATAATTTAGAAAAACATTATTTACCAAGTAGTCCGACTACATAAACTTAAAGGGATAGCTGATTTTTTTTAAATGGGATTGTATGAGGTAATTGGTGTTTTACCTCCAGTAGATGGACCTTCACCAAGCTCCATCTCTGGAGAAGCAGGAGCTCCAGTGACGCCTGTGGATCTGCTGTGGATGATGACAACAGCAAAACACAGATTAGCTACCCAAAAAAAGGTCCACCTAAAACAATCAGTGTAGTATGTTTTAAATCTAAGGTAGGCAGTTTATTTTGGCGTCATTGTACATCCCATAATAACCTTTCAGCATATTGTGCTTCAGGTGGTCTGTAAGAGACTTCTGCTCCACTCCTTGACTCTGGATTCAGACTGTGACGGGGTATTTTTGGCCAATCATGGGTCATTTCAGAGAGCGTGTGTTCCTATTGGCTGCTCTACAGTGCGCCTCTTTGCAGCAGGTGATCTGCTACAATCTGATTGGCTGTTGAAACAAATGATGTGCTTTATGTTCTAAAAATGGCCTCTGGCGACTTGACAAGCTGAGTGGCAGTGGACACCGTCAGCTGGCCTGAGTCGAGCTGAGACAGAGCAGTTTCCACCGCTGCACCTTTCCCTGCAACTGTTTCGTCTGTCAGGAATCTTTGGTGCAGAGTGGACTTAAAAGAGAGAGTGACAACAAACAAAATAAAACGCAAACCGGAGAAAAAACAGGGAGGGGAGGGTGCAGTGAAGTTGCTTCCTTAGGAGCCTCATGCTACAGCTAGCTTGAGTTCCAGACGTTGCCTACCACAGCTTTAATTATGATATTTACCCAGCTTTCACCTGCAGTCCTGCTGCCAGTTGACCGCAGGTCACCTCTTCAAAGTCATCTGACTCCTTTAACAAAAAACAGTTTACCTTGCAGAACACAGGAGTTGCAGGTCTACTCCTGCCTCAATCAGTCAAATCAATCCAGACTCCTTAAAACACTGAAGTCACACAAAACATAAACAAACTGACTGAGGAACTCGTGTTCTGTGAGGTAAAATTACTGTTTTTGTGAGGGAAAAAAAAAAGCTGGTGTCTTTGCGGATCACATAGATGGATTTAAAGGCTTCAGTTTCCTGTTGAAAATGACTGCCTGACATCAAGGAAAAAGGCAGAAAATATTCTAAATATAGCACTTAAACTGATTTTGGTTTTTTGGCCCTTTTAAATTTGTTTTGCTGTTGTTCCATCCACAGAGGTTTATTGTTTTGCCTCCTAAAAAAGTCTTCATTTAATAGATACCAACTTTATCTTAACTGTGCTGAACCTCATTATTATATTATGTGCAGTGAGAAGCTGCATTAACTCCCTTAATTTTATCACCAACACTCCGTTTTGGATAAAATAACCATATTAAAAATGACCTGTTACACTTTATAAATATCCTCTGTGCTGTTGTGCACTTTGCTCTTTAATGATCTGCAGGTTTATTGAAGCGATACAACAACCAGACGGGAAGCTGACATATTGATCTCAGTGTAGACGGATACGGCCCTCACCTTTACATGAAATCCCTCTAATAGGCAGTGAGGGAATTCTGCCCGGGGTCTCGCTTAATGGAACGAGAAAATGTCGCTCAAGAAAGACGATCGATGAGAATTAAATCTCACAGAGCTCGCTCTAATGTAAAAGGGAGCAAAAACAAACCAAAAGTCATTTCATCGTTGACTGCGTCACAGCTGCTTTCAGCCGTGCATCTTTGTGTGATAAATCAAATGGATTAAGTTTGTCTGAATTTTTTTGTAATCAGACGGATGTGCATGAAAAATATAAACCAATCTTGATGACTTCTTGATGTTTGACACTCTGGTAAACTGTTCAAATATAAAATAAGTTTCAAAACAGTTTTATCTCCACTTTTCCTTTTATAACAGCTGTGAAACACTAAGAATCTGTTTCTCGGTACTTGCAAATTTCTCTGCAGCACTCCTACTTAAATGAAAACAGGTGAAGAATATCTGGTTTCAAAAAACAATATAAAAAATGAAAAATAATTTAGTCAACATCACTCTAATGTGAGAAAAACTGTAGCTACTGTGCACTATTTTAAGCTCTGGAATAATACACATTTGTTGTTTTAGTGTGAATTACCACCGGCAGGATGCCATAAAAAACATTTCAGTGCATACTGACTGAACAAAGCTGTATCTTATTGTGAGATCACTATCATAGACACATATTAAATCCATCGGGACAAAAGTATTATTTATCATAAATCACCTTGAAAAAACATTTAAATTAAAGAAAATAAACAAAGAAAACTTGAAAGAAAAGGTAGAAAGGCAGAAAAAAGTAATATATTACTCACCCATCCTTGTACTTCTGATCAGTTGCTAAAAAAAATGCTCCTCTGCTGTTCAACACGAGATGTGACTGAAAATTATCGCATGTCAGTTTGATATCATAGCAGCACTTGTTAGTGAAAGAAAGTGTTCGGCTCACTGGGCCGAGGATAAATCACATCAGCAGCGTTCAGGAAAACCTGAGACGCCTGAATGCACCAGCGAGTCCACCGACATCACCGATGATGTGCTGGTGGTGGCGGCTGCAGCACCTGAAGTAAAGACACGATTCTGCTTTTTCTCACAAGTTTACCTCCTGTCTGAGTAATAACGTTTGAGATCGATTACCAATCAACAAAATGAAACAGAAGAATAAAAATCTTTGGATTTCTCTGCATTTGAACATGATTGGAAACATGCAGGATGATGTAAGAACACAAGAAAATGTTACATATTATACATTCAGTGATGCACAGAATGTTTTTATGAGGAAGTGTTCATGGAAAAAAAACAACAACAACTGCACATGTGCCTTAAACAAAAGTACATACGGCCACCAGACAAAGACAGAAACACCTGTTACAGAAACTCAAACTGTTAAGCCTAGACTTGTAGCAGATAACTGGACCCACAATGCAGACTCTGACAAGAGGGAGGTTATTCAAGTTTATTGTAAAACAATAAATAATGATGCAGACGAGTCAAACAGAATGGAGCCAGGTGAGTGTGGATTTGTTAAGGCAGGAGTCCGGGATGACTGTGGTGGAAAATCCAGTGAAGGTGAGCAGCAGACAAAAATCAAGGCTGTGCGAGGCAACAGAGCAGGTGAACGTGGCAGGGCTGGAGGGAAAAGAACAAAGACAAGGAAATCAAAAAACAGTTCAAGAGTTTTCAAAATCACAAATTCAGAGGTTTAGTCGGCCGAGTAGTCACCACTGTGGAAACAACAACGAACTGGCGAAGAGTGGAGCGTGTGACCAGGTAATTAAGCAGCGGCAAGGGGAGGATGCAATCAATGTAGATGACCAGCAGGTGCTTGATAGTGAGAGGGTTGAGAGGAAACCAGGTCAGCCAAATAGACTGACACAGACAAGGAAGACAGGACAACACACACGGAGGAAAAACAAAGGGAAAAAGACAAATACTGCGGCTCCTAACACAAACTGCATCAACAAAAATAAAGCGCAAATTCACAATGGCAGCAGAAAAACATGTTGGAATGCAAAATACTGTTTACTGTTTGTTTGACTGCTAAATCTTTTCTTTACTGTATATGTGGAAAGAAAGAAAGTGAAGAAACAAAAAACAAAAAAACAACAAAAAAAACTCTTTGCAATGACGCCTCCCACAACAGTCTACAGACTACAGTTTATGGCAAATGGCTGATGAGTTATGGAAGGGGCGGGGCTAAAGTGTTAGGGCGGGGCAAGTCTTGCCTAATGAAAAGTGTGTGCGTGTGTGTGTCTGTGTGTGTGTGTTTCTACAAAGTTTGGCCATGTTACATGTGATGTGCTCTTTTGTTACAGAAGCACAAACACACACACACACACACACACAAGCTCTTGACCCCCACACCAAATTTCAGCTACCAAATGCAAAAACAGTGGCCGCCACAGAGTGGGGAATTTCTGTGGATGGACTGACTGAGTGACCTGTAGAGCTGCTGGTCGCAGGTAAAAAGAAAAGCACATGGGTCCCGCCCACACTGTTTGATTGACAGGTGATTTCAGGGAAGTGCAGTGCAGAAACACTGCAGCAGTGATTAATCGCAGCAGAATGGAAACAACAAACAATGTATTGAGTCTTTTATCATTGTGAACATACTTTAACTCAACACATGAGCTAAAACATTTTATCTGTCTGTTTGGCTTCTTCTCTCTTCGTCTTTCTTCTTTCCCTTGTTTTCCTCGGATGATGGGAACAGCAAACAAATGTGATTTGCTCCCTCAGTGCCACAGAATGTTCCAGTGACTCATGCTCAATGATATAGTTCAATGTTCTGCACCAACTGTCTGCGGGGGGACAGACGGGGAGTCCCACAATGCACTCATGCATGAATGCACAAACGTCTGCACATGCAAACACATACGAGACAAACATGCATTAAGATCTGTATGAAGCTCTGTGATGAGGCACATTTCTATGTGTTCTGTAACCTGTGGTGCCTCGGAGGCTCCTCTTTCTGAACCAGAGGATGATGGGAAGGACTGACACAAACCGGCTCTGTTCACTATTTAATATACCGTTTATGGAATTAACAACCTGTCATAGTTTTTCCAACTCTGTTTATATTATATATTTTATTGGAATAATCAGATTGTTATACTATAATAAACTCATGTGATGGAAAACTGGATTGTATCTAATAGTGTGAATATCCAGACGATTCTCGACTGTGTGTGTTTGGATGAAGAAATATATATTAACACACATTAATACATGTCAAATAATTTATTTGGTGATGATATCTAATTGTTATAAACACAATAAAAGATAAATATACAAACAAGTTCTAACCAGTCCACATGATAGCAAACAGCAGGAGGGTTTGGAAGAACGGATCTAATCAGGGCTGCCGTGTTGGTGTTTAACATCTTCATCACTTTGACAAATTTACAGTATTTCCACTACAGCAGTCCGACTGTTGTGAGGAGCAGGTCTGGAGGAGGAGGAGCTGGCTGAGGAGGAGCAGGAGGCGACTGGCTAGATCAGAGTGTTTACATTGGCTTGATTTCAGGTGTGAGTCCTTTCTACTGCCTGCAGGAGAACCGTGCAGCTGGCATCGGTGCTCGTCTGAGTGAAAATGTGAGTTTCTGTGTTATTTGTACAATTATGGTTGCAGTAGCTGCTTGATTAGTCTATTTATCTTTATTCTTGTCAGTAAAAAGCACAGCCACATATTTGCTGTTAATTGTGTGATAATGTTGCATGTTTTCTGCTAATATCTAAAACCAGCAGCAGTCAATGCCATTGTCCATACAACCTGTCATCATCTCCAGCAGGCTCCTCTGGTGTCTTTCATGTCTCACTGCACGTCCATAGCATTTCTCGACTTGTATTACGCAGTTGTCTCAGGAAGTGCAGTATGTTTTCTTTGCGCTGACCACTGTTGTTCATGAAAAATGCATTTAGAAAACAAGAAAATAGTCATTTTCAAAATTTTTTACAGCAGATCAGTTTGTAATATTGCAAGAGATAAAGGAACAAACAGCAGCAGCCACAGGGAGCAGTTTTATGAAGAGCTGCAGGCGACAGGCTGCAAATCTCCAACTTCTCTGTGATTTTAACAAATTCCTTTTACTGTGCAGCCTGCAGTCAGCAGACTCGTGTTGTGTGCAGCATGAAATCAGATTATTACCTGACTTCTTCACTAAAACGACAGACGTCTGTTCTGCTGTCCAGTATTTTTTCTTTTTAATGTTAAAGTTGCAATAGATAACTTCTGCAGCAGAGTAAACCGGTCTGTCTGAACCGTGTGGCTTGCAGACTCTTTGTCGTTGGCAGAGGCGAGTCAGAGCACGGTGAGCTAATCAGCTCGTACCAACGTCACCTGTCGCTAAGAAGGGCAGCGTAGACCGGCAAATTAAGGCAGAGAGTCCAGAGAGCATCACAGATTTTTCATTTTTCTGTGAAACTCTCTTCCCTGTGGCAGAGAAAATATCCTGGTAAAAACAGGGCTTATTAGTGACCAACTTAGCAGCGAATGGTGTCATTTTTCAACCACTGTTACACCGTTTAATCAGGTTGTACATCATAATGACAAAGCCAAGAAAGTTGTCTAGTTTCACTTTAAAATGCATTTTCAGTTACAACCACAAACAACAAGTGTCGCCAAAATCAACCAGGACTGAAATCATTTTGATTGCCACTTTATCTTCGACTCTGATGGTGCATTTCAGCTGGAAGCATCAAATTATGGAGTTCAAAATTCTGTTACATATGTCACTAAAGGTTGTGGTGTTTAGAAAAAAATCACATCTTTGGCTTCAATTGTGGTTTACTTGTGGGTGTTGTGTTTTCTTCATACTATAATGGCAAAGTGTTTGGAATTTGCTTCTGCTTTGATTCGCCATGGCAACAGCAGGAGAGACTCATGGGTATTGTGTCATCATGCCAAAATAAAACGTGATTTCTCCCAGTTTGTAAACTCTATTCTAAGGAGTAGTTTGTATAATATAAAATTTAAATTTTTCTTGCGGTTCTCAATTTTTATCCACAGGACATAGGACGTGACATACAGATGTAAATTTTATGTTGTAGCAGACAAAAAAAATTAAAAAATAAAATAACCTTATGACTTATTGGCAGCCTAAATATATTTCAGTGAGTCTGACTTTTATAAACACATGGTTTTAAAATGTTAGTAAAATGTTATTTCTTGTTCACCTACAGTCTGGAATGAGACCCTCTTTCAAAGAACACTTCTCCTCTAACATACTGAGACACCTCCTGAAAATTGCAGATGCCCACAGGCTCATATCAAGTGTTTGTACATCAGTGTGGGTCTCTCTTCACTCTTAATGCTCTTTGCTTGTGCCTGGGGATGTGAAGTCAGTGAGGGAGACCCAGCTGTCTCTTAACGTCCCCACAGGAAAGAAGACCCAGGGTCAGCCTGTGTGGACACACAGGACAGGACCTTACATAATGGTCCCATTATGATACATGTGCTGCACTAGACGCCACGCTCAGGCGGCTATTTATAGCGCAGAGCGAGAGAAGTGGAGTAGAATTGATATATGTGCTTCGGACTGCTGTCACAATCAGGGTGGTCATGATGGTGATGGAGTTGCCAGCTCTTTTCACAGGAACAGGGCGATTTGATTGGGTTGGAGTCGCATTGTTGATTTGCATAGCAGTATATTTATTCTACAACACATCGGCTGACGGAAGAGGGTTCAGGGTGCAGTTTGTGCTGTTTGAGCAGTGCTGTGAACATCAGTACATTTCTCATACTAAGATAAGCTTAAGAGGTCTACACTGTTGTTGTGACTGAGGCCCGACTGATATGGTTTTTGAACCGATGACAACACCGATATTGTGGTGCAAGAATTCCATATCCGATATATCAGCCAATTATTGTGAAATACTTGTGACAAAGGTATGTAATTGAGGCAGGATATCTTACATTATAACAAACTTTATTTCAAACATCAGTGCACTGAACACTAAACACTTCATTTATTGGTTATTAATTAACGGACCTCCCTCTGCTGGACAAACTACGTAAGTACACCATTTTGAAACCTTAGTCCAAGCATTTTTTCTAGCATTAAAAAAAAAACAGTTTTAATATCAGCACATATCGGAGAACGTACAGGGTTGGAAGGTTACTTTGTAAATGTAATAGGTTACAGATTACTTATTTTTATATTTAAAGTGTGATAAGTAATCTAACTATTTCACTTCAATTATTAAAGTAATGTAACTCATTACATTTGATTATTTTTTGATTAGTTGTCTAAATTTCTAACGAATGTTTTCAACTGTTAATCATTTTCAGACGTTTGAACCCAGCAGTGGCAGACGTGGGGCGCTGCAAATTCAA
>JAPXVT010218195.1:0-10739 GCA_029823135.1 Acanthurus reversus | reverse complement strand
TCTTTCAACATCAGACACCCTCGCCCAGGCAACCCAGCCGGGGGTGATCAGTCCCCAGCTTGTGTCTAGGTAGCTTGTGTGTTCCAGGGATCACCCCTCTTGAGTCACAGCCACCGTGATGCCTTCTCAGCAGCATCAGTGTTGTTCTTGATGGCTCTCTTGCTGTGCAGTCCCCTGATTCCCAGCAGCTTGAGGGCCGTGCATAGTGACTGGCCAGCGAAGCCTCTGCAGCCGACCTCAGTGGGGTTGCATCTGGCCTTCCATCCCCTGCTTCGGCATTTGTCCACCAGCTCTTCATACTTGGCCTTCTTCCGCTCGAAGGCCTCCTCCATGCAGTCCTCCCAGGGAACAGTCAATTCCAGCAGCACCACCTGCCTTGATAGCTCAGACACCAGCACAATGTCCGGCCCCAGTGTGGTTGCTGCGATGGTATCCGGGAATTTGAGTTGTCTCTACAGGTCCACCTTTAGCTGCCAGTCCCATGCAGTTGCCAGCAGCCCTCCTGATGTACTTGGGTGGTGGTGTGGCTTCTCTCCGGCTCTGATGAACGTGATGGTATGCCTCGCTGGTTGTTGCCGCCTGCTTAGAGAGATCCCTGTGCTGATGGCCTCTGCGATCACCTTCAGCACCTGATCATGGCGCCAATGGTATCGGCCCTCTCCCAGGGCTTTCGGGTAACAGCTTAAGATGTGCTCCAGGGATCCTCTCTTCAGGCCCAGTGGGCATGCGGGAGATTCTGTCAGGCCCCAGGAGAAGAGGTTGGTTGGATTTGGGAGGGTGTCATAGACTGACTGGATTAGGAATTCTATCCGGTGAGGCTCAGCTTTCCACAGGTCTGGCCACAAGATGTTCTGATCCATTGCCTGTTCCCATCGAGTTCATGCCCCATGCTGACGCATCCCAACCATCCGACTGGTGTGATTTTCCTCCAAACTGCAAACTGTGCTGTAAAACATTCAATATTTCAAATATAGGCAAGGTGGCGCTCCCTGGCCACATGACGGAGAAAAAGCACGAGACGGCAGCCGCTGTTGCTAGCAGTGCATTTCCCATCAGTGAGTTTGTGAATGTTGATGCTGCAAAGACATCCAGCGACACTACTTCAGTTTCCACAGCAGACAAGCACAGACGTTTCAACAAACGCAAAGTCCTCAAAGCGGAGGTACTGTGGGCACTAAAAATCATGAATAGCTCTAACGTTACTCATTTAGTCATCCGAGGACACAAGCCATCTTTTCGTCGCTATGTTCCTGGAGAACTGAATTGCAGCAAGGTTTGCCTTAGCAAGCGTGCCTATGGCTGCACATTCGGGCTTGGTGTGTATTTTAGGAGACTCTTACTGGCAGAAGTGTCCCATCAAATGGCGTGTGTAGTGCTATTTGACAAAAGCCTAAACCACCATTTGTAGTCTAAACTAATGTATTTACATGTGAGAATGTGGGATGGAGCAGAGAAGGAATTTCTTTTGGTCATGGAAATTTATTTGAAGGTTGAAAAGTCATTGAAAATCATTGGTGAAAAAGTATGAACTCTGTAACTATTTGCTAATGGAGGAGCTCTAGTTGTATGTTCTCTCTGACGCACAGACACACACAGCAAACAGATCTGTTTGAGACAGCGGCAATAGCTCTGTCAGAGAGAATCAGAATACTTAATTTATCCCCTAAGGGCAAATTGGTTTCTACAGCCCACCAACTGCATACAGTAAAACATATTCATAAAGTACAATCAAAAATGACAGCAGTAGGAAGCTCAGTACTTGGCATTTGGGAAAGAAGACAAAAGTACACATGGGCTCCTCTTGTGATCACTTGCCCACAGACACACAAGAGAGCAGGGTAGGGAGCAGAGTGTATTCTGATCTACAAAGTGCAAAAGTAAGTTAATGAGAGGCATTAAACATTTATTGCATGTAACAACTACATTTTGAATATATAATTTACGGTAAACTTAAAAGAAGAAGAGGCAATCTATGTAAAGTAAAACCCCTCACTCAAAGAGGCTACTCTACGTTCAGCAGCCTAATGGCTGAAAGAATAAAGGACTTGGAGTAACAGTTTGTCATCTAAGGGGGCACTTGATACCTGATGGCATTAAAGTAAATTCACATGACAGGACATGGTGTTGTTGCTTGATAATACTTTTAGCCTTCTGGAACACTTGTTTCTCCCAGTCACAATCTGGACATCTTCACCATAAATAGTGCTAGCACTAGCAGTGAGGTTAATGTTGCATATCCTGAAATCAGTCGCAATCACCTGTGTTTGAAACGGAGGTGTCAGACATAATACCATTAACTAATACTTGTTGTGTTCTGTCTGTTAGGAAGTTTAAAAAAAACATTAAGAGCTGGTCAGGTAGGTTAAAATGAGAAGCAAGCCTCTCAATCAGAATATGAGGCTGCATCTTATTAAAAGCTGAAGAAAACTCAGCAAACAATAGTCTGGCATGAAATTTAGGTTTCACCTGGTATTTAAAGACTTTGTCAAGAATAAAAAGTTTGTCTATACCTTTTCTAGTCTGACAAGCAAACTGAAGAGGATCTAATTTGCCTTCAACTAGGAAAATTACCTCTTCCTGTAAAATTCTCTCAAGATTTTTCATCACAAGGGATTTAAGTGCAACGGGTCCGAATTCCTTTAGTTCCCTGAGGTTTATGACCTTAGGATTAGGGAGTATAGTTGATGGTTTCCAGGTAGAGGGTAACTGACAGCAGGCAAAACACGTTTGAAAAAGCTTGGAAAAAACCATCACTGAATTGATCGGCACAGTGACACAAAGTGCGTCCATAGATAACATCAGGACCAGCAGCCTTCCTTGTATTCACTTTCTTAGATAAGACTGTAACCTGCTCCTGTATCACTATATCACTGTGAGGCACAAGGGTATCCCTCAACTTAGAAACATCTTGGATAAAATCAGATCTTTCAAACCGAGAAAACAAAAAAAGTATTTGATAAGTCCACATCCTTGACTCTGTTAATGCTGACAAATTGCTTGGTGTTATCAGCATGTTGATATATGCAGGCCATAGATTTTATCTGCTGTCAGGCTGCTCTGAGGTCACCATTTATGTACTGCTTTTGTATTTCTTTCTTGTACTTGGCTTTAGCCTAATCAATTTCAGTCTCTGTCTATTTTGAGAGTCACCAGTAAAAAAGATCTTATTCTTCTTGTTAGTAACAGACTTAAGATCTTTGGTTATACATGGTATTTTGTTGGAAAAAAAGGCCAACATTTTTTTGAAGGAATCAAAGAATCAACGCTGAAATAAAAGATGAGACAGTGTCTGAAAGCTCATTTATTTCATAATCACAAGAATGAAAGAAAGATTGCCAGTCTGTGCAAAAGCCTGGAGGGAGGCTATGCTGTCCTCTGTCCAAATTTTCACATCTGAAGCATGTTTTATATGTAGGCCCGTAACTTTAAAATTCACAATAATGATAACAGGCTCCTAAAGCAGGCATGAGAATTGATTTGTAGCCACCATTAGGGCTGCACCTAACGATTATTTTTTTATCGATTAATCTGTCAATTATTTTTTCGAGCATATTTAAAACAGCCGAATAACAATGTGAGATGATGCGTGGTGTAATGTGACATTTAACAGCAACAGTGAAGCAGGGGGAACAGACATTTAACATTACAAAGTCAATTACTACCAACAGCCAACAACACATTCCTTGTGTTTATAATCCTAATATACATTATGTTTGGGTGGGGACAAAAAGTAAACAGGACTTACGGTGCCGTCTTGCTCCCACTGCTGTCAGCAGCAGTACTACCACAGTACTACCGCCACGCTCGAACACTTCAAGTGCTCGAGCATGGCGGTAGTATTGCTATGATATGCCATCTCTCATCTGCAGAGCACCATGTTGTTTGGTCTGTGCTTAAAATGCTCCCACACTTTAGATGACCATAGGCGAGTTTTTGTTTGTTTGTTTGGGTTTTTTTTGTTTTGTTCTTTCGCTTCAGCCTGCTTGGTGGAGTCCATGCTACTTGTCTGACTAGGCGCAGTCATCTTACTTCCTCCTTGCAACACGTCAGCGCAAATTACGCTAATCAACGTATTAACGTAATCGATGTTGGTTACGTCAACGTGTCACCCAAGCCCCAGCCACCATATATGTTTCCATAACACGTATCAAGTGTTGAATTCTTCTGTGTAGTGGGGCAATCCATATACTGCTCATATATCCACAGGGTTTTATTTAAATGGGCATGATTAAAATCACAAAGGTAAAATTTAGGAGCGTCAGGACAAATAGAGTACAGCTTGTGTGATACATCAGCTATCAGCTGAGTGGCAGCATTAGCATTAGCCATTGGGTGAATGTACAAAAGTAAAAAACAGCTGTGGAAATTCCTGGGGCAAGTAAAAGGGGCATAAGGAGATGGATAATAATTCTCTGTCTGGAGTGCATATTTTCTCCATTACAATTACTGTTCTTTCACACAGAAGCAGACACCTTCTCCAGGACTTTTTCCAGTAACTTCAGGGGAGACGTCCAGTCTGATGGCACAGCCGAATCCAGTCAAAGCAAAATCACTGTCCAAGTCATTCTCATCCAGACATGTTTTGTGATCGTCAGTAGACAGGACTCTTTAATTTCCTAGTCAAATTTTGCCCATATTTCCATCAGCCACTTTAGGCCTTAAAGGTTGCATGTTGGATAGGAAAAAAAGGGCAGTCTGGGTAACTGGCAGCGGTTATCAAGGCAAAAAGTTTTCATTTTACGATGAACACCTCCTCTCCTTCCTCTTTTCCTCGGCAAAGGCCAAGATGGAGTTCTTTTGTCTGAGTGGTAGGGGACAAAAAGCTCCGCAGAAATATTTGTCGGAACCACTCCTTCCATAGAAGTACGCAGGGACATAACAATCACTTTGCTGAAGTTAATCCAGCCAATGTCAAGGCGGTGCCCAACCCTGCAGACCAATGCCAACATACAGAGGAATGCAAGGAACTGTGCACATATCCCCGCAGTCCACATACTGAGTCCTCAAACACTTCCACATTCACCAAACATTTATAAGATGAAAAACTGAATTAAAAACAAAAGATGGTAGTAAGCTGTAGCAGGTCGCACACGGTCGGAGTGCTGCGGAAGCAGAACAGCTACACTGAGAGGGGAAAAGACAACACTAAATTGCTAAATAGCAGTTATAATAAAGTACTAATTAAGACTGGCCTGCTTCATAGCACAGTTTGTACCTGTCCCCACTGAAATAAATGCATCTCAAATACCATTTCAGTTTCTGTACATATGAAAACAGTGGAATGGCTGGAGAAAGTCGACATTTAGCAGTAAGCAGTTTACTGTGTACAGTACATGCAAAAGTTGTAATAGAGGCTTGTGCACACAAATACACATCTCTTTGTGTTGTGTTTTGTGTTTGTGCTAACTTCCGTACCTGATATCATGAATACTTTATTTCAGACCGAAACTCTGTGACAAAGCAACATTTAGCTAAAGCACCTAATTAAAACTAAAGTAGTCAAAACAAACATTTCACTCTCCTAGAATAGATAGACAGATGGTGTGGCTGATGACCTCGATTGTCAGCAGTATCCAGGACAGCAGAATATTCCTACTGGCACGTGGTAAGGAAAGAGCTGCCCCCTGTCAATGTAATGACGTTCATGCAGATTAAGCAAAGACAAATGAGGAAACAAATTACAATCTAAACAATCATGAAATTCTGTTGCTCACTTATTCAGTCATGGACAAACGCGTTTGTAGGACTGGCCTCTCTGCTGCTTTCCAGCCAAAAACACAACAGCTACAGGAAAAGGCTCTTACCAGTCACAGCCCGTTTGTTTGCCCGTTGCAAACAAGCACATTGCTTGCATCATCAGAGAGACCTCTCTGTCAGAATTATTCCTGATGGAGACAGTGACACGCCTCCACTGGAGTGTATCACATGCGTATAGTAAATGGTAAATGGTAAAGGGATTGTATTTATATTGCACCTTTCTAGTCTTTTCAACTACTCAAAGCGCTTTACAACACAAGTCAGCATTCACCCATTCATACATTAAATTCACACACTAAGGGCAGGTGACTTCTCTACAAAGAGCCAACCTGCTCATTAGGAACTCATTCACACACATTCACTCACCAGTAGCGCACGCCATTGTGAGCAATTTGGGGTTCAGTATGTTGCTCAAGGACACTCGACATGTAGAGCGGAGGAGCCAGGGATTGAACCACCGACCTTCTGATTCGAAGACGACCCGCTCTACCTACTGAGCCACAGCTCTTCAGGTGGTCTGAAAGAACACTAGACTTCTTCTTCTCTCTGTCGCTCTGTATGCTCTGTAGTCAGACTGTGACGGGGTATTTTCAGCCAATCACAGTAATTTCAGAGAGTGATTGTTTTTAATTGGCCGCTCTGCGCTGTGCTGCACGTCTCAGCATCAGGTGACGTCACTACAAGCTGATTGGCTGTTGAAACAAATGATGCGCCTTATGCTCTAAAACTGGCCTCTGGTGACAATAGTGTCGGCACACAGTCAGCCGGCTTGGGTTGAGCTGAGACGGACCAGTTTACACCACTGCACATTTCCCTGCAACCGTTTCGTTGCCTCGTGAATTTTTGATGCAAACTGGACTTAAAAGAGAGAGCGACAACAAACAAAATAAAGCGCAACCCAGAGGAAAAACAAGAGGGGAGTTACAGCAGAGTTGCTTTTTCAGAAGTGTCATGTTACAGCTAGCTTGATCTCCAAACTGCTGCCAACCTCAGCTTTAATGATTTACAGAGGAAACTAAAGGAACATAAACCATACCGAATTTTTCAAAATGTTAAATCTGCCAAATTATTTCATAACATGATGTTGAACTTGAAGCCAGTTTGCTGATATAATGCCTGGAATTTGACTTTGCATTTTTAGAGCAATAAAGATTAGATTTTATTTACTGATTGTGTGGTGGGTAAATGTAAATAAGTGTTAGATACATGAAAACAAATTGTAAGATACAAGAATATGAGAGGCATATCATATGAGATATGAATGCTTTTGATTTTTGTGGTGAATCATCTTGATTATTATTATTATTATTATTATTATTATTATTATTATTATTATTATACATCCATAGCTTGTGCAAGTCCACTTGTGACTCACTTCCTCTTTGCTAATGTGGTCTTTCTCTTCTTGCACAAAATTGTTTAAACCTTTTCACCTCGTCACATTGCATTATTTGAATCAGCAGTATTGAACAGTGACTGGCTTTTCTATGGCTCACATGTTTTTGCTCCGTTTCTGTTCAGATGTTTAATTTTTCCAAATTAAGGTCATTCATTTGTGCTGTAAAAAGTACAATAAGTGGCCCTGGGACCTTTTTCCACATACAATTAATTTCCACCTAAGTCGATGCAAAGAATCGTTACCCACAGCTAATGCAGTTAATGAAGAGTGATAAAGAGAGATTTTATTGAAAAAGAATCAGAAAATGGGTTTCAACTTACTGAATGTTATTTAAGACTGTAAATACTGCAGCAGGATAAAAATTTTAACATGTTGCATGAACATACCAAGTACAGTAAATACAGAATTCTGCAGTAAACTTTATAATGTATTCACTTGATATGACTATAATTTTAAAAAGGAATGCATTATGTATTATCTCATTTGTATGGAAGGGCTCACGCACCCATGTAGAGAACATGACGCGCAGAGAGATGCCGAGTTTGCTGCGCTCATTCTACAAACTAACATTGCTGTTTTTTAGTGGAACAATTTTGTCCAAAACATCTAGAAATTAAACACACAGGTATTCAGCTATATAAGCGAAACAAGTAAAGTGCTTTTCAATTTAAAGCTGAGACTTCACACCCATCCTTGAATATGATAAACACAATATGAGCTCAAACAAAACGGTAACGGAGGTTTTCAACTTGGAGAAAAAAATAATTGAACGATCGAAAACGAAAATGTGATTTTGTTCTGTTTCTATTCCTTTGTGATTTTTTTTTTATTTACAAAATTGTTTGAATACCAAATTTGAAGAATTTCTCACACATTTGTCCCCCACATTAGTATTTATTAAGTCTGACTTCACTATAAAAATGTTTAGATTTCTAAATTATAAAGTCAAGAAAAAAATACCCAGAAGCTCTGACATACAAGGCTGCTAGCACCTATTAAAATATTTCTTTATACAGTAATTAATTAATTAATCAATAAATTACTTAGTTTAAATTAATAGTCATTTCTGAAATAGGATACGCAAATCTTGGGAATAATTTTTTTTTAACTGCATAATATAAGTCCCAACAATATTTTTTGCATCATACATTAAAAAAGCAAATAACCTGACAATATCTGAATACTGTCGTTGACATTTGAAGTAGAATAATGAGAAAAGTCTGAGTTACTGCAGTTTTTAAGAATATGTTAACTGTAAAATATATAAAGCAGTGTATAAATATACACAAATTTATATTCTCCTTTATATTCTTTTCTCTTTTAATATATTCAGATATTCTGTTCTGTCTCAGAGAAAAGGTGTTACTTCTGCCAATGACTTGAGGTGTACAAAAAATAAATGAATAAACAAACTAAATTCAGGTTAAAAAAAACAAAAGACTGTGTGACTTACCTGTGCTGGTGTTTCTCAGCGTGAAGATGAAGTGAGTGAGTGTGAAGAGCGGACGTTCCTCGTGCGCTTCTCCACCGCAAGTGAGCTGAAGCTGCTGCTGTTTCAGAAAGAGGGGAAGAGAGAGGGAGAGAGACATAGAGAGGAGACAAGGAGAGAGACGCCTGTGAAAATGACAGGAAGCCGATAAGACATCAGAGACCTGAAGATTTATGTTTTGTTGGAATTGACATCTGATCTTGAACTGATGAGTTAAAATGGATAGATCTCATCAAACTGACAGTAACGCTTATTATTGACTTATGCACAGACGCTTGTTGATGCATTGCCAGTTTGCTTCTTATTGAACATCGCAATTAAGTGCTGTCAGAGCAATGTTTTCAGAAAATGTGCATTTAACATTGATTACGAAGGGATCTGATAAAAGTGGAGATTTTAAATGATGAGTTTTGAGAGATGTTTTGGAAAACAACACATTAATCTTGCATGGGGACATTTTATCATTCTGTTGCCATTTAGCTTTTGATGTTTATACTTTAATGATGTTTACACTTGCTATTTTAGCCTACTTGTTTAGTTAGATTTGTGTTTTAAGCTCAGTGAAAACTGATTAGTTCACCATCAGTTCTAATCAACCTCTTGCTAGTTTCTTAAAGTTTTTTATGTTAAAAGTAACATTTCTGTGGAAATGGTCTGTTTAGGTTTAGGCACAAAAGCTATACGGTAAGATGAGGATCATGTTTTCATCTAAAATACCTGGTTTTAATATTTTATCTTCATGCATTTTTGTTTTTTGCTTCAGTCACATTTGAAAACTTGGAAGTTGTAAGCTGAAAAACGGAAAATTCTCCAAATGTTTCCTTAAAAACAGCTGATTTACCCAGTTGAAACTGTCGAAGCTGATGTTGTGTCAAACTTTGGTCTCCTGCTTGTCACCATTTTGTCAGGGTGTCACGCCAACACAATGCCCTCCGAGCCTCCCGGTGTGTAAATATGTCCTCATATAGGCCAATTAAACTCACACATTGCTCACATTAATGTGAAATGGATCATCTCCACTGAGGCTGTAAACACTGACAATGATGTCACTAACAGTGGTTCGATGTGAGCTCGTCAGGCACATTCAGCTCTCTGCACCTCCTCTGGCACCTCATTCACAGTCTGAGGGTTTTAGTTACAGCATTGATGATAATGATGTTGTTGTTTGTTGCTACGACATGTTAGTTACTCTCAGAAAAAGTGTAAATGAAGAACTAAACCCCTGAAGTCATCATCAGACTGTTGAAGGATCCATTAAAATAAGACTTTAACTGGACGTTTGATGTGTTTGTTGACTCCACTTGTTTGTCTGACTGGAGAGAATCACTGAATAATCAGCAGGGCTGTCACTTTTTTATTTGAAATTCAGAAAATCTTTCAAACATGGGGTGAAAAGTTCATAATGTTATGACCAGCTCGAAATGTAGGCTGCAGTCTCTCTATAAGCGCATCCACCATTTCAAGTGACTTTCCTTTCAATGTCCAAAATTAAGCCAAATGTGGGTAGATTTTTTATTTGGCGTGTATATTTCGGTAGCCAACCATCACATCAGCAAGTGATTTGTTTGCAGCAAAATATGACTTTATTAAGGATGACTTAAATAACCCTGACTTTAGTAAGCCTAAGTTTACTGAGCCTTAGTTTACTAACCCTGAGCTTTCGGAGTTTTCGGTTGCAGAACAGCTAATCAGAGTGAGTTAAATCAGCACGTCAGCAAGTGCAGCAGAAACGTGTCATTATTTCCTTGAGCCGCCTTGCTCTCCATCACTGGGTCAGAAAACATGCAAATGTTTTATTTGATCTAATGGTGACTTGATGCTGTGACATATTTGAATATGAGCTCTAAAACTGCAGTTTGAACAAACAGCTTAAAGGGCATCTCCAGTCATAATCAATGTTTGCCTCATAAATCAAGTCACCTATGATTGGTTCATCTCATACCATCCACACACCCAACTGCAGCATGTGGACGTTTATATTCAGTTTTGTTCAAGAATGCAGTGCTGAGTAAAAGTGCACTGCGTTAGCTGACTGTAGCTAGCTACAGTCTGGTAGTTAAAACAAACCTCGCCACTCAGCACTCAGCTAACGCA
>JAPXVT010218024.1:0-10740 GCA_029823135.1 Acanthurus reversus | reverse complement strand
TCTGGTTATAATCTGTCTTAAAATACTTTAAAATAATATTATGGCGATTAGGGTGTTGTTCTTTTGTGTTGTATTGACGCCCGTGTAGGCCTAATAGTGAGTTTGCACAACTGTGCACAATGTTATTTGCCACCTCCAGGGTTGACAGGGGTCCCCAGTCTCTGGCACCGTTATTTGGGGGGCCGCGGGCTGAAAAGTTTGGGAACCCCTGCAGTAGGCTATGTTGCCTGTGCTTGTAATAAAAGCCGTTATAAAGAAGAACGTCGGCTCCTTATTAATGATATAGGCTACTGAATATCACATCAATCTACACAGTTTTTTCAGTAGCCTATGCCCCCCCCCATTTCAAAACTCATTCCGGCACCAGCATACAATTCATGTTATCATTGTTAAGATTACATCAGTGACAGATTTCCAGTGTGATGATTACAGAACATTAAGTGTAAATTCTCTCCACACCAGAGATCCAAAAACAAATTTTGGGAGAGGGATCCCTCCTCTGCTGCTCACCCTGAGGTTTCTACATTTTTTTTTTTAAAACCATGTTAAAAGGGTTTTCCTGGAGTTTTTCCTCAGTCGATTTGAGGATCTAAGGGCAGAGGAGGTTGTCGTGATGCTGTGTAGAGCCCTTTGAGACAAACTGTTTGTAGAAAATGGGTTATACAAATAAAATTACTTTGCCTGGCCTAAGTTTCCCATGCTGTTCATTTACGCGTGACTATTACGCACGGCGGAGGTGATGCCCCACGTCAAAGCTGCCAATTAGACTTAATAGTTACCAGCACAACTCCTGAAAGTGGTGGGACAATCTTGTCCTCTTGCGCCTGGATGTAGGCTAGTTGGTCACCATATGGAAATTTGTAGCAGGAATAAGTGACAGAACTACACATGTAAGAAGCCGCACCAAATGCAAAATAAATCAGAATCAGGCACTCATAAAAGTAGAGGGATGGTCGTCCAGACCAACTGGACACGATCGGGACAGTTTAGTTAGGGATGAAATCCCTGTAGTACGGCCGGCAAATGTGCACTGTGCCGGCCGGGAGGGAGGGAGCTCTGAAAGCCTGATGAAATCCCTGACTGTAGCTGAGGTCTGGGACTGGATCTCATGTGGCTGAAAAGAGTGGGGAAATAACCATAAAGGGGCTGCTGCCATCTGCCAAATATGCCCGGGGTTGGAGATCTCAGGGTCGGAATGAGTCTCTGAGTAGAGCTGGTGTCCATCAACCAGCCCCAGCATTATTCCACAAGGTGGCCAACGTTACGGCAGCAGATCGTAATATATATATATAGAGAGAGAGTATATATTATTTTTTTGTAATCTTTTTTATAAACAAAACACACACACATATCAGCGGAAACAGCTGTAAAAATGTATCCATATGCTCAAAACACAACACTTACAAGGAAGAAACATGAAAAAAAGAGATATTTTATAGGTTATTTCACTGGGCTTTTATTTTGAAGTTCAGACACTTCCGGTCTGTCATCGGCGTTAATATTTTGTTTAAGATCATAAACGAAAAAAGGAATTTTATAACAATCAAAATTGACCGTTATTTGATTTTGGTTTCCTCATTTTTTCATTTTAAAACCAAAAACCACAAGACGAAAAAACGAGCCTGAATTCTCGTTTTATGGCTTTTGGTTTGAAACAAGAAACCAACCGTTTCCTAATAAGAACCAAAAAACGAGAAAAGGAGCTGAATTCTTGATTTTTGTTTTTTGCCTACAATTGAAAAAACCAAAAAACTGCCTGTTTCTCTTTTCTGGATGTGTCATTTATATTTAAAAATCAAATGGTTAAAACGTACCTTGGTCGTAGACCCTGGTCTCTAGCCCTCTTCTCTTCCACTCTGGCCACAGCAACCTTCAGCAGTGAGCTCTGAGCTCTTTCATTTATTTTAAACTTACTTTCATGAAGTTAATGTCAGAAATCGTTAATTTAATCTTATTTTATTGCGATAGGTTATTTATCCATTCATCTGAACAAATATTCAATTTCAAATCTCGTACCCGTTAGAATTTGAATCTAATCCTCTTTCACCATCCACCATTCACTCAGTGCTTAAATTGTCCAATTCATTTCATTTCGTTGCCAGTTTCCATCTACTCACTAGTTATTCTAACATCTCATCTATTAACCTGTCAATAAATTGTAAATAGCTTAAGTCAGTGGTTGTTTGTCTTTCTGTGGTAGTAAGAAATCAGATCCATTATCACAGAAAAAGAATCCATGACCTTGAGACATAGACTGATATGTTGTGACTTACATTTTGTCTGGTTGTATGATATTGTCTCCTGAATTATAACATCTACATCATTAATTTCCTCCTGAATTAATGAACCATAACTGGATAACTCTGGGAGGTGGCGCTCAACCAAACTTGCTGTCCAAACCAAGTAAAATTTATTACTAAAATCAATATTCATATTTTTTATTAATATTGACAATCCATGTAGTTTTCGCTACAGCTGATTATCTCGTAGTTTTGGGTCTTTGCCTGCTTTTGAAATAAGAACAATCACCTTGTCTCATAGTTTGTGGCATTAATGAATTTTCTGTAGTTTCTTTCAGAGTTTCAGGTAGAAGCACTTTAATGTGTTTCCAGAACAAGTTGGCTGTAAGGTCATCTGGGCCTGGAGAGCGATCTGGCTTCAAGCACTGCATCAGTTTTTCCAGATCCTGATGTGAAATCTGCCTCACAGCCAGTGCCGTTTTTGCATGAGGGTGACATCTGTAAACTCAACTCTGTTCTTCATGAAATGTTTGAAATTTGTCATCACATGATGCTGATGTAATTTCTTCTCCAGACATTTTTTGTACAGAAGCATTCCTATTTGCTGATTTGACTGGCACAAGGGCGGCCATGGAGCAGGTCTTGATAGCTGCTAGCTTTGCTGACAAGGGACTGATGACATTACATCATTACTTAATTTACCTCATAGTGCGCGTGATGATCGTGTAGAAGAACTGTTGGATTTTTACAGCAAGATCATGGAGAAGTTTGCACACATAAAGGACCGCAGAGCCTCATTTCTCTTTAAGAAGTGAACCTCATCGCTGAGTCTGATTTATTGTTATTGTTAAGTGTTAAGTATTGGCTGTTGGCTGCTGTGTTGAAGTGTTGGTTTGAACATGACATAAAATCGACACATCGGTGGTTGACTTATTCTGAAGTTAAAGTGATCATGTAATGTTCATTTGCATATTGTGTCACGTGTACATTTGAGTGGAGTTTGGTGATGGCTCTGGCTCTAAGTGTGCTGTGCTGCAGTGTGTGTGTGTGTATGTGTGTCTGTCTGTGTGTCTGTGTATCTGTGTGCAGAAGATGTTAATACCGCTCAGGCTCCCTGAAGCTGTTCACCTTTCTGTAGTGTTTAAATGTTTGAAGTCGCTATGTGGCGGCCTGATGTATTTGCTGTCATGGCTGTGCGCCGCTCACAGCAGGAGTTTTACTTTGTGGTTATTGTTCTCATGTTGGTGTTGTTGAGTATTTTATTTTTGGAAGTATTTAAAGCTTTCCTTTGGTGCTGCTGTTGATATGGTAACATGTCGTCAGATCTTCTTGTTTGTGTGATTTTAGATGGCATTATTCAGCTGGAGTTTTGTTACATCGTCACATTTACTTTACTAAATCCTCATTAATTTGAGGGATGAATTCTTCGATTTTGTCAAAGACGATTCTTCCTCTTCTTCTCCCAGATTCAGTTGAAAGAAAATATTGCTCAGATATTTCCTGTAATCTAGAAACATTCAATTAAACATAGGTTGATTTAAAGCTTCACACATCACAAGACATATAGCAACATGAACAAAAGGGGAGCGTTTTTAAAATCCCCATCCAAATGTGAACAGTTCACAACCATGGAAGTAGGTACACAAGCCCGAAAGCGCTGACACAGAATAATAATAAAATATATATATATATTAATGAGTTCAGAAATTACTACTATGAGAGTGGAGACAGTGTTGCACTACCAACGTCTACGTTTCTCACCTCACATTTTTACTATCCTGATTCTGGTGTCAATTCAGAGATGGCTTCACAGTCACCAATGTCAACTCTCTGTGACCAAGGGTATCACCAGGAGGAAGACATTGCTAAACATGAAGACCTCTCCCACCATGCAGATGTGAATGAACCTCCAATTGACTCTGAACACATCAGTGAGACTGAATGTGAGTCTAACAGCACTGTCCACCTTGGCGAGGTTTACAGCGATGATGAGACAGAAGATGATGTGAATGAAGAAGATGAGAAAGACGAACGCTTTGATTTTGGAGAGGAGGATTTTGATGAAGAGGAAGTTTACAGTGAGGAGGTTGCAGTTCATAAACTCTATTGGTCACAAATAAAGGAGTCGTGGGAATCATCTGTGAGCTGACTGGGTGAGCGGTGGTGGGGATCTGTGTCAGAGGAGTTGATCAGGGAGTTCATGGATACATCTAAGAGACGTCGTGTCGGAGATCTTGTGATTTCGGCGCCCTTTGCTGACACGCCTGGAGGAGTGTGTTCTGTCAGTGAAGACCAAGAATGGCATGTTGTCATTCCCTGTGGTTATCCGTAAAGGACATTACACGTGCAGTGACTTGGTGCAAGGTGACTTCTCAAGACCCATTGACATCTTCAGACAGCTGGCTGCTGAAACCTACACAAACTTGCTCCCTAGACCAACAACGATACCTTCCAGCCCCCATCACTTCTCTCTGACACACGTAGTGGAAGATATATGTTTCACCATAGGGATACTGAAAGGCGCATGGTGGGGAGCTTCGTGTATTACTCACCACAATGTATCCCAACCTCTTTGAGTAATAAAGCATCTACAAATGAAGGAAAAACCCTGCACCAACCTAGTGGCAGCGATTCAGTGTACAGATGATGACACTCTGGGATATCTGTTTGAGATTGTAACTTCCCAGGGAATGAGAATGAAAGTAACCTTTGATAGCTTGGGGTTTGTACTCGAGTCAGGTGTACGTTTCTCAGAACTCCCAGATTTACTATCACACATCTGTAAGGTTCACAAGGTACGTCTCCTGACCAAATCTGGCTTCTCACTCAATGCAGGCCAACCAGAGTGTCGGATGTAAGACGGTGAAATGATGAAATGATGAAAAGCCTGGAAATCATGGGAACCAATAATGTAGGCTGTAATAGTTGTTCTATGTGTTTATGATTTATGCGCATGCTGTCTTGACTCCACTCAAAAAATAGAAATGAAAACTATAAAGGCTTGAAATATGCTTCAGATGTTGTTTTTATTCATATGCATGACTCCATACATTACATGACACAATACATTAGTTGACCATTGGCTAATTACAGTCATAGTAGAAGGTATACCAATCTTTAGAAGGTGTGTGTGTGTAAATGTTGCATTGACTCCACTCAAACAAAAAACACAAAACAAAATATAAAATAAATAACCAAAGAGGGCAGCAATATGTTTCAGATGTCTTTTTTTCCCCCTTTCACATACATGACGCTATACATCAGTTGACTGTTGGCTCAGTACAGTCATAGTAGAAGTTGTTTCATCGTTTATCATAAAATTCAACCGAGTCCTCCTGATCAACACCTCATTGCTCAACTGTGTGATATTGGCTAGACTGTTCAGGTCTTCCCTTTCCTCACACCCTTCCGTGTGACTCATGCTTTGGCTGACTTTTCTGTAAATCTCATAGAGGGTTCGTCCGTAGATTATGGTCAGGGTGACAGAACCATTGATTTCACCTATGTTCTCCGAGGGGCTCTCAACTAAGACTTTAATGTGGGGAGTTTTTTCGTCTACAATGGCAAAGTTGTCCGCGTAGTCACTCATGGTTTGGTAGAGCGATGAGATATATTTCATCACTGCATGTGGGATGATGATGTTGCCGCTGTGCATGCGTTTACAAAGAAAAGATGTGAGGTCCAAGTCTCGAAGGGATTGGTGGGTGTCCATCTCTTTAGCGACTTGCTTTAAAATGTTGAGACCGTCCAAGGAAGCCGATCGTAAAAGAGCTACAACATTTCTGAGAGCCTCGTAATCCTCGTCAGCGAAAGGTTGATGGGAAGGTATGCACACCAAGCCATCTTCACACAGTGGGAAAGAGAATGAGGGAAGTCCACCGGGTCTGGCCATAATGCAAGCAATGCCGCTTTGTGAACACAGGTCGCAGGTGAATTTGAACTCCTCTTGGCTACTGCTTTCAAGGACCTCGAAAGCTCCTCTTGCCCTATCTGACACCCAAAGGCTGTTTGACATCATGAAGGCCAAGACATTGACAAGTGCCTGTCTGTTTTCCTCGTCGTACACAGGCAGCGTGCACTTGAAAGGTACGGTGTCAGTGCCTGTTATCTTCACGCTCGACCCGCCGTTTATGTCAACCTGCCACCCGGAGGACAGCTTGTCCAGATCGTTTGTCAGTAGCCACTTGTTGTTGTCATTCAAGATGGTGAACTTGGCTGGTATCTTTTGAAAAGTTCCCTGCTTGTAGGCAGCAAGGCTCAAGGTGTCCATCACGAATAGGGTGGTGGAGTTGCCTGCCGGAATGAGACTTTTCAAGTCAATTTTGAACATCTCAAGCTGATTGGCCTCACTGGCCCTGGTGATGGTGTGGGAGAAAATGTACTCCCTCTGACTGAAAGACATTTCGACGCGAGCTCAGGTCAGGTTTACGGGCAGTCGGCGGTGTTTACGTGATGTGTATATATATCAAGAATTGTTTTTTGTTGTTGTTGTTGTTGTTGTTGTCATCGTTGTTTTCATTTTACTTTAACTATATCGAGGAAAACAGCCCTCAACCGTCAACAAGACGGTGGGCACTGAAAGCGAAATGTAGGTGTCTGAGCAGGGGAGAAGAGCTACATCATCTCCCACCGACACTACGCCTTCTCTCAGTGCTTCGGCCAGCCTCTTCCCGAGTGTGGCGCTTAGGTTTCTGTAGACGTCGGGCGGTTGTAGTGACATGTCGTCAGAAATGACCTTGAGACAGGTCTGCAGTTTCTCACCAGGTAGACGAGTCACAGTCTCCCTGTTTGTCTTGAAGATGTCAAACTCCTGAGTGTCGCTAGCCAGTATCATGTGTTCGGGGCAGTTGTTCATGATGGAGGTGAAAGCCGTGGTCGCCCTTTGCAACCTCTGTCTGATTGAGGTGACGGCGGTGAGCAGGTGCCGCTCGCAGTCATTCAGGCTGCGTGGCCCCAGAGCCCTACTGTACATGTAGCGAGGCAAACAGTAGTCAATGATGCAGTGAGCCGTCAGGATCCTGGAGTTGGCGAAGCACTTATTGAATGGTTGATTCGGGTGAGGGATGAGTTGCTCTTCTACAGCAAGGGGATCAATTTCTGTCTCTCCTTGCCCTTTGTCACATTTCTCCAAGTCATCTTCACTGTTGTTGTCTGCAGCGGCAGCGGCGGCAGATCTACGGGCATGTTGATAGTTGATCTCGCTACCGTAGGAGTCATTGTTGGATTTGGAGCGGTCAGCCTCGCAAATGAGCGCGCTGCCGAACATGGCTTTAATGCACCCAGTGTTCGCCTGGAGGTTCAACGGATATCTGTAAAAAGCGGCTTCGCAAGGGTTGCACTTGTGGTACTCGTAACACTCGACCGGCTTAACGGAGAGTCCTGTTATCTCCTGTAGCCACGTCTTTACAATTTCCACGTAGGTGGTTTTCACACTGGAGTTGCTGACTTTCAGTCGATCCAGCGTCTGCTGACTAAAATGCTTGTTTTTTGACAACTTGATGAGACTGCTCCAAGGGAAGAAGCATGTGCCCATCTTTGAGGTGATCAGTTCAGACGCTCTGCAGGTCAGCAGGTCTCTCAGTATTGCTTCGGAGTGAGAGAACATGTGTTCCATGCAGTATTTCCCTTCCTTGTACAGCGCTCTCACCGCGAGGGCATCTCTTCACCCAGACTCGCATCCCTGCATCGGGATGAGTGTTGTGGACATCGCTGAAAAACCCGAGTCCAGCTGCAACACCGTAACATTGTCCACTCTGTGAGAGATGAGAAAATCGCCCGCTCGGTCCACCTCCAACCACCTGCCGTGGCCGTCGATGCTAGGTTCGTGATCCAGGTACAAGATTACATCTCCAGGCTTAAGCTGATGCCACGGAGATGTGGAAAAACAGGAGACGCTGTCCCTCTCCAGCTTGATGCAGTCTCCCCTCATGACGCACGCGATGAACGTGTCAGTGACGGCGGAGTCACAAGGCGAGCGCATACTCTTGAATGCCGACAGCCCCCTGACCTTCACAGAGACTGAGGACAGCTGGCCCTGATCGTCGAGGGTGTGAGTGAGAGCCACGTGGGTCTTCTTGGCTATGTGGCAGAAGACGGAGCAACTGTTTTCGTATTCTAGCTTCACTCTCGTCTTTGACGAAGGGCCCGATCACATCAAGCGGTTCTTTAGACTCAACCACTCCGGCAACGTAGACGGGGTACCCCTCCTCGGTGACTCTTCCCCCCGGTGTCTCTAACAACCTTTTGGGCTGTGTTACCTCTGCCTATCACGTACAGCCTTTTCAGTGTGTCCTCCACCAAGGCTATGTGCACATGGTCTAGAAAAGCAGGCACGCGCTCACTGGCCCGCTTAAACTTGTCACCCATAGCCACACAGGCTCTATGGCCAAAGTCCCTGAGGAGCATTTCGTTGGTGTCGTGGCCGGGCGGCAGGGTGGCCGTGGCTAGGTGGACATCGGGCCCGTTGCTCTCTGGGGGGTCGTCGGGTCTGTAGCCGACAGAAACCATGACACTGTCAGTGTCTCCATAGATGACGGGGCAGCAGTGGTGGTAGAAGTCAGAGACGCAGTTGTTCTCAACGGAAATCTGTTGCCTGCCATGCCCGGATATGAGCAGCCCGCACGGGTGGGGAGCTGTTCCGTAGAAGGAGTTGGCCAGCAGTTTGCACTCCACCTCCTGCATCTTGTAGTACGCTCGCTCGGCTTTGCTGATGTCAGGGCCGAGGAGCAACTTTTTCTTGAATTCGGCTCTCCAGTTGAGATAGTACTCCACAGAAGAAGCAAATATGGCCGGGGCACGAACAAATTCACCTTGGTCGGGGTCGTACTTGAGGATGAGCGTAGCGTACTGGAATCCTTCCGCTTCCCAGTTGTAACACACCCAGCCGGATAGATCGTGGGGGAAGTGTGCAGGAGGCCAGGGGATGGTGGTTTCGGGAGAGATGTTGAGAGCACACATGAAGGAGGGATACATACTTGAAAAGTTGAAAGAAAGCTCCAGTCCCATACCGGGCCCGGAGTAGTGCAGCCCCGTAAGGGGATCGCAGACGGCCCCCCCTTTCCACTTGTTATCGCCTCCATCGTCGGGATCCCATTGCAATCGACTCGTCAGCTTCATACCCAGAGGTCCGGCCATGACCCTGAGACTGTCTAGTTTCAACTTCATCTGAGGGAGCTGAACCGAGTGCACGCTTTGCACAAAGCCACCAAAGGTATCCCCTCTCCCGTGTACCACCACGTCTATGTTGAGAGTGGTCCTACATCTGTGGAAGAGAGCCAAGACAGGGTTGAGAACTCTGGCCAGCCTCGCGCACAGCTGCGAGTCGACCAGGTTGTAGAGGAGCACGGCAAAGAGACTCTTCCCCCCCGTTTTAATCATCTTGTCCATCTTAGAGTAGCCCACGTCTGCCATCTTTTATAGCTTTCTGGTGTCTTTCGGAGGTTTCCCATGCAGCTCCCTTTCTTTGGCAATCACAAACGGCACCACGTCGTTCAGCTTCATGCTGGTACAGGAAAACTTGATCTCTCTCGTCCCCGCCATTCTGTACAAATCAATGATGTTCATCCCGCAGCTGTTCATCTTGAAGTGGCCAAGCTTGGCCTTGTCTCTGTTGAATTCCTCTATGTACTCGGATATCAGTTGAAGCTTGTACTCGGTCAGGGGTGCGTTGTGCAGCACCGAGCCCACACTCTTCAGTATCTCTCTGTACATGTCCAGGTAACGTACGTTTTTGAACTGAAAGACAGGCGCCATGTCCCAAGCCAGGGCCGTGTCGACAAAGAGGCTGTGCCAGGCTTGCAACAACAAGGAACATCCGTAGCCACGTCGAGATGCTTGTAGTTTGACTTGGCGTAGAAATGCACTCGCTGCTGGATCACTCTCACATCGAATTCGGCATTGTAGACGTAGAGCAGTTCGATCTCGTGCTTATGGAGGAGCTGGATCATTTTCTCTGGCAGTGCCAATTCCAGTGCACCGGTAAATCAAAATCCTTTTGACATCGTCTATGCCGGCATCCTTGGCCAATTGACGGTCGGCCTCTGGGTGAAGGTTGCGCGATACCTTACACTTGTTTAAGATGACGATTAGTGTCTTTCTGTGGTGATCCGGTGACATCTTGGGTACTTGGGAGTTGAGGATAACAAGAGACACGCAAGTGATCTCATGCTGCTGACCCGGCATGTCGGGCACCAGGGCGGGGATCGACACGCGCTTGCTGTCTTTCGACAATTGCTGCCTGCCGGCAGTTAGAATGCACACCAGCTTATTCCTGTACTCCGTCCATGGACACATGCATGTCAATTGATTTTGCCACATCTCTTATTCTGACACTGACCCCCCCCCCCGAGGACTGAGGAACCGGAGGAACTATGAACGAATAACTCAGCTTGTTATTGTAACCTGCTCACTAAAAGTGTCTGGCTACTAAGGGGTTAACCTCCGCGGTTTGTTTATTTTGACCGTGTCGACACCTGTGGCCAGGTCCGATCCTCCGCTCGGG
>JAPXVT010217696.1:0-10745 GCA_029823135.1 Acanthurus reversus | reverse complement strand
CAGTGACCCTGTGTCTGTTGAAGAGAGGTTGGCTGTGACTCTGCGGATCCTGGCATGTGGCAGCTTGCAGCAGTGTGTGGCTACTAGCTGCAGACTGGGGTCTGCGACGGTGTCTCGCGTTGTAAATTAATGCAAATTCAAAAGAGTCATGCTGTCAATATGACAATGTCAATCTCATCTCATACTCGTGACAGATGCATGAAATAAGTAAATAGATGACTAAATAAATAAATAGATGATTAAATAAATAGGTCGATAAATAAACAGATGTGTAAATACGTTATAAGTAGTGAGCAGCAGTGCAGCACAGAGGAGAGCAGAAGAGCGAGAGCCAGCCTACAAGAAGGTGGAGTACAGGGCTACAACTATGGCCGCTTCCCGCCCCTAGTCTCATCACGCACAGTCACACAAGCCAGTCAGCCAATCAAAGCTACAAGTCACTGATGACGTTGTGTGTGCCCCAACTTTTGCGAGGCTCGTAGGACCAGTGTCTTAAACCTTGCGTAAACCATCGTGAGGGGGTTGAAGCCCGCTGCGATGACGTCAATAAGCCCAAAAAGCCAGCAGGCTTATTGCTTATAGGTTATGAAGCATAAATTGGGCTTTATTGTTCTTCGTGAAACTTCAAATATTAAACAAATCTGAAAGTTGCTGTGCTTTACGACCAACAGGTTTTTTAATTACAATTCATTACAACACAAGTCACCTAAAGTCATCAAATTTATGACTCGAGTCCGCACCTTTGCAATTTTTTCTGAATGAGTGTAGTCTCTTTGATAGCAATCCATACTGACATTTCATTTGTAGAGCCATGCTGCTTGTGTGGCTAAAACAAACATGAGACCCAGAAACAGAAAGGAGATTAACTCGTTCTCTGAGCACTTTCAAACTTTGTTTCTTTTTTTCACAGCAGGAATCAGGAGCCCAGAATTCGGTTTTTCAGTTTGAAAGTGAAGACCTCGAGCTGCTGCCTCTCAGGGACCTCGCAATATTTGGAAACAAAGAAGTAACTCAGGAGTTTGGCTTCACCATAGGACCAGCATGCTTCAGCTAGGGACGCCCTCCGTCTCTTCATTGCATCTGCGTGTTGGTCTGCAGGCAAGACCTCAAAACAGGCAAACCATGTATTTTTGGCACTTTTGTACTGTCTTTTATCACATGACATAATTTTTGAGTTGGCACTGCTTTTCAAGGTCAGACTGTTGTCTAAATGTGCTGACCAGCCAATGTATTTTAGATGTTTCACTCAATTTTATTTTGCTCGCAGTGAGAATATTGGGTCAAAAATGATCAAGCACAGTCTTTTTTGAAACGACACTGAGGACAAAGGACACGAGGTAAACTGCAGATCCTCCAGCAGGAAGAGTACTCTCGTTTTCTGGAGGTTTCTTCTGCACACACTGACAGCTGACTTGCCCTCTAAATAAGACGAGGGACTTTTTGAACCTGAAATTCTTTACATTAATCATATTTTCTACAATTTGTCGAAGTGTTTTGTTTTGGTTTTTTTTTTATTCAAGTACATTTCGACTTGATTCTCAAGTTTAATTGACAACATGGGTGCTGCTGGAAGCTAGTGGACATAGTGACAAGCAATGGGTCATGCAATAAAGATAATGCAATTCTTTTTATCTATTTTGGAGATTCCAGTTCTTTCTTATGCCTCAAAGATCAGCAATATTAATATGGTTTGCAATTAATAAGTCAAAGGTGGTCAAAGGGACACCCAATGCATAAATGTCACATAAATTGACCTTACCTGGTATGTAGCTAGCAAACAGCGCCAGTACAGGGGCGGTGCGAGGCCCTGTGCCAACTCGACACACGAGGCCCTGCTTACACACATGCGCGTCAATCATGGTCATGCTGCACGCACAGCTGTTCTGGTTCTACCGCACAGCAATCTGAAACGAATTTGACAGAAAGTTAAATGTGTTTTTAGACTAAAACAGCAGTGTCAGACAAATAATCTCAGCTATGACTTTTTTGCCATTATAGTCTTTCAAAAGGAAAAGAGAAAAAACAACTGTACAACTATCAGTAAGTCAGCTCAGCTGTCACAAATTACAATTCCACATTTCAAGTCTGACTAAGTACCATTCAGATTTTAGATCACCCTTAGAACTGTGTAGCCCACAGTCCGATGCATAGAGATATTCCAGATGTAGTTTATACATACTGCAGGCTGTAAAATACGGGGATATAAGCCGTTTTTTTTTCACAAATTGGCAAGAAAATATGCTGGAGAATTTCAAAAGACAAAAATAACAGTGAAACCTAATGGTTTACACCCACTGATGACAATCATCATTTTGGCTATTTTGAGACATTACTACTGAAAAATTACAGGTTAACCAAAGCGTTACACCGGCAGTCTGCCACAGTTTATCATAGTAATACAATGCACGATTTTTTTCTCATGCTGCTCAGATCATTCACAGTGTATTGCAGTGTACTGCTGGCCTAACTTTAAAAAAATCAGGTGGACTCAGTCCAACTCACAATGCACAGTGATAAAGTGAAGGTCACTTTCCTTGTGTTTTTGGCCACAAACTCAGCAATAAAACTAGGGCTGGGTGTTGGCAAGGTCTTCACAATACAATATCACAATACATAAGTCACAATACGATAATATCACGATACATTGCGATACCATTCATATTGCGATTTATTGTGATATTCCACTGAGCTCACTGAAAATGTAAAAACAGGGCTAATAAACACTTTTCTGTGTATGACCTGGATACTCTGAATACATCACATTACATTGATAATTCAGCAGCCAAACTGAGTCAAAGCAGTTTAATTTCAAATTTCCTTTCCAGTTTTTATTTGAATGGTCTTGGCAGTTTACCAGAACACACTGATGAAGCCGCCATAACATCGAAATGAGAAATGAAATTTAAGGGCACTCTTGCATTTCAACTGGACACACTGAAATGAAAAACATGAAAATAAAGTGTAACTGTGCCACTGAACTTTAGGGCTCTCCTGTGACACGGAGGAGCACAAAGGTTTTTTATTAGTTTCAACTCTGAAAAGCTTTGAGCGTCAGATGCCGGCCTTACAGGGATCGACAGTAGGATCCTGAGAGCAGCATCACAGTTAGGACAGATCTGAGGAAGTGGGTTTGTAGTTGTTTCCCTCAGAATTATCTCACAGAGTATCCTCAATTTGTGCAAGAGGTCCAGTCCACAGACCAGCCCTTGCGACGGCACTGCTTGCAAATCAACTGATTGTAGCATTTGCATTAAAAAAAATAATTGAATCAGTCTTCTAACTACATTTGACATCTTGCTAGTCACGAAATCAGCCAGGCAGGCACATTGAGAAGTGTTTGATTTTTGTAAAAATACTGGTTGACTCATGACAGTATAATTTAGGTGTTTATTACATAGTTTGTCCACCAGAGGACACTGACGACTTTGTTTTTCAACTGTAAAATGTCCCATGCAAAACTTAATGTGGTCACACTCCTTTAAAAACCAACTTAGAGGGATTTTAGTCCAAAATGTCAAGGTTAAAAGACAAACATCAGTCGTGCATCAACAGATTTTAAATCTTTCAAATATTTTTATATATGCAAAACAAATAGTTCAAATAGTTCAGTGGCCTCTTTCAGTCCTTTTTCAAAGTGTTTACAAAATCCTTACATGATGTCATGTTTTCAAACAAGTACTTCAATGCTTACCTCATTGTACTGACTCTCATGAAAAGACCCAAAAGAACAAAGTGTTTGCTGCCTACAGCAGAACTGCTAGCGAGTGTTGTCCTGCAGCATAGATAAGACAGGAGCTTCTGGTGGTTTGCCTTGTATTTTTGAGACTATTTTGTCGCTAAAGAAGGAATTTTTGTAAATCCTGAGGTTACCTGTCCTAATATACTCCACATTACCTCATTTTAAAATATTTTTACAGACTATGGTGGAGATTAACAGAAAATATTTTAAGTTCTCTCTCCTAATTTATATTTATTTTCTTTCCGACTGTTTTTTCCTTCTTTTTTTTTAGTAAAGTAAATACAAGGGAATGATGCTTCAGCCATTAGCCATCAGCTGAATTGTTTTTTTTACATATAAATCTCATCAGGAAGAAGAGAACGTCACTCAGATGAAAGTGACAGTGTGCACGATTCTTTGGTTTCTATTCAGTCAGAGTTTTGAATCCTGTGCGCCTGTCAGTGAGACTTCATGGTGTGTAAGAGCTTGAACCTACATGTTAAATGTTACTTTTCCAAATACATCATGTAGCTGTTGTAGATATTTTTGAACCTGGTTTGTCATTGCCTGTGTTAGAGCTTCATCATATTTCATCTTTTCACTTGAGCTGTTTTCTGTTGGATTTCTTAAGTTTTGTATCTTTAATTATTTTTTTAAGGTTTTTAATTTATATTGTGTTGATTTCAAGATTCTTATTTGATTTTCAATGTTTCTTAACATTTCATTGATGCTGCACAGAGACTGAAGATGCATTGGTTTTTGGCCACTTAAAGGCTGCAGAGCAAACTGGAAACACAACAGCAACATATATAACCTTATAAAGATGTAATAGGGAAGTAAGCAGTTGCCTGTTGCAACATTAGCGTTTATTAAGTGTGGTATTTGTGTCCACCTGAGGAATTCACAGTTCAAGCTCTGTTTTTGTCTCCACCAGCTCCTGAGAAAAATATCCAGCTCCTGTGTCGCTAAATGCTCCACTGTTTGCCAGCAAGTCTCTAAGTGTGTCTGTCTGCTGTTGCTGCTGATCAGGAAGTGCCACAGCACATCTATTATCTTTTTTTTCCCTTTTTTTTTTTTTTTTTTGCTTCCCCATAAAAGATTCAAAAGACCTGAAGAGGATCCTCAATGCTAAATGTTGCAGTTCTTCTCCAGACATTCATGGCTGGAGTTCACCACAACTCATATACAGTAATGATGCGAGGTAAACAGGGGAGTCTGTTTAAGGCTGCGTTATGTCCTCTTTGAGTAATTGGGGTTACTTTTGTACACAAAACATATTATCGTCTCATTTAATATGGTGTATTCATAGAATAAACTAATAAAGTACAAAATTAAAATCCTGCACATATACATTAATGCCTCAACACTGACAATGCAGCATTAATTGCAGTAACAATGTAACACTTAAGAGGGTCGATCGTCATACAGAGCGCTTTTTATCTTGACACTGTAAGTATATCTGGTTTGATACTTATATACTTATTCAGTTTTACAGTAGAAACAATTTAAATGCAGAGGTTTTACACTGCGGTGATTTTAAAACCTCAATCTCTGCTCCTTTGATACCTGCCGATGAAGTCAAATCAGGTCAAACGAAGCACTGCAGCTATTAAACATTCATTAAGGACCAAGATCTTCAATTTTGGAGCCATTTTATAATATAAAACATATCCATAAGTGGCTAAATTACAATTACAATAACAAACAACAACAATTTTTCTTATTTTTATGTTCTTAACATAAAAATCCTAAAAATAAAACCAATTCAATCTTCTGCCTGCAACTTCGACTGACCTTAAAAGAGACAACACTGCCACCTTGTGGCAAATAAAAAGCAATTTTCTTGACAGTATATCTTTGAAAGGGGGGAGAAAAAAGAGACATTTTGTTTGTTGTCAGAATAAATTTACTTCTTAGAATCCGGAGATTTGCTTACACAACACCAAAATGTTTATATGACATCAGTGACAGGACAGGAAGTAAATCTGGTAATATTGCACAATAAACTACACACACATATTGCCAATAGACAAGATCGTAATAAGTGCAGCCTGGCCCCACAGGAAGCATCAGTCCTGAAATGACAAAAAAGACAATGCTGTTACTGCAGAAAGGATGCATGATTTATTAAAGAGCATCTTGAGTGCCACAGCTCCTTCTTATCTTTAATGTATGAACGGTTGTGGCGGCAGCATGAGCCGTAACAAGCACCTAAATCATCTTGGGAGCAGGAGAAGAATGTTATGGAGTCGAGTCAGGCCGTGGCAGGTCTGAGAACGGCGTGCTCATCTGACTAAACCTGCAACCAAGTAAAAAGGAATCTGGCCTGAATGTGATAAGGTGGAAGAAGTCTCTCTGTGATTGGTTGCAGGTCGTGGAGCTAAAAATGAGCCGGCTGATCAGGACGATTGTCAACTGACAGCTGCAACAAAAGCAGTGCATACACCCAGGCGGGCGTGGCGTGTCAAAACTCATAATAACTGGCACTGCTGGTAAGACCTGTTGTGGGCGTACCAACCTTTGGAATGACGTGCGACAGGTATGTTACCCATGGAGCTGCATGTCAGCGTGTTTTGTTATCAAAAGATCTATAAAATTGCAAACTACCGAAATGTAACATGAGAACACTTTACAAGTGGAGCCAAAGGGGTGATAAAGTCACTCTGTGGAAGGCCTAGTTTATTAGAGTGAAGCATTTACTAACTTTTTAATTAATTATTACCTCATCACTGCTGGAGGAAGATGAGGATGAGGATGAGGAAGATGTATTTCCATCCTTGTTCTCCTTTTTCTTCTTCTTCTCCTTCTTCTTCTTCTTCTTCTCTCCGTCTCCCTCCTTTGACTTGTGGTCAGACTTTTCCTTACTTTTGGACTTGTCTTTACTGCTGGACTTGTCCTTACTGCTGGACTTGTCCTTACTGCTGGACTTGTCCGTGCTATCGGACTTGCCTTTACTGCCATCCTGAAAAGTGGCAAACGTTGGCTTTGAATAAATCATTGATTGGGTTGGTTGAGTCTTATGGGCTGAGTTTATGTTCAGTGATCATAATGAATGAGTGCAGAGTAAGAACTGTGCTGGCTGCTGCGTGTTGTGCTGCTCAGGGGGCTTAAAGCTGCAGATGGAGCAAATTTCACACCACAAAAAACATTTGTGCCATTTTTTTATTTTTTTTTACCCTCTCAATACCTTCACACCCGTACACTCTTGAACAACATGAGCATCACTGTTAGGATAAGTTCAAAACTCCTACCTTGTCTTTATCCTTTTGCCAGGGGAATTTAAACTCATCTTTCTGAGCCTCCTCCTTCTTCACCGCCTGCTCATCCCCATCTAAAGCTGCACAAATGCAAAAAAAGACGCAGCTGGTGAGCAAATTTCAAGTTTGAGGTTTGATTAGCCTAAATGTGATACAACAATCAGAAATAATGAACCTGAGCGGCAATCGCAGCCGCTCAGAAATACACCAGTCTTTGTTTACATGTTTGCTTTTGCTGAAGTAGGCCTACATGTTGAGTTTTTAAGTAAATGCCTGCTGCTCTGCATTTTGAGTTACAAAGACACGTTATTAACACATCGAGCGTTAACACTCAAGTTATTCTTACTAAATATACAGTTACCGTAAATTTCAGCCTACCTGACTCTAGACTGAAATCCATGTTCGCGCAACCTTCGAACTGACAACGGAGAGATTCACACGCAGAAACCTAAACTGACCGCACCTAAAGCACGCGAGCCACGCCCCCCCAAACACACCTCCCTCCCTCCAGGGTTGAACCTTGAAGCCAGTGAGGTTGTTTTGCACAGAGGAGTAGCCCCCGTACGACAGGCCTACATTAGCCTGTGTTTAAATAGATTGCATTCAAATGAACTGATTGTAACTGCTTGTTAACAATTTGGAGTCTCTCCGATCACAGCCCCCAAAGTGAAATTTAATACACAGAGAATTTTTCGGCATTTTTCTGCAAATTCTCACTGTGTTGAAGAGGCACTTAAAATGAATCACAGGGCTCCTGTAGTTAACTCACAGAGGAAAATGTAAACACATTAAAAGAGGGTTCACAGGATAAATTCAAATCGGGATTGGCACTGCATTAAAACTAGCTGTGGTCAGTGGTGAAAAAGAAACTAACCTAAAAGTATCAGCAGAGTAATTACAGTCACAAGTAAGTCCTGCATTTATTAACTAATGATAATAATGTTTAGCACCTCAAAAAGTCTTCATCTTCGGTGAATATTATTGTAAAATGTTTTTTTGAATAAAAAAAAAAAGAATCTGCTGATAAGCCAAATTGATTAAATTGATTTCTAAAAAGTTTAGAAGTGAGAATCTTGAGGGGAAAAAAGATAAAATAATGGAGTGATTGCTGCTTTATTAATAATAGCCTACCTTCTAATAAACACTCATTATCTCACCGCAATTTTTGGTAAAGTTCAAAGCGAAAGGGAAAAAAAGCAGAGTGTTGCAGAATTGATCTTTTTATGGCTTTTAAAAGGAGACGGAGGCCCTTCATTCTTCCCTTTAACCTTCTCTGATCAGAGTTTATATTCATAGTCTACCTGCTTACATGAAGGCAGCATCAGAATTAGACTCACTGGGAGCTGTTGGTCGTTGTCTCCTGCTGTTTTAAGGTAACGTGTTCCTGTACCATAGTGAGTAAATGAGAATTGTATCTTCATCAGTCCAGTGAAACCTTACACCCAAGTTTGAATCTGCCCTTATTTGCCGGAAAAGATTTGACACATTTTACAAACAAGGATCCGAGGTCAAGCTATTGAGACAGAGAAAGCTTAGTGTCAGTCATAAAATTTTGTTTTAAACATTAACATATGACTATTGATAATAATAACAGGACTCAAACGAAGCAAGTAAAATCCCATTATTTTATTGTGAAAAGCATCATTTTGACCCGTGACAGAGCGCATCACAGCATACCTGAATCTGTATGAGGATTCAGTGAAGGGTCAGTGCTTTAAAAACACGTGAACCTCTTCTTACAGCTCAGTTGACTGCTGCTTCAACTCACGTCCTTCATGAAGGTGATCATCTTCATCACAGCAGCTTCTTGTCTTCTGAGCTTCAAAAAACACAATTTAGAAAACAAACGAAACGACACTGACACATTAGCACGACCCGAACAACAAACATCACGCAGACTTTTCCACAGGTCACCTGACTTAAAACACTGAAACCGATCCTCAGGTAGTCCTTTAAGCGTCATATCAGTTTGATTATTGATCGTGAAAGGAGAAAAAATTCAGACTCTCTGTGTTTTGTTCTGTGATTGAAGTAAATGAATTCAGCTCGGCGGGTCGAGTGAGCGTGAGCGGAGTGGAACGCTGACCGTCGTCCCTCTGTGCCTCCTCGTTTCCTCCTGCAGTGGGTTGACGGTGCGACAGGTTGTTATTAAACCCGACTTAATTCCCGCCGACATCTGGATCAAACCCTCACGAGGAGATGATGAAGTCACAGGAAGTGGTAGCTGTGTAATTACAGCTGAGCCTCCGAGCGCTGATGATGAGGCTTGTTGAAGCTGCTGCAGGCAGTGAAGGCAGCACACATTTCATTTTGTCTGCATGAGACGTGAATGACAAGCTGGTTGTTTCTGCGGCAGCTGCTGCTCGTCGTCTGCGGCGTTTAGCTTCTTTATTTAACGAGTGTGAAGTGAAAACGTGTCTTTGCTCAGAGCTTCAGCTCTCCTGAGCTCATTTAGGCACCTGCAGTTTGTTGTTTTGGATTTGTAAAAATTTACTGTTCATCAGAGAAGATGTTAGAAGAAAAGTGAAAATAAAACCCAAACGTGGTGTTCAGCAGCTGGTCTTCATGTTTGCTGTCAGAGCGAATGAAATGTTTTGTGCAGCAACGTTCAGTCTTTGCAGGTTGAACTGTAAGAACTGAAGTGAAGCTGAGGGAGGAGTCATCTTCATTTAATGTTCAAACAGCAAAATGTTTCTGAAACTCCCGATTTGTCTTCTTTGAACTTTCGCCCTGCCTTTTTTCTGTCGCTCAGGCTGAACATGTGAAGGACTCGACTCATGTTGGCTCAGACTAAACACTTTGATACAATCTGCAGGTTAGAGTCAACATGGAGGAGCGCTGTGAGCCGACAACTCTTATCAGCCTCAGGGTCTCTTTCAAGGATCAGTTTGCTCGCAGACAGGAAGTCAGAGTTCTGAGAGACCAACACACTGACGGCTCGACTTTTTCAGTCCCCGGTTCTGTTCGTTCTGACGTTCCAGCTGCTGCTTTTACACGTTCAACATGAGCACTTTGCCTCTGCTGCATTCAAGGACCCTCCAGCATTTACAAAAACGTTCCTGTTCCAAAGAGCCTCATGAGAGGATGAACTGACGGACAGTAATGCTGCGTTCCATTTACCCCGGAAGTCCGAATTCAGACCTGAGAGTGACATCAAATCCGAGTTGTCCCCGTTCCAGTTGCGAGGAGCTATTGTTGTTGTTAGCACTGTTAGGTACCAACTAATAGTAACACACTGTGATAGTTTTTGCACACGTTGTTTTATAAAAGCAACAAAACGAGGTGTCCTCAGATGGCAGTTTAACGATACCGTCAGTTTGACTGATTCAATGACACAAAAACAAGAGTTACTGGCTAATGAACAGTGTCACATGCAGCTCTCTCATTGTTAATGCACGGAGCTGCCATGTTGGATTTCGATCTCAGGCTAACTGAAGTTCCTCTGAGTTTCCCAGTTGGATTTCTGGCTTCAGGGGGTGTTCCTGATGACGTATCCGACTGTGAACTCGGAAAGTCCGACTTCCGAAAACAAATGGAATGCACCGTAACTCCTTCATCACTGCCTAAAAAACTGAATCGTGACGAGTTTCAGCTTCAGTCTGCTGTCACATAGTTTATTTATAAGGAAACAGACATCAGCACTTCCTGTTCACCTGCAGCGTCACCAGTTTCCATGAAAAAACCAGCAAGCGACTAAAGACATGGAAACCTCGTCCCTATAAACCTGTAGGCAAGGTAAGGCGATCCTGGTGCCCGAAAAGCCCTGGTTT
>JAPXVT010216838.1:0-10748 GCA_029823135.1 Acanthurus reversus | reverse complement strand
ATCCACCATAAACACGTGTACAGAACATTAAGTCCAATTATTGCACAACAGGCAACATTTGGGTGACAACAACACATTCACTCAAACACTTGTGCAGAGTGGTGCTTCTGTCGCAGTCGGGCACGGTAACGAAGAGAACGGGGTTGTGGACAGATCCTGGAACAGGACAAACTATCATGTTTCTTTTTATTGGTGAGAGCTGGGAGAGAAACAGGAGGGGTTCATACAGGGGGCAAAGCAAGCCCAAAAAAGCAACTATACTTTAGAAACAAGGCCAAAAACCTGCAACCTGCAACTGACAATATTTATAAGCAACTTTACAGAACAACAAGCCCAAAGTCGCTTATAATAAGCGGACTTGGAAACAATGCTGTCTTATTATATTAAGTTGTTTTTATGCAATATTGTCTTTATTTGGAATTACCTACGAAGAATCCTTTTTTAAAATGTAACTACAATGGGTGGATTTCAGTCCAAACATTTTAATCTGGTATTTACTTAAATAATTGCTACAAAAACAAGGACACAGTTACATTTTCTTTACTAAATACATTATTTAAAATCTACAGACCACACAATCATTTATTACCGTAAGCTAAATTTTGTGGCTGGAGTCTGGGTTTGCTGTGTTGGTAACTCGCACTAAAACCCAACGGCACATCTTAACGTTTAAACGTTAACGTTACTATACAAAGACACATGTCATCCCCTTGTTCTTAACAGGTCCTAAATTCTTGCGCAAGTCCTTGAAACACAAGTTGTAGTTCCTGCACTGTAATCTGGAGGCTTTCACATGTATGTCTATCAGACATCCCAACCTGCAAAAAGTCATTTCAGGGAGGTGTCTCTAAACAGAAGTGTCTCTAAATGGAAGTTGAATTACTCCTGCATGTATATGCCTCAACTGGACCCGGACCGGCCTAAGTATTCTGCGCATGGTCAATAGTCTCTGCGGTGTCTTTGACTCTGGAACTCGAACAGCAGAAGAGAGCCAGGAAGAAAATAAAAATCCCATCACCAGCATGCAACAAATTGGTGCCAAAAGTAGAGCACAAATATGAGGTGAACAGCACTGTTGTTGTCCATGTTTTTACCGTTGGCATGGATTTCGCTAGCTGCTTGCTAACTTGTTTGTAGCTTGTTTGGCTAACCAGAGAAAGGTCCAGTAGCAACCAGCTGAACGAGGCATATCGCCACCACAATACACACAACTGAGACAAGGACAGCAGTCCAATAAAATGGCCTAATCGAGCTTTGACTGTAGCTCAACTTAACTGCGCACATATACTGAGTGAAGGAGGAGACATACTGTGGCAAGCACTGAACATGACATGAATGTCAAAATGTTTTCTCCTGCACTGCCGCTCCTTTTTACTTTAAGACAACTTGGTCATTAGTGATATAAAAAGTGACTTAATAAGGCTGATATTTCAGTTTTGATCAGACTGACCATTGTGCGTATTGTGAGACTGGCAGAGGAAGTGAAGGATCAGGTCTGTTTATATGAGCTCTGTGGTCATTTGTCTGACTCATGTGATCATCAGACCTGCACAATGTCAGTGTGTCACATCTGTGCCTCACATCTGCAGCTGCAACAGCTATTTGATAAGCATCTGCTGGAGACGCTTTAAGGCATGACACAGCAAAATGGACAATTTCAAAATGAGTGAATGTGCAGCACTTTGCTCTTCTCTCTCCAGTGGCGCCAGCATGCATATATATTCGCTGCAGTGGCATGCCTCCGTACCTGCCTGATCCCATACGCCCTCAGAGGATCGGCGGTGTTCATTTGGTCCAGATTTTCTGATTATGAGGCAGCTCAGATCTAATTTGACCGTGACTGGGCGAGTGTATAAAAAACTTCAGCTCCAGTAATCAGCCCTGATTCATCAGTGGGAAACTCTGTCGGTGGAGTGACTCACAGGTCTTCAGTAGGCCCACCCTGCCACAGTGTGTTTAATGGTCACATGTCAGAGCCACACAACGATAGCATTACTGGAGCTTTGTAGCAGGGCTGGTTAACTGGCTTTGCCCGGGGGGCACTCTTTCAAAATAAGAGGAGACAGGGGATAGTTAATTAACAAATAATATTTATCCGACAAAACAGATGGACATTAATTTGTATTGTTCGATTTTATATCAATTTTCTTCATTTTTACTGATTAGTTTATTTATTATTATTATTACTGACATATTAGGCTTGGTGACATATTGACACCACCCCTATACAAACAATAAATGTGATATATTGCTGCATTTAATAGCTGCAACTGCATTTTGGTTAGAAATGTTTTGGATACATTTGAAAGAGTTTCAAACATTTAACATCCCTGAAACCTCTTAAGTTATGCATTTACTCAAATGTTGGAATATAAATGTAAGCATAGACTCCTCCCATCAAGGACAGAATGCAGCATGCTTTAGCTCTTTCAATGTGAAATGCACATTAATGGAATCAGAATGACCCTTGTTTCTTCCTCAGTATTCCCCTCCATAGTTCATCATCTCATCATCATCTGCTTTTGCACTTTGCACAGCCTGAAAAACTTTGAATCAGCCTTGCCTCTGTTAATAAAAATCTAATTTATTCCATTATACAAAACTAGTATGGTCAGGTGACATAATGTATAGAAGCAAACTTTCACTGTGAATCAATTGATTTTACTGATTAATTATCTGTCCCCACAGTAGCTACAGTAGTTACAGTAGCTTATAGCTAAGCCCCCTCTCCCACTGACAGTCCTGCAGCAAATGTTAATCTAAATGTAAATCCAAACCTTATGTAAACTGCCTCTGGATTTTAACATGGCCAGGAGTTATGACTATTTGCAGCTAAGCTGTTGTCGGATGGGCTGTTGGTCTGCTCATCGGACCTATTCCTTTTTAAATAAATGTGACTATTTTTGAAAAGCAGTATTAGCAGACTGTACCAAGTCAACACTGACAGCTTATGACATTGGGAATATTTTGACTGGCAGGCAATTGGAAAGATGGGCATGGAAAAGATTCCAATGTATTATTAAAAATTAGATTTTATAAAAATGATCATTTCATTTACTTATTTGCACCTTACTTTGTCTACAGATCAATTTCTCAAGACCACCATGACAGCCCCAGATGGGCCCAGGGCCCCACATGAAAACCAGGGAATTAGAAAATGGTGGTGGGCCATTCAGCTGATATGTTGAGTATCATGACTTTATAGTAGGCGTGCTCCAAGTGAACTTGCTTGATATCAAACAAGTGCTACTGATGAACAATCTAAGAAAACTCCAGTTTTGCAGCTTTAGTTGGTGGGACTTTCAGATTTGTTGTATGACAGGAAATTCTTGTACCAATGCTCAGCTGTGATGAAGTTCCTTCATGAAGTGGAGATTCCGTCTGTTTTCAAAGCTAATGAACTGTCACTGTACCACTCATAGGAGACTTTATTACACCCACCTCAATCATTCTCGAACAGCTGAGTGGGACAAAACTGCCCCCACTGTTTCTGTGACTCAGAAATACTTAAACATGAGCTTGCATATGCCCTCTAATCAATCACACAGCAAAGAGAATGGATGAATTTTCCAATTGATATCGGTGTAAATGGTGAGTGCAGGTCTAAGGATGGAAACAGAGAGGGAAAAACAATAAACATCCTCAGTCCATCTAGCATAGCCTGTTCCAGAGCAGTGATCTCCGTCCATCCTTGCTGCCCTCTTGGTAATCGGCATCTGGAAACATATCTCATGTCGCAGGTTAGTTTCAGATTTTCTCTGCAAACAAAAAAAAAATGTGGACATCAGTGAAGATATTAGTGTAAAAGAGGAAAGGTTCTTTCCACAGTGACATGTCTTCTTCTGCATTATGAGTGCTCCCTAGTGGCAGAGAGGGGTAACTACAGTGGCTCTTTGTTAAACACAAATGCGTAGGAATCATTTCTCTCACTGGCAGAGGGCTGACAGCTCTCAAATAATAAGGGGAGCAGGAGGAAAAATATTGATTTATCTGGCTCCATTTAAATGGAAAGCAGAGGAGAGGCCGCATCAAAGCATTGCACCGCAGATTAAACATATGATTCAAACAAGTTAGACCAACAGTATTCATTGGGGAAGACAGAGACACGAGTGAACCATCATTTTATTTGTTTTTACATTTAGTAAAATGATAGAAATTGGAAAGCTGTAACAAGAGGAAACAATGTAGGGAGAAAAATATATTGGATGGACAATACAACATTCTTACATGTCAACAAACAGCATTAACCTCAGAAAACTCAGTAAAAATACTAAGACATGTTTCCTGTGACAAATCAGCTCCAATAAAGCTGCTGTGCGCACAGTTCATAGAGAGCACTGCCTTTAAACTTTCAGAGTTTCTGCCTTTCATAATATTTGCACAGATTCCTTTAGAGCATTGAAATCAGGAAATCAGCTATTTACAAACAATTTGTTGGACCTATACATGGTATCCCTTTGAGAGTAGCACCAGAAGAGGTAGAGAGAGATTGCAACTGATCCTGTATAGAGGCTGAGCAGACTTTTCACTCATATCTTTGATATGTAGATTATTTTAATTTACATGGAAACACTGCAGTTACTGAATTAAAGGCACGCTTCAGTGATTTAGTATATACTTATATTAAGGTATTTGGGAGAAACAAATTATAAATGGTCATTGTAGGCGGCCAAGCTTCAAAAATAACTGGACTCTACACTTTGAATAATGTAGCTCAATCACATCTATGGTACATACCACGCCTCAGTTTGCTTTCTGTTGTAAATCTGTAGCACAAGTCCAAGCAAGAGAGAGAGAAATAATCCTTAGCAGCCATCAACAGACTTCAGAATGTTTCCCACAGATGACATGAAAGAGAGCAAAGTGAAACTGGAACTTCTGAGTTTCACTCTAAGTTCTAACAGATACATTAACATTTGAAAATACTTATAAATAATTGTTTTAAGGTTTAATATTTATCATTGGAAAATTTAGTGTAACCAGTAGTATTAAGGGATTGTAGAAAAAAGGGGGAAAAAAGTTACATAAATAAAGGCAAATATGGTGTGTGTGGACACTTAGAATTAAACTGTGTGGATCAGCTGTGCTGAAACTCTGGCACACTGTCACACAAACGTTCATCACAGTGAGCTGTGCACCACTTTCAAAGTGTAAATAGTCTCGCAGCTTTTAGTTTACTTTGTCTGCCTTATCCTAGAGCTGATCTGCCATTAAAATAAACTACTGTAGGACAGACACAACAAAAGATCAGTATTAAATTGCAGTTAAATCTGTGGCTGCTTCCTGATGCTGATGTACTAAGTAATACACTTTGTCTGTATTGGAATCATATGGACAAAAAAACAAAAACATCACGAAGCACTGTGCTTCATGATGCGTGAGATACCAACAAATGACACTGTACATGAACTCTTTGCATTCAGTGACACATGATTGTTGTATTTCAGGGTGTAAAAATTAAGCTGTGCTTAAATATAACATTACAAGTCCATACCTGGGCACACGTGCACTGCAACTACATGCAGACTTTTTTCTCCTCAGTGTTTTGCCCAATCAACCTGAAATTGCACACGTGCATTGAGAATTGTCATAGGCAGACACTGATGAAGCCCTTTGTCTTAATTACCCACAGCCCGTGCCTGTTTTGCACATTTGTCCACTGTAGCAAAATGATGCAGACTGTTTTCAAACTAAATGTGCCCCACAACTCCACCTCTGTGCAACTGGTGCTGGCGGAGCTGCAGAGGAGTTTACTGTAACGTCACAGTGTCTGTTCAAAACAATCCCGTTAGGAACGGGCTGATTGTTTGACCCACAGTATCGCTGCTTGCAGCAAAGTATTTGATCAAAGGTTTTTTACCACTGTGAAAGAATAAAAACAGCGCTGTATTTCTGTCATTCAATCTTTCCAGCACTGTTCTGTCACCCACTCGTGCTCTCAGCTCGATCACCCTCTCTATTGTGTTTTTATAAAGCAAAACTGTGAACGTTATGAAGAGCCGAGGAGAGATGTCCTCTCCTCTCGTCTGTCAATGACATGCAGTCCCACAGAGCGGAGTGGATCCCTTAACTTTAAACAGTACAGATGCAATCCCACCTTTGACCACAATGTGGATTGCAATGGCAGAGTGGCGCTGTCCATGTTTTTGCTCATTGACTCCACAAGCAGAAGAAGGATGTAATCCCACCTTCGACCAATATGCAGGTTGCAATTGCAGAGTGGCGCTGTCCATGTTTTAGCACATTGACTCCATGGGTGGAAGAAGAAGCAAATCAGCATTATTTATTAAGTATTTTTATACCAAATGAGCAGTCGACATATAAGACAAAGGGCTTTGTCAGTCTCTGCCTGTGGCAATTCTTAATATTTAATTTTAGATTGATTGGGAAAAACATCAAGGAGAAAAATGGACGCAGACAGACAAACAGACTGACAGACGGAGTTTTATTCATTTTATAGTGGGGATGGTCAATGGTACAGAGTTTAGTGTAAACTAGTGTCTGAAACACTATTTGTAACTGTAATGTAATTCGTGAATTTCAAACTGCAGTGCCAGCACAGCTATTGTTTAGCTATTACAAAATGTTGTTGCAGCTGAGTGTCTAAAATTTTTTAAAGAAAGCCAATAAGTTTTATGAGGTTGATGATAGGGTTGGGTATCTTTTGGGTTGTTTCTGATACGGGTGCTACATCGATACTTAAAATGGTGCCGGTGCCTAAATAGTGCCTTTTAAAAGAAAAAAAAAAAAAAAAGCGTGAGACCACACTTTTTTAAATGCAAAGGCAAATTTGAACTTCACGTTAAGCAGTATAAGTCTTAAAATTTACAACAGTATTAACAAATTCACGTTATGTATAAAACCAAACCCACCTGCAAAAAATTTTAATTAATTTACTAAAAACAGCTCTACCCTCAACTATATCTTCTACAAACTCACGGTTCAGCTTCAACCTTAGCAATTCTTTTGCAGAAATTTTAGCATATTTGCCTTCTCTGGTAAAATACTGCTCCTCTCCTTGACTCTGATATTTATTAAGAGGTTCCAAATGAAGACCAGAAATCTACATTGTGCTTTGGTTTGGTAGGTATCAGACGTGTTGGTACTGGTACCATATTGGTACCGAGTTTCGGTACACATCTTTACTGATGAAGCAGTTGAAAAAAAGGGATTGTCATGGTGGAAGAAGAGGAAACACAAGTAGCCCTGATAACTTCTCAGCCATCAGCAGCTAATGTTACAGGTTAAGCAAGTAGCAGCAAGGAGGTCAGTGTCTAATTCTGTAATATTGCATCGTTCATGGTAGGTCTTAGTTGCTTCAACTGACATGGAATTCCTGATATGGCAAAGGTTTGCAATATTATACTAAAGAACTTGACACATTTTTTTGATATGATATTTGAAAGTAAGGGAAGAGTACAGGACGACCCCTAAGTATTTAATCTCTTCCACATTTTTGATCTGTTGTCCAGTTACATAAACACTTGAAGTTCTCTTTGATTTCATTTTGAGAAGTACATAGTCACTGTTTTTTTTCTTGGTTCAGGGCAAGGCATGATGAGCTGAGCCACTTCACTATTTCTTCCACTGCTGCAGATAGTTACACAACGACTATCTCTGGAGTTTTACAATGTGCATATAGAACCATATTAGCGTACATCAAGGCCTCACATTCGGTGGGGACTTGGTTGTAATCACCACAGGAGACCAGAGGACATGTCCCTCCCAAAAGACAGAAATCCATCCCCCCAAAAAACTGTCATACAGGTTCAAGCTCAGGCAACTGCACTTTTTTAGTAACTTTTGTCAAGTGGTGGCAGCATGATACTAAGCACACCTACTGATGTACCACAAGAAAACAAAAGAAAAAGACAATCCGTGCATGTCGCATATAGTGTAGTGTGTAGTGTAGTGTGTATATGTGTGCACACGTATTCAGTGGTAAAGGGACGATTAATGATAGACAGAGGACAGCGGACTGATGAGATGCAAGGTGAGCATGAGCAAGACACTTAAATAACACAAACAATATTATTGGCAGAATGTTGCTTGTTGAAGTTTACTGTTCCAGAGTTTTTCTGTGTCGAAACAAATATTTGTAACATTTATTTGGCTAGCAGCCAACCTCCATATCAGCTACTGTTCTGACGTCCCTCTCTGTTTTTCAGTTACCTGCTGCACTCAAACTAATAACATAATATGGGTCCTGAAAACAGATAGTATCATGAGGCTGACTATCATCTGTCTCTGTTAACACTCACTGGGGTTTGCCACTACAAGTAGAAGAGGTGGGTTATTATTAAAAACCACCGAATTACAGCCATGAATGAACGACTGAGATGAGATAAAAATGGGAGATAGTAGTGCCCAAGGGTGAAATCAGGACAAAAGAGATAAATGCAAACTATTGAAAACAAATCAATGTGAAAAGTAGGTTAGTCAGTTGATTATTTTACTATATTTTATTATAACATAAGAAGCTTTAGATGGACTAGGAAAAATGTCCAAGCATTAAAAGTAAAGCTAAAGCTCACAGTGAGTCTGAATATGGGCCCTTTTTTGTCCAGTTCAGTTACGTATGTCTTTGATATAGGAGTGAGTAATATTTTGAGAATACACTGCACAAAAAAGGCATACCCTTATATCTGTGTGTCCTTATTAACTTACTTGTCATTATTGTAAACTCAAGACTTTTGTCAGGATCTTCACATATTAAAGTTCGAGGCATAATTTTAGGACTACTTTTAATAACACAAAAAACAGCATACTGTTTTTAATCTTTATATCGTAAACCACCCCATCCCAACAACACCACCAGTTAGTCCCCCCAGAAATGAGTAAGGATTTTGCCCTTGGTTGGGGAGGTCATTGATGTAAAGACTGAAAAGAAATGGGCCAAGGATGGAGCCCTGTGGCACCCCCATGTTACAGGCTCTCAGAGGAGATGTCTTATCCATAATCTTAACACATCAAGTGCGATGTATTAAGTAAATATGACTGTAACCGTTTAAGCACATTAAAAGAGAGCTTGAAATTAGATAGTTTAGAAAGAAGTACAGTATAGTTGACAGTATAAAAAGCCTTACAGAAATCCAAGAAAACAGCCCCCTTTCCCAGTGCCTTTTTTTCCCTCTTGGTCTAGCGCATTATGTCCAGGATTTCAATTTTTGATGGACCTTACAATTACAGAAGTTACTACAGAACTAATGGACATAGAGCTCAACATTATTTCTGCCTGACTTGTATCTCTATAATGCCTTTAAAACTCAGACCATTTATTTTGAGACAAGCTTATAAATGACAGCACAGTGTGCCGCACTCTCTCTCATTAAAAGTCAGTCTAGCGGGGCACCTGGTGGCTCAGTCGGTAGAGCAGGCACCCCATATACAGAGGCTATGTCCTCGCGCAGCGGACCTGGGTTTGATTCCACCTGTGGTCCTTTGCTGCATGTCATTCCCCCTCTCTCTCCCCTGTGTCCTGTCCACTCTTCAGCTGTCCTATATAATAAAAGGCACAAAAGCCCCCCCCCCAAAAAAAGTCAGTCTAGCTCACCCAGCACACCTCTCTCTCTCTCTCTCTCTCTCTCTCTGCAATCAATTAAGGCTGTATTCAGACTAAGGCTATATTCAGACCAAATCCTGGCGAAACGGCACAGGGCTGTCCGGCAGGTTTGTCCAACAGTGAAAGTGTCACATAATAAACATAAGTGTCTTTTCCAGTCAATCACTAGCAGATGGCCGTTTTACGTGATTGGATAGCGGAATGTGACGTTGTGCTGCGTTCCTCCAAAAATTGAACCAGACCAGTTTTTTGCTGCATCTGGCTGTGTTTTTTTCGGGCAGCCGCTTCGGCTGGAACCACTGCAGCCAAAACGGACGGGCCTTATTAAGATAAATAAAAAGAGCTCCGCTTCAGACGGATCGCCAGATTTGGTCTGAATGCGACCTAAATTAGGTGATCTGGCAAAACACTGCAGGGTTGTCCAGCAGTGGGAGTCCCACTTAATTAACATAACAGGACCCATTGTGTGACATCAAGTTGTGCAATCAACTGCCTCCAAGAGTGGCAGTTGATTGCGGGAAGGTGGCCCTTTTACATGGTTGACTGCCGCAGCGTGACGTAGGGCTGTGTTTCTCCTAAAGTTACCTTTAACTTTTTTCTCTGCAGCCAGCTGCGTTTTGTTGGGCAGCCACTGTGGCTCAGACTGCCGCAGACAAATGTCAGAGACCCAGCTGTGAGCTATCTCTGGTCAGTAGGACCGACAACTTTGACCGGCAACAAAACCCAGCTCCTTCCTTTGTTCACTCTCTTGTCTCCACAGAACTCTCATTAGGTCCTCTCTGCTCTTCTCTCTTGCCACTCTGGTTTCCACTGAGTCTCTTGCTGCCTCTGAGACTCTTGTCTCCTGAGCTCCCACCAGAGCTCTCACCAGAGGTCCTGAGCTCTTCCCTCCTGGCCTCTCTGGCAAGCTCTTCCCCTGAGCTCCTTGCAAGGGATCTTCTTCTGGACTTCAGCTGCTGAGAGCTGCAAGCTGTAGTTCCAGCAAACAAAGAGAACTTCTTTCTACAGCAGAGACGCAAGGTCCTGCTTGGCACCAGAGAAGTTAGCACCAGCAGCTGTGTCAAGGCCTGCTAGCTAGCTCCAAAGAAGAGGACAACCGAGTAAGCAAAGAGCTGCTTACTTTGCAAGGATTACACTGAGCAACCAGCAACCTGCAAGGACAATACTTTTCAACTTTGGGACCAAC
>JAPXVT010215185.1:0-10761 GCA_029823135.1 Acanthurus reversus | reverse complement strand
ACTATTTGCTGCTAAATTGATCTCCAATAAGCCCTGTTTTTACCAAGATGTTTTTTTTGCCACCAGGATTGGTTTGAAAAATGAATGAAATGAAAAATCAGTGACACTCTCTGTCCTAATTCTCTGGTTGACGCTGCGCTGCTTAGCGACAGGTGACATCGGTACGAGCTAATTAGCTCACCATGCTCTGACTCGCCTCTGCCGACAGGTGACTGCGAGCCACACTGTCAGTTGACTCAAGCTCGAGCTGAGACGGATCAGTTTATGGCTGCAGCTTTCCCTGCAACCATTTGGTCTCAGTTCAAACTGGACTTGAGAGAGACAACAAACGAAATAAAACGCGAGCCATAGTGAACAGCTGCAGCAGAATTGCTTCTCAACAAATCTCATGCTACAGCCAATGTTAGCTTGCTAGCTCATTTGCAGAAGTTATTTACTGCAACTTTAATGTTAACATTGCAGTAGTAATCATTGCCAACTATGTTTTAGGTGAAAAGATAATGTACAGTTGTCATCTAGTTAACATCCAGTGCCAATTTCACATGCAACATGCATGGATTGTCGATGAGTAGCAGCTGATAACATCAGTTTTTACAATAGTTATCTTGTCGAAATATCATGACGTCATTAAGCCCCCACTCCTTAGCTAGCTAGCTATGAGATAGAATACATCTCAAGGCACAATCCATAATCAAAATGTAGCCCGCACCTGCTCATAAATGTTAAAATGAAAAGTAACTTGTACTTTGAGTAATTTATTAACCATGTACTTTTTACTTTTGCTTGAGCAGGTTTCTCAAAAAGGTCATTTTCACTTTTACTTGAGTAATTTTTTATGGAAGTAATTGTTTTTTACTTGAGTATAGATTTAGAGTATAGAGACAGGAATGCGATTGTTTTTTCATCTAAAAATGGATGTCAGCAAGAAATTTGCAGTCCATGTAGTTTGTGTGCTGATTTGCAGTAAAAACACAAGGCTGTGCCACCATGGTTGTTTATGTTTGTTTAGGTTTTGCAGGTTACTTCTGATGAAGACTTTCCATGCTGAGAAAGATTATTTTCAGATACCTCACCAGCCAAAGGCTGTTTATGTGTGTGTAGTAGTGTGAGAGTGAATGTGTGTGTCTGTAATTAGCACCAGAAGACATGGAGCAGAACTTTGAGGTTGTAAATCAGCCTGAAAGGGAGATGCCCCCACCCGTAAATCCTCAGTGCTCCTGGCACAAGCTCCGACACTGTCTGAAATATTTCTGTGCGTGTTCCTGTGTGTCTGTGCATGTGATTTTCAGTGTAAACTCTGCCAAGCGTAAGAAAAAGTCTTGTGAGATGCTGGTTGGCAGATTTTCTCTTTGGTTGTTTAAAGATAATCTGATTTTAGTACTCATTGACAACTGAACAGCAAAAGACCCTTACCCTTTGAAGAAGCACCAATTTGACAGCTAGTCCTAGAGCCGTACATCCCTGAGAGGGACTATTTATGCTAGAATGCAGTCGATGACTTGGGTCACTTGACTTTTAATCAGCAACTGGATTTAATTGATGCAGGCTACAGAAAAAAAAAAAAAACCTCTTAACCTGAGATTATAGCTCTACACATTTACTATTCCATTAAGTAATGCATGTTTTCTCCTGAAAAAAATCACAGTTTATACTGTAAAATCTCAAAGTGATGTGGCTTAGTGTGACCTGCATAATGACCATCATAGGATAGCACATTAGCATGCAGCATTTGCTTATTGTCCCTAAACATAAATCACAACTGATACTGATAGGAACAGCTACTTTTGTAGGCATTTGGTCATGAACCAAGAATTGGAAAAATTGAACATTTTGACCTGATGATGCCAACAGAAAAAAAAAGAAAAGGTGTAAGAATCACTAATGTAATTACAATTTGTCTATTAAACATTTGTACTCTTAATCAAAATTTTGAATCTATAAAGTTGTAAAATAGACAAAGACAACAAGGTTCATCCTCTGCGGCTCTTGATTGTTTGTGCCAAATTTAATGAAACTTCAAACCAAAATTTGACAAGATATTTAACTCTGGACTGAAGTGGTGAATTGAACCTGTGTCACAATATTTGACCAAAATCAAGTCGAGCAGAATGTTATCACTCATGTTCTGTTGTACGTTTTTATGCAAACAAACAGGAACATTTCAAGAAGTCAAATCTGATTCACTTCAGTGTTAGAGTGATGGCTCGAGGTTATTATTTCCAGCCTCCAGCTGAGCACAAGTTTTACATTTTGGTTTAAGTTGTGTTAAGATATTCACAAACAGCAGAAGAACCTCCACGTCAGTGATTCTGCAGAACACTGAACATGTTCATAACACAGCTTGGCAATTTTAATGTAAGGGTGTTGCTGTAAAAAAAACTATCATCATAGTGAAAACTGATACAGTCTGTCTGTCCGTTGGTCCTGATATACTGCACTGACATGTTTTCAGTGGAGCTGTTATGTTAAAAAGTTAACTGAAGTGCAACCAAAGGCAAGGTGTTAAAATCCCAATGTATTTCTGTGCATGTGTTTAAGACTTTGTTTTCTATAGACACTTACTGTATAGGAACTCATGACAGCATGCTCCAGGGAGAGAAAGAAAACAACATGTCTGCAGCCAACAGCTGTAAATACTGTGTTGTTGATTCTGTATTCAGCGCCATAGAAACTACCTGTCTCGAGCTGTTGGAAGTGTTGGCTTTGGGTAATGCCTTTGAGCAATGCTTTCACAACTCTCTTATAGCACAGAATGAGTAATGTCTTTCCAGAGTTGCTTAGCATTAATGTATTTGCCCTATCATCATGTACAGTTAAGCTGTGACTCAAAAACTTCTCTATGCTTTCACTGCCAGGAAAGCGGCTTCGCAGCACTTCAAACCATTGTCAGCGTAAACGATTCCTCTCAAGGCTTGGTCACTTCAAACACTTCACAGCTGGAAAACGGACAAAAAGAAATTGAATAATGAAGGAGGCTTCGCAGAGCCAGAGGTCCCCTTCCAACCTTTTACGGTTCGCTCGTTCTTTCAACTCTGGATGCTGCTTTGCTTCTATGTGTGTCATCCTGACCAAATGATGTTGCCTTTGTAGTTTCAAGGGAAGAATGTGGCCAACTGGCTGCTGTGGACTTTGTCAGGCTTTAAGACAGTAAGTGCAGTTGAAGGTGAAGGTGATTTTCTATTCAGTGCTAATGCTTTTAAACATCGACATTAATACTCAAAGTGTGGGCCACATTGACACAAAAGTACAAATACCTATTTAGTTTGTTGTGCAGACAACCATATACTATGCATGTGGTTCATTCATTTTTTGTTGTTGTTGTTGTTGTTGTTTTGAGTCGGTGACAAATCACTTCTAATGATTACAACCACCAACCAACAAAATGAGTCTGTTCCCACAGTCGTTTCTTAACATGCTGTTATGATGCAACCATCTCATACCACTGTACTGTTTTCAGTTAGCGCTGTCATCAACACTGTTTCCAGGCGACTGTTTTAAGTGAAACTTTGAGAAACCCACAGCATCAAACTGCAAATAGACAACTCTATTAAGGAGCTAGTGGTTAAAAGGCAGATATTTCGTAAGGGTTGGAGAGTAAAAATTGGCCTTAAATACGACTCCAAACAAAAACTAACACTATAGAATACTATCAAACCTTATGAGGTGGTAATATGTCAGTATAGTGTTAACAAGTTGTTGTGCAGAAAAAGTGCCCCCTGAGTAAATTATTGCATGTTTTAATGTAACGTAGCAAAACCACGGCAGAAATACTATCACAAACCTTTAGATATTTAATTAAATTTGAAATATAAAGATACCAAAGTCAGTTAAAAACAGTCTCTTTTAGAATAATATACTCATATAAAGAATCTTACTGTACATTATGCATTGACATAGATGCAAATTTTAATGTAGTAACACTGAGCTTATTTTATCTATACTGTTGAGTAGTTTAATCTTTAAGAGAGTATTGCAACTGATAAATTTATCAAATGTAATTTTTTGCTGTCTCTCACTCTGAAAAGTAACCAATAACCCTTGTGGATTGAATGTAATGGAGTTGAAAGTATAAAATTTCCTTCAGAAATGTGGTGAACTACTGTTAAGTAGTATCAAACAAAATCCTACAACACTAATTAAAAAATATAATTGCCTCAAAAATATACTTTAGTAGAACACTTGACTACATTTATTTTGCCATTTGTAAAAGTAAATCCTTTTGGAATGATAATCAAGTTGTAACTTTTCAACACTATTTTTCTACGATGAGCACAAAGGAGGGAGGGCTCCGAGTTCACACCTCGGGGGAAGATTTCTCAAAATTGCAGGTGCCATAATGCAACTCCCACCCAAAGTGCTCACCTTTTCCTGTACATGTGTGCCGCACTGTGTGTACTCACATCTGCATAGAGTAATTAGAGACCTCAGAGAGCGAGTGAAAGAGAAGGAGCATGTCTCAGCAGAGGATCCCCTGCAGGGCAACAAGGGCAGTCGTGGACCACCGACAGCACCAGATAATAAAAGAGAAACAGAACAAGAGACGTGCACAAAAAGTGCAAAAACTTTAATTTATTATATAGGACAGTGTTTTCCTTGAGTTTGTGTTTTCCAAGAGAAGGATAGAGTATTGGTGGTCTGCGTAGTTTGTATAAAAAAAGACACGCTTCTCTTACCAATAAGTGGTGAGCTGCATTTGAGAAAAGGCCAGGTTATGTTCCAAAGCAAGAACAGGAATATTGGATAATTATTTAAAACCCTGATAACAGTCAGTGACATTGTTATGACAAACAACAAAGTCTTGCTTCTTACAAACCTGTTCATGACAAAATTAGCGGCGGAGGTCGGACGGTTTTGGTGCAAAAACTGTAGTTAATATCACGTTAAAGTTTAGGAAACACTGTGATAGCTTACTCTACTACACTGAATAAAAGCATTGGATTTGAAGGTGGAGTTCAGATAGGTTCAGTATGAATGTAATTCCTATATACTGTGCAGGGTTGTAGATAGGCTGGACTGTCCACTTTGCAAATTTGAACTTCAAAATCAAAATTTCTGAAAAACAGCTCCCAAGTCCTTGACTTCTGTAGGTGCTCAACATTATGCAAAAATCATTTGAATAAAACAAGACTTGGCGTGTTTTTCTTCAACATCATTCTCACTCCTTAATTTTCACATTCTCAGATGCAGTTGGCCTCTGTCACTGAAGACATTTTGTTCATTTTGATGGTGTCGTAGGGGACAATCACAGGTAAATAATACAAATGAAAGCTGAGCCTTTTCAGTCATCACTTAAAGCCTAAATTGACTCAAGCACAGAGAGCTGTGGACAGCTGTGGACACCTTGTAGTTTGGTTTATGTTCCTTTTTGGAGTCTTGCTCAGAGGATACATTCCAAACATGCACAGCAGGTTAGTTTATTATTATGATAACATTAGGTGTCTTCTTACATGTGAATTGAACAGTAGGTAGTTGGATACGGTCAGCGATGACAACCACACACTGTGCTCTCATCCTCAATGAACTCATCCTCAGGAGTTGTCAATCAGTGTACGTTCTTGCGTTTAAGGGGCGTGGCTTTGAAAGGGGCCTGAAATGTATCTATCCTGCTGAGTTCTCTGACGATACCAATCCCAGCTTTAATGTACTTTCCTACTGTGACAGGTCAGAATGTCTGCTGTGAGAGAGGTTTATTATTGTTTTTGTTCATTTGAGTTTTGTTGGCACCATTTCCTCTTTAATAATGTCAGGCACCCTAAAAGTAGTGGAGAATGAATAATAGTGTAAAAAAAAAAATCCAGGAAGTGCACAGGATGTCGGTGGTAGACAGTGTTGGCCAGTTACTCAGAAACGGTCATAAGTTACTTATTACTGATTACTCCTTATAAAAGTGATACATTTACTTTACTTATTACAGTGTATCAAAAGTAATTAGTTACGTTACTTTTTACTTCACTGTATTACTTTCGCAAACCAACCAACTTCCTAAAAAAATGACACACAATCAGTTATCCAGCTCCCAAAAACTTAATCCACTGTATTAGAACAACAACTTCCTTTTGTTGGCTACTGATTTAGAGACATGCTCAGGCATAGCAATCTTATCTGTAACTTATTAGAACTTCAACGTTAGCGACCGCTCAAATCAAATAACCCTCTCGTAGAAAAATGTGTATCAGCACATGCACGTATATCTCATTGTTGTAACATATCTGAGGACAAAAAACATCCCTTTCTAGTAACACAGTAATGCAGCAATACTTGGATCAGTAACTGTAATTTAATTACTGTTTTGGCAATTGTAATGCCTTACTTTACTAGTTACTGGAAAGGGTTACTAGGTAATGTGCTACTTCCCAATCCTGGTGATGGAAAACTGTTATCAGTATTTCCATTTTGCGGAAGTTCTGTCAGTGATATCAACACTGAGACAGAAAACACCGGTCACTCAGACAGCTCAAAGTGAAATTTAATTTTCCCTCTCATACCAACAGTAAACCACCAATATAGTGCATAAATAGAAATTATTTCTTTGTTTTATATACGTGAAATGGAAACATTTTAGAATTTCATGGTTCTTTTATTGTTTGAATCAGTTTGAATTTGCCCAATTACTAGGGTAGGGTAAGCAACGTCTGGAAATCCAGCTAGCTGTAGCATGAGACTCCTAAGGAAGCAACTCCGCTGCACCCTTCCCTCCCTGTTTTTGTTCTGGCTCGCGTTTTATTTCATCTGTCGTCTCTCTCTCTTTAAGTTCAGTTTGCGCCAAATATTCACGATGAGACCAAACATTTGCAGGGAAAGTTGCAGTGGCGTAAACTGGTCCGTCTCAGCTCGACTCAAGCCGGCTGACGGTGTCGCCTGCAACTCACTTGCCTGTAACTCACACGTCACTTGTTACACCCGCCAGTTTGCTCGCTGTCGCTAAGAAACGCAGTGGACAGCAACCAATAGGAACGCATGCTCTGAAATTAATTGCGATTGGCCGAAAGTGCCAGTTATGATCTGAATCCAGAGCCAATGAGAGGAGCAGAAGTCTAGAGTTCTTTCAGACCACTTGAATTACAATATGCTGAAAGGTTATTATGGGATTTTTTTTTGTCTTTTTTTTGTTTATTTGTTTTTTCGTTTATGACACCAAAAATAAACTGCCTACCCTAGCTTTAAGGTTAACCAAATCACTTTAATATATCATTGAGATCTTCAGATCAACTCTCACCCTCACAAATACGTCAGTAATTAAATGTCCTCACTGCTGTAATGCTGCGGAACAGAAGTTTTGGATTTCAGCTCTTAAAATACGTCGTTGTGCTGGACACTGGGTGCACATTGCTCAACAGAGCTTTCCTGCATAAATACGGCACATGTTGAAATGTTAATAGTGACTACCAATACCATCCACGTCACTGACAGATGCTCCACACCTGCATTGGACTTCCATACCTCCTGAGAGACACTGAATTTATTTTCTTTGTCCGGGACTCAAATGATGAGAAAAGTTTTGAATCATTTGGAGACTATAGCGAGACTCTGACATGTCACACTGAGACCTTTGTGAATCATGATGACTTCTATTGCAAAAATACAAAGTGGAAAAACTGAAGATGATGTGCCACCTCTAATGTTACACACCTAAGGGATCTGAATACAAACCCTGGATATAAAAAAACAGTGATGCTGTTTTGTCACTTTTGCAATGTGGAAATTTACAAAAGTCCTGTGGCCGCAATGTCTGGAGGAGCAGATGAATACCATATTAATAACATCAGCTGTATAACAGAGCAAAATAAATTGAACTTATAAAAGAATATGAAGTGTTCTCACGTCAGAAAAAAACTTAAGTAGTTTATTTGAACTCTGGTCTGTTTACTCAGGCTATCATGCTGTTTATTTCAGTTAAGTTCAAGTGAGAATAATGCCATTAAAACTCAAGATCACACCAAACAACCTCAACAAATGCCTAAAAATGCAAGACTCTGCTGTAATTAAGTGAACAGCAGTGTAGATATTTAGGAGTGAGAATGTAATCTCAACCAACTCCAGTAAATCACAGCAGAGAGTGCTGACAGCTCATCAACCTTAGCTACAGTTACACAGTCTGGAAATTAGTTTGTTTTTACTACGCTCTCCCGACCAAACCTCCAACAACCCTCAAGAGCCGTGCAAAAAAATAAAAAGAACGAGAATAAAATCAATTTTGTTGAATTTTTATTGTCTAAAAATATTTCAGTGTAAGACTTCCAAAGGCAGTCTTTAGAGTTTACACAAGATAGTTGCTGGAAGTTGGAATCCGCAACTTTCCCCACATCATTATGGGCATTTACAGCATGTCGAAGTTCCAAAATTCACCTTTTTTGTGTGTGTGTTTTTTTTTTAATTTAATTTAATTTTTTTTTTTTTTAATTAAAGCAACATTATGTAAAAAGTGGTATTACGTACACTATGATACCCCCACAGATTTTGACTGCATCGCCACAGTATTGTAAAAACTGATCCTTGGTTTCTGTAACAGTATTTTCATCTTCATTACTTGAAGGCACTGTAACGATTCTAGGTCTGAAACCTTGTGTCTTGAAGTCAGTATGCATGCTCAGATCTTTTTCTGCAGTGCAGCAGTAAGGATTTGCACAAGTGCTGCACACAAGTCAAAACAGCAGCATGCTAAGCTAACATAACCTGAACCAGAGACAATATGTGGCAAACACCTGGATACAACACACTGGCCACAACTTTCTCAAAATGGGCTGAGCTGTGGTAAAAAAAAATACTAATAATAAGCAAGTAGACACAATACAGGAAAAAAACATTGAGTAAGTGCAACAATACAATACACATTACTTAGCAAGCCAGCTATTACTTCTCACTAGTCCCCAACAGCAAGAAAAACTATTTGGTGTCTGTCTTGCAGTCTTTTACTTTACTAAGCTCATACCAAAGACCCAATCTTCTTAGCTTTCACTGTCGACATCCTCCTCTGTCTCTTGGCCTCTGTCACAACGTCCATAGAGGCTTTTGAGCCCAGCTGCGCTGCAGTCGATAGGTAGCAAATATTGACAGAACATCCGCTCACCCTCCTTCCGATCTGTTGCCCGTGCCAGTGCTGCTCTTTAACAGCATTTATCACTGGGTCCCTGTCTGCACTGGACATTAAAACCTTCTCATAACCACAGTCCAGAGCTCCTGTGGTAGCAGTGTAAAAACCAACACTCCCAGCAGTCAGCTAGCTACACAACAGAGAGCGTTAACTAGCAGCTACAACAGCAGTTAGCCGGTTACCTCGGGAAACTCACTGAGAGCAGCCAGAGAACATCAGAGGCAAAACATTTTCTTCAAAAAACATGAACCTGTGTTACTGAAAACAGTGATACTTGGTGGTGTGTGAAATGGACTGTGTTAAAGCGACAGACACTGAGATCCTACGCACTCACCCAGGTTACATCGCATTAATGCAAAAAGAGGTGATGGGAGAGAAAACAGAGACACTTTCCCCTGACTGCAAGTCACTATCAGTAAAATAACTTAAGCTGATATTTTAAGGTTAAATAGTTGTATAATGTTGCTTTAAATCACTTTTCTTTATTATCATAGCTTACATCCACATATGACACTCGCCATGAGGTTACAGACGTGTCAGCGGTTCACTGGATGGACTCTGCTTGTTTGCACATACAGATGTTGTCCAGCCACCACCTGCCAAACACACTGCTTACATCAAAATTCAATTCAGTAATCAACAGTGATCCTGTATCCCTAATAACTGCTATGTGGGAGAGAAAGGCTTGACATCTTTGTTCATGCAGGATTTATGGTTTAATTATTTTACGTGGTTATTGTGACCAACTACCTTTGATGTAGATGTGGTTTTACTGACATATAAAAAAAAGTCCAGCTGGGGAAAATGTTTTTTGACTCAGCTTTTCCATGAAACCTCTTTGCAATGTTGTACTTTCTGCTAGTTGTATCAGCATCAGGCCGAGATACGATGACAGGTTAAAACCAAGTGAGTTCAGAATGTTTATTAGTATGTAACACTCTCTGAATACACTGGGTTTGTAAGAAATTACAGTGTCCAAGTACTTACAATCTCTTAGCCAGTACAATCTCCAAAAAAAAAAAAAAGGTACAGACCCTCTATGCAGCAGTCCATTTCTCTTTCACTTTAAACTGTGACTGTACACTCAAAAATAAATAAATAAATAAAGTTAAAGGAAGGTTTTAAGTTTTTATCCTTTCATCAAAGTTACAGACTACAAGGTTGTTAAAAGCAGTAACAACATCTTTCATAAAGTCAAAAGTTGTTTTTGGTCCAACTGAACCTGCAAGTCATTTTCTGATTAATTTTTATCTCTGTGCTACATCAGTTTTCCTGTCTGCATGTAATTTTCCATTAAGATGAAAGATCCTTTGAAAAACCACAATGATTTACTTGCAACTAACCCTGACTGACAAAAACAAAGCTGTTCCTGGGACAATATGAGTAGCAACTAAACAGTTACAATTGTTATTGTTAGTGAAATAACGCTGGAAAAAGTGAAAGCAATAATTACACAACTGCGTCCTGTTATTGTTAATCATGTTACAAACTTTAATACTAAAAGAGCTTTTGGCATTCATCCAACTTTTCATGTGCATTGCAACCATTTATTTAGAGTCTGTTCCCGGCCTCCTGATGAATGTAGGATAAAAGTAGATCCAACAAACAGATCCTTTTACTTCCATCAGCTCCTATGGGAAGTATTTTGCCCCTTGCTGCTAAATATCACT
>JAPXVT010214158.1:0-10768 GCA_029823135.1 Acanthurus reversus | reverse complement strand
GTCACAAAGGAAAGAATACAGCCAATAGAGAATTCACAGTAGATGAGGTGAATCACACTGTGATGTCATAGTGGACAAACAAAATCCATTTGTGATGTCACAAAGGAAGGTATACAGTCATCTGTCTTGGCTTTATTGTGCCTCAGTTTCATACATTCATAGTCATAATTTGTGATCAGAACACTCTCTGATTATACAGCTGACAATCACGACGCCAGCTGGTCTATATGCGTAACTGTGTTTGGACCACAGCAAGGTCGTATCTGTACAGGATGTCCTGATTCGGTAATATTGGGTAGTGTCCAACACATATAAGGATGACTGTTTACAAATGTCTGGAGGATGTTCTGGGGGGAGCTGAGTCAACCTCATCTCACAGCGAACCTTGTACATCTGTTTTGGACGCGTCCAATAAAGTGATCCAGTGTAAGCCATGTCTGAGTCTCTAGCCTGGTCCGTGTGTCTGTTGAATTCCTTCATCCACGAGAATTTCCTCAACAAATTGGCGTCACAAACAGGATCTCAACAGAGCAGCAACTGAGGTAAGTGGGATTTAATTATCATTATTTCGCCTTGCCTGGTTGGTTGTTTGACGAGATCTATAGAAACTGTGTTGCATTGGTCTATCATTTAAAGTTGTCCTAGCAGTGTCTAGAGTGCACTATTCAAATTTATCAATTATTGAGTGAACATTTTGAACTCAGTGCCAGAGGTGGGAGAGTGGAGTACTAAATTATTGTGTGGATTGAACACACTGATTTCAAGCTCCGAGGCTGGCGTAAGGCCGAGCCTCGCTAAGGACAAAATCCCATCCCAGTTAAGAGTTCCTGTAGGGAGAATTGTCCCAGGAACTAGAGAGAAAGGTCTGATAAGGCCCGGGAGAGAGGTGCGTCCTTGGCCGGTGGGAGAGACAGAGAAGAGTTGTTTTGTGTTATTTGAGAGAAACCTGACAAGCTCTTCACAGCGCCGACTGAGAGTTACAAGAAAGCTTCTTGTAAGTAAATTTTAATTTTAAGCTAATAGTAGCAGCTCTCACTCTCCACTCTGTAGCGAAAAAATTAAGGCTGAGAAGACCTTAGATGCAGCTGGACGCTTATGTGTGTATTGTGATTTCCTTTTGTGCTGTTGTATGTGATATCTAACCTTAATCACTATGGGAAGTCATCAGTCCAAAGTAGATCAAAAGCCTAAAGATGTTGCAAAGACTACTGCCAAAAAGAACTCTAAGAAAAAAGATCATGAGCATGCTGGTGATGATGTGTCAAAAAGCGTCTATTCAGCCGCAGCTGGTGAATTTGACCAGGCGTTTCCTAGTGACACTCCAAACGGAGTGGTAGGTAGACAAAAAGGCTGGAAATATGTGGTGCCGTTTTCTAATAAAATGCGTAAATGGACTGACAATGAGTGGCCGTGCGATGGGACACTAGATATGAATCAGCTATCTGAGTGGCGTATGCGAATGTATGAGAGTGAGAAGTCCATGCGTGGAGACAGAGAATACATGATGGATTGTATAGCAGAATGGATGGATGTGGCAAGGAGTGAGAGAGAGAAGAAAACGAGAGCGAAAGACTGTGAATGGATGTCTGTGGAATTGAGAGACACCATTGATAGGTGTGCGGATTGGATTTCTAAACATGAGTTACCTTTGTTGGAGACTGCTTTCCTTCTCCGAGCCATTGAAGCTCATAGAATTAAAGAGAAGCATGGCAGGGACACGTCTGCGTGTGCTAGAGCCATGATGTATGCTTGGTGTAAAAAGCAGCGGCGGCCCCCGACTCGACGTGTTAGTCTCCCACGGGAGTATTCAAACTCTCTCCCGGCTCTTTATCCCAGTCTATGAGGGAAAGACAGGGCCAGTGAGACTGAGAAAAAGGCTGAACAAGGTGATGATGATCTGTTGACCTTTTTGTACCGGCTGAGATGGAAATCAGAAGACAGGCAGAACAGCGCAGAATACACTGCTGGGGGAGCAGAGGGGGAGGCTGAAGACACGAGGCAACATTCCGTGGCCCGAACCCTACGGTCGGGGCGGCGTAGGCAGGACCCCCAGTTAAAGCCAGACAGGTTGTCTGACACAGATTCTGATGGTGATTTCTCCTGGCAGCGACCACGGAGCTCGTCTTTAGGTACAAGACGAGGGAGAGGCAGAGTGCGCGGGAGAGCCAAAAATGATAGCCACGAGGAACTTAGGCGTTCCCAGCGGGCTAAAGATCTGCACTTTAGTGCCCCTAAAATAATGATGGCACACCCGTAATGAAACCATGGACGCCCTCAGAAATCATGGATGTGTCTAAAAATGCACCGAATCCCATTAGTCAGCCAGAGGAGTTTGTGGCATGGCTCAAAACTGCATGTGAGGTGTATGACTGTCTCATTTCCGATGTTAGACAGATAATGGCTGTTGCATATGGATGTGAGTGGAGTCTGGTCAAAAGTAAATTCACATTCCCAGAAGCAGGCCCCGATGGAGGCTGGCCTGAAGATAAGACCTTGGCCGCCTGGCTCACTGAAAGTGAGCCCAGAATCCTAGAGCGCGTGCGTAGGCACGCCGACTTTAGTAAAGTGGCCACCTGTATTCAGGAGAATAAGGAGCCACTGCCGAAATTCCTAAACAGGTTTACAGAGACCTGGCGTATGTATGCGGGTATGAAACTAGAAGCTAATGAAATGCTAGCTGTTCAAACGCTTATGCAGTGCTTAAGACCGCACATAGCCACAGTGTTTAAGATTGGAATGCTGTGATCGCTGCCCTTCTCACGATGTATGGAAATCAAACTTTTTCTTCCATCACACAGCAGGGGCAGACACACAGACAGCTGTATGCTCAGGCAGCTCCTAACTACTCAAGGGGAGAGAGAGGCTGGAGTGTAAACACACAGCAGAGGCAGAGGGAGAGAAAGAAAGGCGCCTGTCGTAACTGCGGGAAGCTGGGCCATTGGGCTGCTGAGTGTAGAAGTAGACAGCGCCCCTGGACACGGTCCACCCCGGACCTGACCGCAGCCTTGCCGGTGCAATTGCTACCAGCTCCCGCTTTGCCTCCTCCTCCTCCTCCCCCACCTATGCCTGGCTATCAGCCAGCTTTTGCCCAGCATAATTGTTCATGGGAGGGTAACGAGAAATCGGGATCAGAGCGGAATGTTTACCTTCAGGCCCCAGTAATTAGACTTTCCCAATCCCCCACAGAGGACCCAACATTGCCCATTGAAATTTGTGGTTCAGTTGTTGATATTCTGGTTGATAGTGGTGCCACTTTGTCCGCTGTGAGGGCTGCAGAGCATGTGTGTGAGCCGACTAACAGCTTTGTAACAACCGTAGGAGTTTCAGGAGTGCCTCAATCTGAACCGATGTCACAGCAAACTAACATCACTGTTGAAGGGTCAGAGGTCGACCACTCGTTTCTGATCTCTGAAAGCAGCCCAATAAATCTAATGGGCAGAGATCTGTTGTGTAAGCTGCATGCTAGCATTCATTGTACCCCAGACGGTTTGTTTTTGTCTCTTCCTGATCACAGAGCACTGCAGGCCGTACAGGTTTTGCAGTCTGCATCTGATGTCATGTATTGCTGGACATTGCCAGATTTTAACATGAAAAACGCCTTCACAGTAGAGTACATACAGACAGTTGCTAAGTCCTCTCCAGCTTGTGCTTCGCTCATGTCTGCAATGAGGCCGGTCTTAAATTGTTTTTGTATGGCTGCTTTTAACCCATCAGAGCAATACAGAAATGATGTTAACTTTTTGAACTCAGCAGTAGGCCTAAATTCGGACTCGGTTTTGTATATTGGCCCACAGGGATGTGTGATGCCTGTGAGTTTGTCCGATCAACAGGCAGCTCAGGTCAACACTGCAGGCTCTATTCCACATGTTGTTTTGGCTGTGTCCCAAGGACATGAGATAACTGAACTGCAGGGAATGACAGCTAAATGCCAAGCACTCAGAGCAGCTAGGAGTGAAATGACTCCTCAAGCATGAACTTATCTAGGTGAAGATCTGTACATGTTGAAATTGGAGGGGCCTGTACAGCTGCCCCCTGGTGTGTTTCAGTGTCAAATGCCACCCACACCAGTGCATTATGGCCCACCATCCGAGCTGTCAGAGGTGCCTTCCTCACTCTGGGCAAAACATAAGAATCATGTTGGAGCTGTAAAATCAGCACCTCCTCATAAAGTTACACTGAAAGCAAATACTAAACTGCCAATGATTAAACAATACCATTTGCCCCCTCACTCGATCGCAGGAATTGAACCTGTCATTCAGTCATTGATGGATCAGGGAGTGTTGGTTGAAACACAAAGTCCCTGTAATACTCCCATCCTCCCTCTTCAGAAACCTGGTCGCCCAGACGACTGGCGATTTGTACAGGACCTACAAGCTATAAATGACATTGTTGTTCCCATGACACCTGTTGTGCCTGATACCTATTCTATCCTGGCAGCATTGCCCTCTGATTCCACTTATTACACAGTCATTGACCTGAGCTCAGCTTTCTTTTCTGTGCCATCGCACAAAGATAGTCAGTATCTTTTTGCCTTCACGTTTAAAGGTAAACAGTTGACCTGGACCTCCCTGCCACAGGGTTGCTGTGAGTCGCCGAGTGTGTATGCTGCAGCGGTGAAAAGAGATCTTGATAATTTACAATTGCCGGATGTCACTGTTCTGTTGCAGTATGCTGATGATTTGCTGATTGCTTTACCCACGAAGGAGGCCTGCAGAGAGGGTTCTATACGTCTGATGCAGAGACTGGCTGAATGTGGCCACAGGGCTTCACTGACAAAGTTACAGTTTTGCCTGCCACAAGTGACATACTTAGGCCATGTGTTGAAGGAGGGTCAGCGCCTGCTGTCTGCTGACAGAGTGAAAGTCATCGCTGAGAGGGCCTACCTGACTACACTCAACCTTTCCATCTGCACGTCCATGAGAGAGAAGGTTTTGCAACAGCTGTTTTGGTGCAAAAGCACGGGACTCACTACAGACCTGTAGCGTATTACTCCTCGAGACTCTGCCCCGTGGTTAAGGGACTGTCTGGTTGTTTGTGATCTGTAGCCGCAGTTGCTATGATGATAGAGAAATCCTCTCCGAAAGTGCTGGGCCATGACTGTGTAGTTCATGTGAATCATGCTGTGTTGCATATTTTGAATTCCACAGCAACTCAACACATGACAGCCACCCGCCGTTCAGGTTACGAGGCCATTATTCTTGGAAGCCCACACATCACACTGAAACGTTCACCCCCTCTTAACCCCGCCACTTTGTTGCCACTGTTGGATACAGATTTTGACCATGACCGTGTTGCTGCTATTGATCTGTGTACTTCCCCAAGGCCAGACCTGCTGCAGACACCTATCGCTAATTCTGATATCATTTTTTACACAGATGGCTCAGCATGCAGACCAGCTGATAACATTCAGCTCGCAGGATACGCTCTTGTATCTGACTTTGCGGTGATAGAGAGTGCGGCTTTGCCAAGTGGCACCTCCGCTCAAACAGCGGAACTATATGCTCTCATGTGTGCGTGCGCGCTTGCAGCGGGGAAAGTGGCAACGATTTATACTGACAGCAGGTATGCTTTTGGAGTTGTTCATGATTATGGACAGTTGTGGAAAATGAGAGGTTTCTTGACCTCGTCTGCAAAACCGATTCAGCACTACAAATTAGTAGCTGATCTGCTTGAAGCCATTATGCTCCCAACTAAAGTAGCTGTAGTTAAGTGTGCTGCTCACACTAACGGTTCTGATCCTGTCTCAAGAGGAAATGCGTTGGCTGATTATGCAGCCAAACGAGCAGCCATCTCCTCCTCCTCCATGATTAACCAATGTGTTGCCACTCAGCCTGTACATTTTCCATGCTCTCCCTCTTATGACGCGCTGATGATAGGGAACGAGACTTGTGGAGGCGAAAAGGCTGCGCCCCTCATGCAGAGTCGGGCTTGTGGCAGCACCCAGATGGCCGACCGGTTTGTCCTCGTTCTCTCCTACATGTGTTGACCCGTGTCACACATGGACCCACTCATGCAGGAAAAGGGGGGATGAATGATGTGATATGATCGCAGTGGTTTGCGCCTGGTATTAAACAGGTTACGCAGGAATTAGTAGACACATGTATGACATGTCAGTTAACCAGAAAAAGAAGCAATGTGATAAAACATGATCATTTGGTTCCGCCAGTGGGACCTTTCGGAAACTTGCAAGTTGATTTTGCACACATGCCTAACTGTCAAGGCTATAAATATCTGCTTGTGTTTGTAGACCAGTTTTCCAAGTGGGTTGAAGCGAATCCAACGAGAAGAGAAGATGCACAAACGGTGGTAAGGTGTCTGATGAAAGATATCATCCCCAGGTACGGGATCCCAAGAGGAATAAACTCTGACAACGGGCCCGCATTCAGAGCTAAAGTGGCATAAAACCTGGCCAAAGCATTAGGGTTTGAGTGGAAACTGCATGTTCCCTATAGTCCTGAGAGCAGTGGCCAAGTGGAAAGAATGAACTGCACAATTAAAGAAAAGCTGACTAAAACAATGTTAGCAACAGGCCTGAAATGGGTCGACGCACTGCCACTTGTTTTATATGCCATTAGAAGCACACCAAATGCAACCACAGGGCTAAGCCTGCATGGAGTACTCATGGGGAGGCCTATGTCCACAGAGACAAGCCCCCCTCTGGCACCCCATAAAATGACTTTACTCGAGACTGATGACCACCATGTGGACTATGTTAAAAACTAACTGAGATTTTGAGACTTTATCATAAACAGGTTGCAGACATTTGTGCATGGTGATTATGTACTAATCAAGTCTCTGGACAAAGAATCTCTTTCTCCTAGGTGGAAAGGCCCGTTCCAGGTGCTGCTGGTCACTCGGACGGCTCTGAAGGTTGAAGGGAAAACAGAATGGATTCACACCATGAGGTGCCAGCTGGCCCCCGTGGACTGCCAGAAGGAAGGGTAAAATGGTGGATAAGAGGAAAGTGCTTCACATTCCTTATTCTCATCAACCTAACAGCTATAATAGGCATAAGACTCACACAAGACTACACTGCCTCCCTCAGTGAAGAAATTATGCCAGGCACAGACCTTGACACTGTGCCTCACACAGCTCCTGTTTATCACACCATGTCTCTGTCTCCGGGGAGCCGGAGAGGGGAGGGCCAGATAGGAGTAAAGGAAGCCTAAACAGCAGTTGAGTCAAAGCAATCGGATGCGTCACTCCCTCCTTATAGCAGTGATACAAGGGGGGTGCAGTATGTTGTTTTCAAATGCCCAGTAGATAGATGCAGGCCTGATGACTGTTATGTTGCCAGCCCAGAATTCTTTGTGCAGGGACAATGGTGGTGGAGAACCAGAGACCCTAAGCGAGTAACAGCCACCACCTTTCTCGTCTGTGCAAACACTACTAAAGTTGTGTACAAATTTTTTTGCCGCAGAGGATGCTGAACTCTGGTGTTTTACCAAGCGACAATTAAAAGGAAATCCGGTTTGCTTCAATTGGAGAGTGAGTTATCGGAGGGTCACAGGTGGGGTGAGGAGTTGCTCTGAGAAAGTAAAGGAGGATCACAATAGTCACATTCAGTCTGTCAGATTCACTCGCAGCAATAGCTTGAAACTGTTTGTAGTGCCTGATGCAACCCCAACCACAGCTGCAGCAGTTACATTCAAAACGATTAATGCTAAAGCACTCAGAAGTCACGTTTTAATATCTAACTCAGCTCTTGAAGTAATGGTGGATTATGCTAGGGAACAGAACCTTACTAAGCGTTGGGTCTGTCAAAATATGCCTGCCTCAATCCATGCTCCAATGTTTCTGCCTGTGCCATTTTCCAGAGCGGATTATGAGTTGTTCAATTGGAGTGACTGGGCCTTCCTGCTCTCTGATGAGGCTGAGTATTGTTACTCTCCTGCGGATCCACATGAGCCTGACACATACAAGAGGTACACAAGTATCACCAAGGTCGTGGTAAACACCATCTGAACACCTTCCACCCAATTTTCATGTTGTGAGCCTGCTACCCATAATTTATGTGCATATGTATGTTCAACTTGGCATTGATTACAGAATACAAGTAGTGGTAACTCAAACTAACTGCACTGAGTTGTCAGATACACAGGTTTGCGTCCCTCTACCACACATCCCAACTGCCTAGGCCGAGGCTCTCGTTACAGCGATACCATAGACAGGTCAATTCGTGGTCTCCTCGGTAACAATCAAAGTGCATAACTGTTCTGAGCCTGTTCTAAAAGTACGTATGTCCCCAAGAGACTGCTCCAGGTACATCCCTTTCACTGATGTTGATGAGTGCCAGTCTGTTTTCAGGCGACTGGTAAGAGCTCACCTGTTAACCTAGGCCATAGTGATTGTCTCTCAATTGTAAATGCTTCCCTAAGCCAGCAACCACTACCTGAGAGAGTTTATTTGGTTTGCGGCAATAAAGCTTACAGCTGTGTCCCTTATGAAGATGCTGCTGGCATGTGTTATCTAGCGTATCTGGTCCCCCTGATAAGAACCGTAGCTTCATCTGAGATAGCGTTGTTGTATCGTCGTCGTTGTTGCATATAGAAGCATGATGTTGCTTGATGAGATAAAAGAGAATTGTCTATTCTCTCCCGAGTGTCTAGCATGTTGTTTCCCTCCTATGGAGTGTATGTCACCCAACAGGAAGTGGAATCCCTGAGGCCTGTTGAGGTTAATGACAGTGCCCGCCAAGAGCCCCTGGCACGGACCAGGGACCTCTGGGCCCTGGCCTCCTACCCCTCGTCTGACTCAGACAATGAGGGAAGTAGTGATGTATGCGAGACTGAAATGTGATCCTGAGCTCTTCCTCTCTCTGCCTCTGTCCCCTTGATAAAGCAAACCACACGCTGATTTCTATGTTTATTATGTGCAAAATTTCATACATTACTCTTCGATCTGCTGATGTTTTGATTATGATTTTGGTTTGTAGGTTATTCATTTATTTAATCTTTAGTACTAGCTCATGAAGCTGAGATTTTGAAGTATTAGCGTGGTTATTTACCTTACCTTCAGTTTTTACATTCCTCCTATCTTTAAGTTACAATATATTAGCCTAAACTGTTAAGTTCGTTTAAAGTTTGTTACATTTTTGTTTTTTGTATTTTTGTAGTATTAGAGATTGTGGTGTTGTTATGTTGTTGTCTCTCCTGATTTACTCTTAAAGCTCTGCCCATACAGGAAGACGATTGAGTGATCCTAGGGGTTGTTTTGAACCCCAGTGATTCATGTGTAATTAGACATATGTGAGAGCTAAAATTCCCTTATGGGTGGAGGCCTTTTTGGTGTGTGCTATCCTACTCGCGTGGGAGAAGATGGACGAATGCTGAAGCGTCTGGCTGCAGCGACTCTTAACAACATCAATAACAACTTTGATTTTCTCTTTCAGTGGATTCTTAAAGTGATCGTGAAGATTAATTTTGCTGTGATTAAAACTTAGCTAAAGCTAAGACTAAAGTGTAATCAGAGTTGATTTTATTTGATTTGTTTTACAGTAACAGTTTTGATCTTATATATTCACATTTACTCTTATTGTTTAGGTTGAGGTTGACATGATGTGTTGGACTCACATTGTAGTTTGAAGACATTGTATTACTCATTGTTTTATTCATGATTTTACATCTAAATCTATGTGTTTTACTTGATTTTTCTATATGAGTACACGCTGATTGTTTATTTTGATTGTGTTGCAATCATTTAATACGTGTTTGATTTTGTGCTCATTGTTATTGTGAACTGATTTGCTCAAGAAATCAATCTCTGGTTTTAGGGACACTATTTTGAGTTTTTTTCCTCTTATGTCAACGTGAGGTTTTACTCAAGTGATAGGTAGATAGGGCAGATTGGCTCTTTTGCCCGTTCCTTGTTAATGATGGAGCAGGATGTTTGGGCAGCTGCCGTTATGTGTCCTTCATGACCTCCGCATTTGAGACATTGCTTTGGTAATGATTATGCAGTTTGTTTGGACTGTGAGGCGGAACTCATGGAAGATATGGGACTAGACATTCATACCGGAGCATCTTATTGTGAGATCATTAAGTGATTCTTTTTAAGTTTGAAGTTTTGTTCATATTTGTTATGTTGAGAAGACGATGAAAGAAAAGAAAAAGGCTTGCACTGTTTTTTTGCATATTGCTTTTATTGTATTTTCTTGATATAACAGGTTGATGAAGCTCCTCTCACCCTCTGTATGCTCCCTCCTACTTTATCTGGGTTGTTAATTTGTTTATCCCCTAGTGATAAAAAGGGGGGAACTGATAAGGAATTCTGGCTGGGGTCATCTGTCTTAGTTTTATTGTGCCTCAGTTTCATACATACATAGTCATAATTTGTGATCAGAACACTTACTGATAATACAGCTGACAATCACAACGCCAGCTGGTCTATATGCGTAACCGTGTTTAGACCACAGCGAGGTCATATCTGTACAGGATGTCCTAATTCGGTAATACTGGGTAGTGTCCAACACATATAAGTATGACTGTTTACAAATGTCTGGAGGATGTTCTGGGGGAAGCTGAGTCAACCTCATCTCACAGCGAACCTTGTACATCTGTTTTGGACGCGTCCAATAAAATGATCCAGTGTAAGCCATCTCTGAGTCTCTAGCCTGATCCGTGTGTCTGTCGAACTCCTTCATCCACGAGAATTTCATCAACAAATGTCATGTCACAAAGGAAAGAAAAGTGCCAATAGAGAATTCAGAGTAGATCAAACAAAATCCCTTTGTGATGTCACAAAGTAAAGAATACAGCCAATAGAGAAT
>JAPXVT010212957.1:0-10776 GCA_029823135.1 Acanthurus reversus | reverse complement strand
GGGTGCCTAAATGAAATTAGAGCCTGGATGTCCTTAAACTTTAAGCTTAAATGAAAGTAAAACTGAGGTCATGGTTCTTGGACCAAGTGGTGGTCCAGATGCCTCCTTGCTAGACTTGGGCCCCCTGCAACGGTATGTTAAACCTGTGGTCACAAACCTTGGTGTGAAAACTGATTGTAATTTTAAAATGGACAAGCAGATAAATTCTGTTATCAAATCTACTTTTTATCATCTGAGGCTTTTATCTAAGATCAAACCTATTTTATCTTTTAAAACTTTGAACATGTCATTCATGCTTTTATCACCACGTGTCTGAACTACTGTAATGTGCTTTATGTTGGCATCAGCCAGGCTTCCCTTGCTCACTTCCAGCTGGTCCAGAACACTGCTGCGTGACTCCTTACAGGAACACGCAAGCGCAAGCATATTTCTCCAATCTTGGCATCCCTCCACTTGCTCCCTGTAAATTCATAAATCATTTAAAAATTTTATTGTTTTTAAATCGCTTAATGGAATGCCGCCTAAATACATCTCTGACCTTGTACAAATATATGTCCCCTCGAGGTCTCTGAGGTCTGCTGATCACCTCTGTCTTGCTGCCGCAAGTACTAAGCTAAAAACCAGAGGTGATCGAGCCTTTTCAGCAGTGGCTCCTAAGCTATGGAACTAACTACCGCTCCATATTAAACTGTCTCCCTCACTGGAAGTCTTTAAATCTTGTTTAAAAACTCATTTTTATTCTTTGGTGTTTAACACCAACTGAGAGTTCTGTGGTCTGCCATCTGTCTTCAAGTGGTGTTTCACGTGTTACGTGTTTTTATGGTATTCTTATTTGTTTTTATTGTATTTTATTGTTTTTATGGTATTTATTGTTCTTATTGTATTTTTATTGTTTTAAATTTTTTGCATATGCAGCACTTTGGGGAACCATGTTTTGTAAAATGTGCTATATGAATAAAGTGGAAGTGGAAGTTTTTAAAAAAAAAAAAAATTCTAAAGAGCCCACAAACGAAAAAGCGTCATCAGCAAATCCATACTCTTCTTCTGGTACAGTGCGCCTGCCAGCGCGCTCCTCTCTTGCTGCTGCGTGACACGTTTCCTGGCAGTTTTTGGGTGCGCATAAAAGTTAAAATAATTTGAACTTTTCAGTTCAAGGCATGGAGTTGCACTGCTCATCATTATTTGTATTTTTCTGCAGATGTGCTTCCGTGACATTTTTGGAGCGGCCTCACCTGGGGTGACGCTTCTTGAGTCTGTTATATTTCATATCTTTCTTCTTGTCAACATGCAGCAGGTTTATGAAACATGAAGGTGACAGACAGGACGTCAGACAGCATTCAGAGATGGACTCATGTTGGTTTGAGTCTGAACGTGAGATTTGTTAATGAGAAAAAGTCTAAAAATGAGAGCACAACATATCTTGACTTTCTGTCTAATCTTTATCAACTAATAGAAACGTTTTCAGTCGGGATTTGAAGACAGTGACAAAGGTGAGATTCATGAGACTTTAAAGTATCTGAACAAACTTACAGGGTTGGACTTCATCTCCATCAGGTTGTCAAGGATAAGAGTGACCGGAAGGTTCTGAAAGAAGAAGAGAAATCAAACCAAACATCACCAGCTGCTCAGTTTATCAGTGAAAACGATTATAAAACTGTGGACAGAGTTCAGTTTGTTCATTTAAGTTGAGCTTTAAGTTGCTGACACATCAGTCATCATCAGCAGGAAAACCTTCCTCACAATCACAGTCAGGTTTCACATGTTCAAACTTTAATTAGTTGCTGTTTTCTTTGACTTGATTCATTTTGGAGGTGGAGGAAGCAGCAGAGGAGCAGACGATGGATTAAATCAGAAAACTGACCCTTATAATTGAAAAGAAAAAGTTTTTACTTTGGAATCTATTTGTCAGGTCTGGAAACAGAAACCTGAGTGTGAGCAATTCGGTCACTGTGCAGCAGATTCAAAGTTTTATAACTTTGTTAGTTTGTCTCCTATAGTCAGACTCAGATTCTCAGTTGTTTCTTTTTCAGGTTAATTTGAAGTTTTGATCGTTTTCAAGGAGCAGAATCACTGTTTTCATCTTCAGAAATCTCTGTTTAGTTTGGACTCAGAATCTTTTCTCAAATACTGAAGTGGTGAGTGTGGAAGAAGTCTATAAATTTCTTCCCGTGTCAGCAGCTCCGAGTGTCGCTAATGTTCCGACTTCAGCTGCTCTCAGTTCAACTCAGTATGAAGAAAACAGACACCACCTGCCGCTGTGTGTGTGTGTATGTGTGTGATGATTATAAATGACTTGTTGGTGCCAGCTTCACCCTGGAACACCTCATCATCATCCTCCTTGGTGTCATCATCGTCGCTGCTGTCCAGAAACAAAGACTGTCATATATGAACGTTTGATTTAACCTCCTGCTGGAAACAGGCGGGTGGAGCTCAGTGTTTCGGTGGCTAGACTCTTTCAGGTACAGACATAAAGCCGAGGACGGAGGAATCTTGGAGGTGGGTTGCCAACAGTCACAGGCGACGTGCCATCAAGTTGGATGAGCTCCAGCAGAAGGAAAGACATGAAGAAGAAAGAAAAGAACTCGAAAGAAAAACAAAGAAAACGTCTCATAAATTAGGATGAAGATAGAAGATATGAGGATCGCAGCCTCTCCTCCAACATGGCCGCTTCTCACAGGTATCCAGTAACCAAACAGAAGCTCTCGCTCCAAAAATGAATCATGACTTTTAGTTGTTGTTTAGTTTAACGCCATGTAGCTTCGAGACAAAAGATGCACAGGAAGTGGGAGGAGGGAGAGACGTGTGTCAAATGTCAGGATTCACGCTGTGTGATGGCTAAAATCGGTCAACTATGATTAATAACAGATTTTCACTGTGTGTTTCACACTGAAGAGGTTTTCTCTTTAATATATTTGCTTTAGCTTTATGGTTTCATGGCAGAAATACATTTACAGGCGTAACTTCTTTAATATGACAAAGAACCTTCATGTTTTTCAGGCATTTCAAGTCTCATCTGTGATTAAAATACCCTAAATAGTTATTTTGTTAAAACCAGACCAAGAGTCTGCAGCCATGCTAGCAGCTCTACTGGAAACCTATATGCTAACAACAGCTGGCTAACATGCTAATGTTATTAGCATTTTTAAACCAGCCCAAACCAGGTCATGTGGTAGTGGCAGGGAGCAGTTAAGGATGCCTTCAGCTTCCTTCATGAACAGTTTGACTCTGCAGGTTTTTGACGACAAATAGCTGGGCCACAAACAATGTTTGTTTTGTTTTGTTTTGTTGATGTTTGGATTCACTTTGGCCCTGTTTCCACTGAGCAGTACATTTCGGTTTGGTAAAGTGCGGGATGCATTTTTCGGCATTTCCACTGTCAAAAGGGTACCAAATAACTGTACTGTGCTGTACTTATTTTGGCCACCCTTTCATTGGGGGACCAAGCGTCCCAAAGGGTCCCAAGAGGGCAACACACACTACAGTCTGTGAGTGCAAGCAGGCAAAAAGCTGTTTTTAAGTGTTGTTGCAGAACTGTTAATATATCATTTCAGTAAGTTTTAGATATTTTTTAGGTGAAAATGTTATGATGTAGATTTCAAATACATAGTCAGTTTATCCAAATAACGCCTGTTTGTAAAGTATCACGTAATTTTCGGACTTGTGAGGAGCTGCAGCTTGCGGGTGTGACCTGCTGGTCTGCTCGCTGCAGCAGCCTGGATCCTTATGCTGTCACCCTGGGGAGAAAATTGACCAATGATCTGTGTGGAGATTGAATGCCTGCTGTAATGTTTCCATCGCATTTAAAAACAAGATATAAAAACAAAACGATGCTGTGCTGCCTTTTCACGTTGAGTCTCTCTCACAAGTTTAAAGTTACTGGTTGAAAAAGATCACTTCATTTACTGAGCTGCTCAGATGCATCTTTAAAAGTGGAATGTTTTCTTATGTGTTGTTCAATTAATGAGTTTCACCATGAATTAATCAGTTCACCTTAAATCTCAGGATGACAACTTGGGGAGGTTTTAAGAGGACTTATCTGTCACAAATACATACCGTGCACGTGCGGTAGTGAAATGTCTGAACATCAACAATAATTCATTTGCGTTTACCTTTTTTTCGTGATGACGTTCGCTTTAGTAACAACTGAATCGTCAACACCTCAATAAAACGCACACGAATTTCTTCTGGTTTATACAGGTGAAAAAAATAGCAGAACGCCATTATGGTGCGCTCCTGCAACGCAACACGTATGCATCTGGCAAAAACCCCGCACATCAAGTAAGGGTACAGGCAGCAGTGGAAACTCAAGCCAGATCTAGTGTCACCAAACCAAACTGTACCGCTCAGTGGAAATGAGGCTTTCGACTCACATGCTGCTTGAGCACCAGGTTCTTCACTCCCTCCATGACAAACTGAGAGCCCGTATTCATCACTCGAGAAAACAGCCTGCAGAGAACAGACGGGGGAGGAGGCGGGAGGAGAGGGGAGGAAACAAGAGGGGCAAGTGGGAAGGGGGAGAGGTTTAAGAGAGGAGGAGGAGGAGGAGGAGAAGAAGGAGGACAGGGTTAGGCTGGTAATCTGAACACAAACCTTGTTTCAACTGAAAGAATACAAATACTACCGTTAATACTGTACTGCAGTCAATACTGCTGGCACTACTGTTACACCCCTACTGCTACTAACAGCTGTTAACGTTACTTCAGAGACGTTTCAGCTACTTCTTACTTTTCACTGACAGGTCAAATACATCAAAAAAATACTTCAGCTTCAACTGAAGGTATGTGGTCGCAATGTAAAAAAAGACAAAAAGTTATTCAAATGTTTTATATGATGAGAATAATTTGCTGCATTTGTTCACTCAATGAAGGAGACAAATCAACATGAAATCATCTCCCTCTGGAATAAGACGGATGAGAGCTCCAAACCTCGGGACATCGAGCGATGAACAGCAACTTTTTATTTAAATTGAAAGTTTTGGAAATGATAGTGCAGCGCCCTGCTCTCGGACATCTGTGAATGTCAGACTGTTTTTATCTTTTGTCAGCAGTCGTTTTTCTTTTTATGCAGGAGTTTTATGGGAGAACATTGACTACGTCTGAATCTCCACAAAATGCTGCCAATGTACATAATTCTCAGGTTTTCAAAACAAATTGGAAGAAATCAGATAAAAGAGAAGATTGAAGGGTTGTATAAATAATCCTCACAGTGTTGCTTTTCTTTCCTTTCTTCAGTATTATTTTAACAGTCAAACCGCCAAGGGGTCATTTTTACCCCTCGGCATTTTTAAATATGTGTAACTCCATTAAAATAAAACACCTGCATCTCTTAGCTCAGGACTTTTCCTAAAATGGGTTTATTAATCTTCTAGTGAATTTTGAGGCCTGTGGGTTAAAAAAACAAAAAAACCAAAACCAAAACAAAAACAACATTTATACCTCAAACCGCAGAGGGGTCATATTTACCCCTTACAGAAACATCTGTGTAACACCATGCTGAACATTTCTGCCACTGTCCGGTTGCTTGGCAATGGCTATTTTTAGTCGTATTTGACACGTACTGTAGGCTGTCATATTGGAAACTACAGCTACACTCGACAGATTGACAGATAGATAGCTAGAAGAATAGACAGATAGAAAGAGAGAGAGAGGGCACGTTCGAGTTCTTTATTTCCAGCGAGGAATGTGTTAATCGTTTCAAAATTCGTTTTCTTCTTCTGCAGTAATTAAATCATCCTACTTCAGTGTTTTCTATATTATTACTGCTGTTGTTGTGTTTGTTTGTTTCAGCCTATGGTTTGATGACTTGTAATGTATTTGGACTTTTTGACCTTGTAACAAAACAATTGTAAATAGCGAGTGATCCACTTCTTTATTACCAGCAGTGTAACTAAAAGGACACGCTTTTACCCAAAGATTTTTAACTTTTGCTTGATGGTCTTCTGATAGGCTACAATAATTAAATTACCTTAACATGTTAATTATTTTGTTGTTTGTTTGTTATGGTCTGCAGTGCGTTGATGAATTTTAAAACCTAGTTGACCTACCTGATCCCTAACAAATATCCTAAAGCCACTGTAAAATTAATAAATCACATAAATTTTAAATTTTAACAGTTATATTATCAAGTATTACTTATTATTGTCATGATTTTTTTAATATGAACATGAACAACTTTACTGCTACGAAAAAATACATTTTTGTGATTGCTGATGCTATGGAGGCAGGGGGTAAAAATGACCCCTCTCAGCGGTTCTAGTGTTAAGGATTTATTTATTTAATGATTTAAAAAGCTTTGAAACAGAAACTGACACAAAAACATTTACAACATGTCACTTACTCACCCCATGGGTTTGACTCCACTGTTGCCGTAGTTTGCCGGTGTGGCGGCCATCTTGGTAAAAGCCCTAAAAAAGACGAGAGAGCGCAGAATGACGCAACTGGACATGTTCTTCTGTTCTGCAACTAAATGACAATTTTATTATTCAGACAAAACTTTAATCAAAACAGTTTTATTTTCTTTAATTTTTCAAAACAGAGACAACACATCACTGTCATCTGCTCTCATCAGTGTGTTTAAACACTGTCAGAGCTGCAGCATTACAACAAAATGAAACATAACCTGATAAAAATAAGTTATAATAAAACTTTACGACACTGAGAATCAAGCAGCAGCACGTCCAGTAAATTCTGCTTTAAAGAGTTCAAACAATTCGTGTAAACAGAATGAATTATGACCACTGGAGGCTCAGATGACACAAAACAAACAGAGTCTGTGGTTTCATGATGCTACAATGTGATTTCCTTGGTCTGTCTTACTTCCATTGTTTGATGTAGTTGAGAGGTGAAAGGTCACAGCCTGCGTTCAACAGAGCCGTCTTATACTGATCCAAGTCCGACTGAAACACAAACATTAAAGCAAATCAATGAACTCAAACGGTTTATGGACGACTTTGAACAGTCTGTCATGAGCAACTTTTAAAAAAATTAACCTCCATGACTCCAGTGGACCCTGAAAATCAAACACTGTTCATACCAAGAGGTCAATAATTTTAAAATAAAATTGTCGATCTGCGTGGGAGAATCTTTAAAAAAAAAATCCAGAGCTACAGCTTCATTGTTGTCTTAAAAAACCGTGCAGACAGACAGAGATTTGATTTAACAACTTTCACCGGTTCAACTAAGTTTCTGCTCTGAGTTCAAATGTCATAGATCAGCTCTCGGCTGTTTGGATCATTTGCTCGCTGACGCTCAGCTATAGATGCTCCTATGGAAGGAAAAGCACTTCTCAGAACCTTTGCTTTTACAGTGTGTAATGCTTAGCATGTCAGCTTGTGGGCATGCTAATATTCTAAGTTACCAAGTCAGCATGTTACATATTTCTATTGAGAATTTTAACTTCATATTTATGATTCTTGACTTTTAAAGAGCTTATTATTTTCTGTCACTCTTTCTATGCTTGTTGTGACCTTTTCACAGCAAAATATCCAAATCAGATTCCTTGTGTGTGAAGCTAACTTCACACTTCTGCGATACGTTGGCCCCTCAGTCACAGCGGCTCAGGACTAACCCCCCACTCTGACCTTGCAATTTTGTTGTACAATTCATCGCATAATGACAATAAAGCTACCTTTTAACCTTCATACTGAACCAGCTGCAGTGAGACCTGAATGACATGACTGTCCTGACGTTTGTTGACGTGTTTGAGGCAGAGCTTCATCAGTCTGTGTGTTTCTTTAAAGGATTTAAACTCATTGTAGCAGCGGCTGCACCACTGACTAACGCTGGTTCCGGCAGTGAGTGGAACTTCACAGCAGCTTGAAGCTGTTGTTTCAGAGGCGGCGCTGCCCTGCCAAGCAAAACATCCAGAGGAAACATCACACTATATGCCCCGGAGAATGGAAACAGCAGCTTGGTTCCTATCTTCAGCTGCTGGAGGTGACGTTAGTGAAATGTATCGCGCACACACAGCTTCCTCTTTAATAAACTCCTGACTGGCAGCTCAGTGGGAGCTGCTGACCGATTACACAACCGCTCAGTGTGTCTATGAGAGTGTGTGAGGCTGTTTCTGCAGGACTAAAACTCTGGAGACTGGAGTAGAGAGAAGGAGGGAGGGAGAAAAGGGTGAGAGAGAGGTCTAAGATGGGAGAGAGATCAAAGGAGGAAGAGGACAAAGACAGAGAGACAGAAAGTAACAGACAGGAGGCCAAGAGCAGGTCACAGAGGGAGAGGGATGACCACAGCTGACATCGAGAAGGAGATAAAAAGAGAGTGGGCGGTGACGGCGGGTCAGGGGGTAATCCCAGGATGATCCATCTCTCAGGCGGACGAAAGAAGGATGAAAGGAAAAGTGAGGCTCACTTCTTGGCAGAGGGGAGAGCTGTAACGCCATTTGTCATCAGAGGAAGCCAACGAACTGACGCTGAGGACTGCAGGCGTCACGGCGAAGGCCTCAGAGCGCGACGAGGAGAAGCCGTCAGATGGCATGTTTAACAGTGACTGGTCAGCTGTGTACAGGTGTGAAAGTGGGCGGGGTTTGAAGCAGCGTACACAGAATGATTTAAACTTGTTTCTGATCAATTTAAAGGCACAAGACTTCTTTCAGAGTCAGAACAAATATCAGTTTTGTTTGCAGGAGGAAGCAAGAACCAATTGACTGATTCCTGCACGAATAACAAATGTCTTGCTTTTCTGTCATGTTAGCTAACGATAAATGAATGGACTGATGATTTGGACCAGAACTGCACTGAAAACTGAACAGAAATGGCAACAAAACAGTGGAACTAGAGATGCACGATATAATCGCGATGTTATCGGTATCGGCCAATGTTCAGTTATCAGCCAGCACGCTGATATCTGCTGATACAATACCCGATAAAATAACAGGCTGCTGTTTCTTTGATTAAACGCCCGAGTCGACACCATGTTTCACACATTTCCTGTGGACAGACGTTATGTCACTGTGAAACAGATCAAAGTTGCCCTGGTTATGGGTTTTGTAAATAAATGTGACCTGTTTTACATAATGTAAGCTCAAGTATTTTTCTTTGGCACAAATACTGAGTACTTCATAATTTTAGGCTTCATATTTTATGTCTGCCAACTGACACGGTAAGACATGGACTTGATGATCTCTGCAATTAGGTGTGGGGCAAAAATATACATATATTTCAGTATCGGTATTGATTATCGGCCAAATGAGGTATAAAATATTGGCAGCTCGGAAATTGGCAAAAAATCCAATATCGTGTGTCCCTAAGTGGAACAAACGCTCAGCTATGATAAGTTGTATGAATACACCAACCTGGCCTCCGTGTGCCGACATAGATAACAAAGTGTTTGTATTGGAGAGGTTTCACAGCATTATTCATGAACAGCTCTGTTGAATAATCACTGACTGAAAACTGGAGACAAACTGTTTATGACTTGTGCAGGTGAAGCAGCAGAGTGCTCCGCCCGCTGCAGCTGGAGGTCTGGACTCAAACACACGGACTCAATGCTGCTGGAGCTTTGGGGATTTTGGGGGGCCGTAAAAGGTTCTGCAGGTGTTTTCTGCTCATGACACTCGCTGTGATGGGGAGTGTTAATAACATGGAGGATCTCTTTGCAAACATTGTCAACATGTTCTAATAAACACAGAGACTGAACGCAAACTAACAACAATCACAGTCGCTGTCACATCATGAAGGATGAGAGGCGTCATCTGCCAAACTAAACCTCCTCCAGCTGTTCCAGCCACTCCGAGCAGGTCTCTGTGCTCTCCTTTGTTCCACCCTGGCTCATTTTGAAATCAGAAATGTGGTGAAGTCAAGAAGATGCTTCTCTCAAAGCTTGCCTGAATGTGGTTACTGATCTGCATAAAGTCGACTGAGGACATGACGGCACAGCTGTCTGAAGCATTTTAGCTGGTGATGTAAGTGTCCCCCCTGCTGTTTGAAGATCCGGAGCTTGTCTCAGACAAGTGAACATTTGTTTGGCTAAATTTGTCCACTGACACAAATACTAAAGAGGAATTTCCACAAACTCAGATGTGAACACACACTTTATTCAACTGAGCAATCTGCCGTTGATGACACAAAGCCGAGAAATGAAAAAGTGGAATAACTGAGCCAGCAGTTTATGCCCATAGGTCTTTTCTGACTGCAGGAACTGTTTCAGATTTCTATGAACCTCCCATTTGATTTACTGCAACGCAGGAACCATGAAATACTAAAGTTCTTAGAACGACGTTTTGAGGAACTTTTTTTAGCTCCCAACTCCAGAGTAGCTACTTTCACAGCACGGGAGGAACCGCAGTGACCTAAGTGTATGTTGACTGGTCAAACTCAGAGGCTAGTGTTGGCAAACGTCGTTTTTTAAAACCTGACAGCTGAGGACAATACAAAACAGGAACCAGAGCTCGTAACGAGATCATCGTTTTTTTTGGTTTTACCCTTTGAGATTTTATGGCGTTCAGCTTGAGATTCATGGAATATTATTGCCACATACTGGACAAAAGAATGGAGTGGCAGTGTTGTTGTTCAGTTACGTTGTAAGTTGTGTAGAAGTGACGTTAGTACACTATCTGCCCACCAGTTTACATAATGAGTACCTATTGACCGTGTGAATGCCAACAAAAAAAAACCCTTAAAGGTGTTAAGTTCCTTAGGAACTCCCCGGAGGACAGTTCCTCTCAAATAGTTCCTATAACCGTTTGATCTGAGAACGCCTCATGTTTTTCTATAATGTGTCATATACGTGGGGCTGGGTATCGAAATTCAATGATTCTGTGGTACAGATT
>JAPXVT010212007.1:0-10780 GCA_029823135.1 Acanthurus reversus | reverse complement strand
AACATAAATGTCATTTTGCTGCGTGGTGACGACCCTGAACAGCATCCTCATGCCAGTGGTAACATCGTTGTTGTCTACAAATTGGACTGAAGTTACTTGAAACTCGATTTGCCTATTTATTCCAGAGTCAAGGTCGGTAGCCTGAAAGCAGAGAGAAATTTGAAGAAGAATGCCTTGAAATCGCGTCACATATCTCGTTAACTGAATTCATGTCAGTTATTTGTGTTTCATTCATACTTACACTGACTGCTGCTACTGACGTCCCAGCACTTGCACTTTCTGAAACCACAACTAAAACCCAAAGAAGAAGAATGAGTAGGCCTGTTTATTTTATAATATTAACAAAACATGAGAAATGACAAAATATAGTCCAAAAGTAACTGCAATTTTTACTATTGTTCAAAAGTTTAAAGGAAAAGTGGAACATGTAGTTTAAGTTTATTTAGTAAGTTTGTTTTTTTGTTGTTGTTGTTTTTCTAATAAAGACTATTTTCCTCTGGTCAGTTGTTTTTATCATTATTATTATTATTATTATTATTATTATTATTATTATTTAAAATGTGCTCCTCTGGTATTTTATTAAAAATTCTACAACTACTTCTGACAGTAATAATGATGTAACATTATATGAGTTTCTTTAACTTAGAGTGGAGTGGATAAAATCATTGCTGCTACTGAAATCGCATGCAGACCCAATTCACTCGTGAAAACCTTGTGAAAACGTTGAAAGAAATTGAAACTGTTTTATTAAAAAATCCTCAGATTTTCTTTTTCTCGTAAATTACTTAAAATTTTCACTTAACGAAGCATTTTTCATTTTGAAGTGAGAATCTTTGGTTAGCCTCATTTTAATCAAGAGACACATGCAAGCAGCGGCGATGGGTGATGACTGGACAGGTCTAAATTTAAGCAGTCATACATGGGGGGAAAAAAGGCTGGTTTAAAAACAATTTACTTACAATCTCAGATAGAAACTCACCAAATATAGAATCTGAGGAAATAAATTCTGGAGCGTTGTCATTGACGTCTTCGATGTAAATCACCATTTGTCCTGAAAAAAAAAAAATAATAATTAAATAAAGAAACGTGAGATTTGTGATCATGTTGTTATCAGTAGTTGATCATTTAATGCATTTACTGCTTTTGTTTTCCATCAGTTGCCCAGTGCTGACCTGTTTCCACACTGTTGTTCTCTCCTTTCTCTGTGAACACATCCACCACCTGAGCCTCTATGATCGCCTGGTCACATTGTTCATAATCCAGCGTGTACTCTGGGTTGACTCTGACACTCCCCGTTGGATCCAGGATGAAGCTATTGCAGTTTGTCATAATGCCCTTGCATCTGCATGTCATGGACTCAAGCTCGTAGATCAGGGAGTGGTTTCCATCTTTGTCGTAACCCGTAAAATTTGCAATGATTCCAGTGATGGTGGTGTTCTCCTTCACTGTCACGGACTCTGTCGGGTAGAACGCAGGCCTCTCATCATTGACATCCAACACATTCACCTCCACAGTCACGTCAGCAGTCCTCCCTCCCAGATCTGTTGCCTCAACCACCATTACGAATTGCTTGAGAGTGCTCTCATAGTCCAGCTCAACGTCTGGGTCAACAGTGATGTCTCCCCTGTAACCCCTCTCATCTGGAGAGGTGCGAATGATGAAGCTGCCAAAACTTCCACTAATGATGCTGAAAGAAATGCGGTTAAAGTACTCCGTTTGGTCCAAATCCTCGGCATAAACAGAGCCAACTTTTGCACCTGATGGGAAAGAAAGATGCTATTAAAATCCAACCACGCAGTTACGAACTCATGAAAGTTCTTTGCAATAATAAATACTGACCTTTCTCTCCTTCCTTAACTGAGAATGTGTAAGAGGAATTTTCAAATTGTGGCTCGTTGTCATTGACATCCTTGAATGCATCACAAGAAAATTGTTATGATTTCACTAAGAGCTGCAGCATCAGTAGCAATTTTTTGCTGCAACTTGTTGAAGACTTACCTCTATCTCGATGATCACTGTGACCGTGCTGGACAATGGGGGATCACCCTTGTCAGTAGCCTTTATAGTGAGCTCAATTTCCCCGTCAAGACCCGGGTCTATAGCCTCACGATCAAGATCTCCGAGGCTACTAAGGACACCAGTGTCTGGGTCTATGGTGAAATTTTCACTGTAATTGCTTGGTACAATTTCATACACTATTTGGCTGTTCGGCGTATTAGGTTCATCTGCATCAGTAGCCTGTTCAAATCAGAAACAGAGGAAATGGTTAAGGAAATAAATTACTTAATATTGACAAAAGTAATGAAGATCTAAAAAGGCCTGTGAACACATATATGTGATGTCTAAAACTACGGATGTTAATATGCTGCTCCTTTCTGCGAGGGCTCTTTACAAGATTTTGGAACCTGGCTGCAGGGATTTGTGTACCTTCAGCCACAGCAGCATTCGCCAAGGCAACTGATGTGGTCTGATAAGGCCTGTCTCACACTGAGTGTTACAGTTTATCCCAAAGGTGAGGGATGGTCGGGGCTCTCTACAGGTTGATCAAATTCTTTCACATCAAACTGGGAAACCATTTCCTTACACTCTTGGTTTTGTGCATTGTTGTGTTGACGTAAAACTATTTTGGATAGGAGTTCTAGTGGTAAATGATTGCATTTATATAGTGCTTCTCTATCACTTAAGATGCTCAAAGTGCTCTACAGTGAAGGAGGGATCTCACTAGCCACTACCAGTATGTAGCACCCACCATGGTAATGCATGGCAGCCATTTTGCGCACTCACCACACACCAGATTGAGGTGACGACTGAGATGAATGAATAAGCCAATTACATGAGGGGATGATTAGGGGGCCAGATTGAACAAGCCAGGTTGGAAGTTTAGCCGAGACACCGGGGAACCACCTACTCTCTGCAACAAGGGCCATGGCATCTTTTATGACCACAGTGAGGCATCTCCTGCAGCACAGTGTCTTTATCACTGCACTTGGAATAGATTTTTTTGGGCCAAAGGGAAGATTGCCACCTGCTGACCATAACCAAGACCACTTACAGCAGCAACTAGGAGGTCTCCCATCCAAAAAACTAGCCAAGCCCACACCTGCTTAGCTTCTGTAATACCAGAGGCAGGATATCCATCAGTCTGTCTTTTGACTTTAAAAGTACTTAAAAGTAAGATGATGATTTACTATAAGTTTTAAGTTGCAGTTTGGTGAGATGTAGGCAAGTCAACCTACAGCACTTGAGTGAGGGACCAAAACTCCTCTGGTGCAAAGGGCGTCTGCCTATTAGGGTTATGGTTAGGGTATTCATTAAAGTAAAACCTGTGGGATTTAGGTTTATAACTAATCAATGAGATGTAAACATTGACATTTCTCCCACTGTTCTCTTTAAGTTACCTGTATCTGAAGTTCAAAGCTTTTTCCCTCTTGAACAAATTGCAGGTACGACTCTCTGCTGAATTCTGGAGAGTTGTCGTTGATGTCAGTCACAGTGATCTCCAGCAATGTGGTTCCGACCTTGTTGCTTGTGTCTGTGGCCTGCAAAGTTGCTGTAAATAGAGATCTGACTTCGCGATCCAACAAAGCATGGCTTTTCACGTAAATTGTTCCATCACTGGGGTCCACGTCAAAATACGGTAGTCTGAAACACAGATACAGACTGTTCAGTGGTGTTGTCTCCGTTGGTAAAAGGTACAAAGTGGCTTCATTTAAATAATCAGGGGGAAAAAAAGGTTCAATGGTAGACATACATGCTTTCTGGAAGAAGACTGTATTTGATGTTATTTTGATCCATTGTGTCAGGATCCTCTGCCTGGGGAAAAAAAGCAGTGGGTGCAATTCAATCATTTCGAACATACAAGCTCAAAATGTCTGACAAAATACTGTCATTACTGTAAGAAAAAGTTAAGGACTTACAGTTATGGTCTCAATTGCTGTCCCTTCAGGAGAGTGTTCAGGCACTGTCAACTTATACGTGCTATTTGGGAACACAGGACTCACGTCATTGGTGTCTGTGATGATAATAGTAACTGTGGCAGTAGATGTAAAGGAGGGGTTTTCTTGATCTTCGGCGATCACCTGCACCATTACCCAACACAGGAAACACATCAGACACGTGTTTAAAAAAATCACAAACATGCTATCTTAGAGATGAAAAGGGTCACTCACTCATAATATTATCATAATAACCTGTTCTAAATTTTTCTTACATGTAGAATCATTTGCTGTGATGTTTCAAAATCCAGTTCTTGGGGATTGATGACCTGAAGTTCTACGTTGCTCTTTGATATTGCTAATGTAGGTACAACAAAAAACACATCCGAGCCATTTCCCTCTATGCTTAGTTTAGTTCTGGGGTTCTGTGAAAAAGCAGAGGGATATTGTTCATGATTGATGAGTAATGTTACTCTGAGTTGATCACTAATTACCCATGCATTTCAGGAAAAAACCTCATCTTTAAGACCTCACCTTATCTAGGTCTTCGACCGTCATGTTGATGGAAATAGTAGCTGTCGAGTGCTCAGGTGTCTCTCCTGTGAAGTCACTCGCCTCGACACAGGATGTCATATTTTCTGGGTCCTCACACTTGTAAAACTTCGGCTCCTTGTCATTGATGTCATTGATGTTGATCTGTACAGTTGCTGTGGTGTTGGCATAGTACCCAAAGATGCTTTGTTGAGACTCAGTGGCCTAAAAATGAACAAAATATAACAATTTCAACATTTGCCAAAATATGCTGTCAATGAAATAAGGTTTTTAAGATTCGAGAGGACTTGGTGTCATGATTTGTCCACAAATTTCGGTTTCGAGTTTGTATCAAATTTGTGAGAAATCTTTGTCATGCACTATACAGCCCTCCCACTACACAATGCATCATTCCAAGCATCGTAATACATAACTAATTAGGAGACTACAACATAACACAGAGTTAGGCACAACCTAAAGAAAACAGGAGCTTTCGAAACTTTGGAGGCTTGAGCCTGTAAAATATTTAACAAAACCTTTCTTACCCTCAATCTCATTTCGTTGTGCTGGTTTATTTATTGTACGTTATAAACACTGACAGACAGATGGCTCATTGCACAACATAAAATAATTTATTTAACAGTAGCAAAGGTTTCAGTGAAACTATGGACACTAGAATAAATATTTATAAATCAGTCCTTAAATTGAAAGGGAGGGAGGCACGCAGGGAGGGAGAGAGCAATTCAGCAGGAACTTTTTTGTTTCATAAAAATCTTCAATACCTTTACAGTCCACCGGGGGGAAACTGAACCACACTTTTTCACTGTGTGTATTATAAATTGAATATGTTTTCAGGTACTTGAAATGAAAACAAGGACAAAAACTTAAGGACACATTTATGTTAAATCCCTCTTTGTCTTCTGTTAAATTTCAGCGGACAAATTTCTTTGGTTTTGTGTTTAGGTGTGTCTAACCTGCTCATGGCTCTCCTGACAAACGCCTTTACTGCCCTCTCGCCTCCTGTCAAGATCAAGAGGCTGCCCCACAATGAGTCTCACTGTCAAGGCATCTTGCCATTACACATCCATTGGGCCTATGTTCATCCCCTTACGCTCAAACGCCTTTGAATTCAAGAGGCAGACAGCAGAAGACTGTCCTCCCTGTCTCTTGAATGTGCTATTCAAGGTAAGAGGAAACTTTTAAAACATATCTACTTTCCAGCCTCTTTTTGATGCTAATCACAGCTATTGATGCACTAACTTGAGCTTTGTTTTCTGTGCTATTTGGAAAAGAATAGGCCTACAGAAAAATAAGAGGTCTGGCCAAACTGATTTTTAAATATCTGACAGGGTCGGCTCCTGCTTACTAGCAGCCACTATCATTATAATGTCCATTATCTTATTTATTACATGGCTATTTACTGGCTATTTGTGGCTATTAACTAAAGAAATCAATCATGCTTTAGCAGTTGACACACCTAAAGCTGCAGCTGGTTGTTTTAGGCTGACTTCTTTCTAGACTATGATATAACTGCATGTTCTCTTCAAGAGTCTATGATCAGAACCACATCCCTAGGAACAATCTGTTATCCACAGCAGCAGTCTGCTATTCAGAAACAACAGATCTTAGAATGTCATAACTAACCAATCAGAGTTGAGTATTCATAAAGCTAGTACATGGGAATCGTAGAATCAAATGGACTATTTTTTAGCAGAAGAATTAAAATCATTTTTAAATCAACAAAATCATTTTTAAACCAACATTTGTGTCATATTATTGATTTCATTAGTAAATAGCCACGTAATAAGCGGGATATTGTCCAGCAAGCAGGTCGTGTCGGGGTCCTGCATAACCCTGAGGGGATTCTTTTCGCAATAATGACCTGCTCACTGGATATTATCCCTTACTTAATTTTATGTCACACACAAACCTAAATGGAGAAACTACTTGTGGTGGGGTGTTATGTGCTGTAACACTTGATGGGTGCAGTGACTTCACAGTGGTGTCTTCTTGACACTGTAAAGTTGCCTGGCAACCAGCGGACACGTACAGCGGAAGGATGCTTTTCCCTTGGACAGAGCCAGGCTAGTTGTTTCACTGTGCTCAGTCTTTATGCTAAGCTAAGCTATGTATATATTTAGCACGCAGACATGAGAGTGGCATCAATCTTTATATCTAAGTTACACAAAATGCTGAATTATTCCTGTCAAAGTGGGTAACAACTGAATGGCAAGAAAAAAAAACAAATGTCACCATGCGAAGTCTGAAAAAGGAAAATTATACATAGGTGAGGAAAGTGATGCTTTACTGTTGCATGTACCTTTACAGTCAGTGTAACAATGTCACCAATTGTTTCTCTGTCAATTTCTGCTGCGACAGATATGACACCATCCGCTGAGATTGTAAACAGGCCATCCTCAGTGGCATCTGTAAAACAACGTAGAATAAAACAAAACATTTTCTTACTCAGTGCAAACAGTAAACTATATTATTTTTTTTAAGGTGATGAGGTTTACCTTCAATGCTATAGATAATTTTATCATTGACTTCTACGTCCTGGTCGACAGCAGTCACTTTAAACACAGACTGGCCCTGGAAAAGACAGATTTTGAGAAACCAGAAGCAACTGAAAGTCTCCTCATTTGCACATAACTCAAAGCAGCCTGACTGCTTGTAGATTCTTAGATGCTTTGGCACACAAAACAGATAAAAAATATACATTAAAATCTAGACAAACACAAGGACACGTTGCAACATGTACGTTGACCAAGAACTAAAAGCGGATCTCACACAAAGAAATGTGAAAATGTGTGAGCACACTTTCGTCTGCGGCACTCAGAAAAAATCTGTCCGTACTCACCACAGCAGAATGCTCGTCAACTTGCCCTATGTAGGGAAGACCAATGAATACTGGGTCAAGGTCTGGGACGTCCTTAACCGTGACGATGGAAAAAACAGTGCTCGAGAGGAACGTGGTTTCCGGAAAATGACATTCCCCCCCACCATCCTGTTACAGACACACAAGGAAAATTGCTGAAATTGTTATCTTTCTTGTGCTAGAGATTTTTTTTTTTAACCACACTTATAATCATAGTAACCAATGACATATTAAAAGTCATGTGGGAAATTTGTGTAAATCTAAGTATAAGACAGATTAATGATATGAAAATGTTATTAGACTAATTCAAATATGCTAACCATTACATGATGAATGCTAAATTAATCACCTAATGGATCTGTTTTTATCTTACACTCAAAAAAAGAGAATCCTTGAATTTTATATCTCGAAGCCCATTTTAACTGTGCACATTTAATGGGTGCAAGCAAATAAACACGAGTTCATTGCTTAATTAACCAAAATCAAGCTGCAAACGTTGACATGGTGCTTTGTGTTCTCTTATATTAAATAATGATTATACAATAATTGATGGGATTTTATTAAAGTGAACTCTCCTGGGGAAAAATGCCTATACTATTTCCTGCTGAGAGTTCAATAAGAAGATTGACATTCATTCTATAATAATCTGATTAGTATAAAACTAGAGCCTAGACATGGCCTGGACTAGCATTAAGACTAAAACTGATTTTAACATTAAAAAAAAAAGAAAAAATCTGCCAACACGTATAAAGCTCAGTGATTTAAGTGATAAATTTCATTTGTTTAATTCATCCAAACACCAAAATGTAATACCAACATTTTGTAGTTTTAATGGGGGTTATGTGTGTGTTTAGCTGCTGTCTAGTTCTTGTACGGGACCAGTGAGGCAGGCTAGCCTTTTCCCTCTGTTTTCAGTCTTTATGCAAAAATGTTAAACTGGTAGCAATTATGCTGAGGGGTGTTTGCATAAATGACTTATTAGGTTAATAAACCATTTATGCTGGTATGATTTAGAGTAAAATATGAAACCAAAACTCTCAGCATTATACTTACAGTTGCGTTAATCCTCAGCTGATAATAGGTGCTCAGTGAAGTATAATTCAGAGATCCATTTAATTTGACTTCACCAACTGTACTAATGGTAAACAGACTGAATCCAGCTGCTGGAGTAACCTAGTAAATACAGTGCAAATTATACTTCAGTGAAGTTAATGAACATCAAAACATTATCAATTAAATGATTTACTCGGGAAGACATATAGCTTACTGCATCAATGCTGTATTTTACAGAGCCGGCAGTTGAAGAGTCCCTGTCGGTGGCAGTCACCTTAAACAGAGTTTCACCTACAGCTGTGTTCTAATGAATTAGTTAGGGAAAAACAAAGAAAGGTAAGGCAAATGACATGCAAAAAGTTACTCAGCAGCTTTAACATGAATAGCTTTACCAATCTGTGACATGACAATGGCTCTGCAAACTGATGCATTTATCTCACAGAGGATTGGAGTACATGGTAAAATGACATTAATTTACTAACAGTATAACATAGCTTACTTAATAGAGAAACTAATAAACAAATATAGAGTTAAACATGTTTGACTTACTTCTGGGATTGTAACATCATATGAAGACTGGTTAAAAAGGGGTGGGTTGTCGTTGGCGTCGTTTAATATTACATTTATTTCACCTGTAGTCTGAAAGAAATTACATGATGTAGTCTATGAATATAACAAAAAATATGGTATTAAAAGATTTAATTAACTGGCATGTCACTCACTTTAGTTGCAGGATCAGAGACCTCAACTCCAAGTGTCATAAAGCCTGTACCATCGCCACCCTATAATAAAAAGATAAGACAGTGAGAACAAGACGTGAGAAATTGAGAAAAATAATGCACACAGAATTTTTTTTAAAAATGTTGACAACACCATTTTCTCTCCTTCACCACATCATACCTCTCTGTCTAGTGGGCTAGCGACTGTTACCAACCCAGTGGATGGGTTAACTTCGAAGTAACCTGCGTTGACCCCGGTGAGTGCATAAGTCAATACGTCACCTTCTGGATCTGATGCTTCTATAGTAAACGCTGGGTCACCTGTAAAAACAACATAGGAACATTTATTAATGTGTGCAGCATTTGTTTTGGCATAATGTCACAAAACTGAAATAAAAAACAACTTTCAATATTTCACACACACGCACACACACACTTATATATACCTTTGGGGGTGTCTTCACACACTTGATATACATATCTATCGATTGTAGGACTTCTATTTGCTGTAGAAAAAGAGAATAACATACATTATAAGTAGAATGTTAAGTAGTTATAAAAAGACAGAAAGACCAAATAATAAAATGATCTGAAAGCTCACCATTAGTGAAGCCCATGAGGCAGAGAAGGCACAACAATAACATACTTCCTGCGATCCCCTTCATGTCTAAAAATACAAAGAAAAAGACAAATCTAATAGGTAGAGCTGAGTGAGGTGGCGATCCATGTGGACACAGTACACTCCCAAGGGGGCCAAGAGGATTATGTCGGGTCAACAGGTAGAGCTGATACAGTTAGTTGATTCATTGGTCAATTGATTCATTGATACAGTTAGTTGATTCATTGATTCATTAATCAATGAATCAACAGAAAATTAGTTGGCAAGTATTTAAAAAAAACACTGTTATCAGTTGTTAGGAAACGTGACTAGTAGTGGCCCTGTGAGGTTTACATTTGGCAATGTACTGCCTTGAGCTAACCACTAAAATGCTAACATGCTAACATTTAGCAGGTACTGTGATGTTTTATTTTACAGTAACCCATGTAATTCTTATCAAGACATTTTACTAATTACAGATCTTAACCTCACAATGGCACTGGAGCGTACGTACTCAAAGCACGGCCTGTGGGCCAGTGGCAGTCCTCAGAAACATCTTCTGTGACCCACAAGTATTGCATGAAGTACATGCATCATATTTTAATTATTCAACAGCCTACTTTCACGTTGAATATTCTAAATTTTAAGGCGCAGCCAGCAGTTCTGGAGGAAGACAGGTGAGTGCAGAGTCTTGTTGAGACTCAAACTTCAGATTTTGCTGCTTTTCTCTGATTTATGTCAACGTAACTTGGACATTTCTGGTTTGGGAGTTTTGTTTTGACAAAACAAGCTATCTGAAGACAAGACATGATCATGGGCATTTTTTTACTTTTGTCTGACATAAACTAAAGGACTTATTGATTGATTGTAATAAAAATTGCGAACAGTCGTTAAGTTGCAGCCCTACATCAAAGGCAAAAATGACTTTTTAATTGCAATTTTTTTAAGAATACGGACATTTTTTATCCATTCATTCATTCATTCATTCATTCTCATTTTCTCACTTATTACACAATTCTGACACTGATGTTATTAGAAAAACTGTTTAATTTGTATTCCTCTTGTT
>JAPXVT010211916.1:0-10780 GCA_029823135.1 Acanthurus reversus | reverse complement strand
TCTGCTTACTTCAACTGACTTTCTGTTTTTGTCAGTCTGCTAAATGCCAAAAGTTTAGCTGTGCAATAAAACATCTAATGACTAATGTTTCTAACTCGCCAAATGTAATGCAGCATATTGATATGTGTGAATGAAGCAGAAAGGCATCAGTTTCAAAAACTTTAAGCTACTTTGCACTTTGGACACTGCACTTATTTGGCCTGTTAGATACTTTAAAGGCACAAATTGCAAAAGACAAGACAATTGCAACATACCATGCGATGGAAAAAAATGATAACGCTACTGAAACAAACAACAGCAGATCAGCAGCCAATGAATGTTAGGGTTTATGTGGTAACAACAAGAAGCACTTAAGGTAAAATAAAATATGTTATTATTTTTATTATTTTAAACAATAATTGTATTCTTAAAATAATCCCATTAGAGGGAGGTTTACCACAGACGTCAGAACATAGCTAGAAGTTTCACCATAAAGTATCACACGTCCAAGTAAATGGTGTTGCACCGACAGGAGCACGAGCTCCTGGCTTTTTTTTGTTTTTTTTTCCAACAGATTAAAAAAAAAAAAAAATACTCCCGGTATAAACGTTGCGCACTAGTTAGTAAAAAGTTTGTCATTTCTTACCGTAAGTCGACACTTTCACTTGGATGCATCGAAGCTGCGACGTGAAGTTTTTCTATTTTCCTCTCAAAATGGCTGCTGTCGGTCACAGAAAATCCATCGTAACGACTTCACAAGTTTTCACCTCTGACGGTAGAGCGCACCTGACCGCTTCACCCGAGAGACAGACTGCCGCTCGTCCCCCCCCCCAACCACACACACACACACACACACGTCTTCCTTGTTCCGCCCTCTTCCAACTTTTAGTCGTTTAATTTCTAAAAACAATCTACTACTACTACAATTATTATTATTATTTTGGTTGCTGTTGTTATGAAACTTGTTTCCTTATTATTTTCTTGCTGCCAGAGAGTGGTTTCCAGATTTCATATATTTGATATTCGTTTGAAATCCACTGGATATTTGTTTTATTTTTTATTTTCCAAATTTTGTTTTCTGTATTTCACAAGAAAATACAATTGCATCACAAAAGCACTACTAGGCCTAAAAGTACTTAGAAATATGTGTAAATATACATGTATCTTTTTTTAGTATAGTTATAGGCTATTTATGGTGATTGGTGACTTTCTATAGCTTGAGGTACCGAGCAGGCTACAGTCTTGTTTCCCCACCTCAGTTACATACAGGCTTGCCATGCTGGCAGGCATATTTATCATCATTACCTTTGGCTGTTGCCTCGACATGACCGGTAAATGTCGTCGTCACTGGAAACAGCAGCTATGATTCAATAGTGTGAGCTGAGTGCTGGTGAGACAAAGTGTGGGCTGGTGACTGGAAAAAGGTGTAGAGCTGCATCTAAGCTATAGCTCAACACCCCCAGTGACGGCTGCTATTTCTGACAGAGTGGTTATATAAAATCTGTGAAAAATATCCTGTAATCTATTACACTGCAGACTGATGTTTGTACGTGTGCATGTGTGTGAGTGTGTGGGGGGATTGTACACAGGAAGTGGTTGAATATATCACGCCAAATGAGGGAAAAGCATAGTGAAAAAAACTTGTGTGTGTTAAGTTTCCACTTACACTGAGGCAGAAGGTAAGTCCATGTGTCTCAGTGCTTTACTGGCCCCTGAAGAATTGTCACTGTGAAGCAGTTGTCAAATACATTTGACAAATTCCCATTGGCTTCCACCTGAGCAGTGAGGGGGACTATCCGTCTCTCTCTGTGTCTGTATCATTCTCTCTTAAGGGCCAATAAACCTCAGAGGCTGATGGATTTAGCTCCGGTCCAAGCACCAATAGAGACATCAGAAACAAATATTTTCAGCGTCTCATCGGAGGTCTGCTGCTCTTTGCAGTCAGCTAAAAAAGGCTTTGACCACTTCCTGCATGCATAGTCCCAGCTAGTGCACTTTGCTTCCAATATGTTTGTTGGAGTTCACATTTGCACTCTAAAAATATGAGAGATTAGCACACTCATCCTCAGCACCACACAGAAACACACACACACACACACACTGGGGCAGAACTGAGCCAACTACACTTTATGGCAAGAACTCATGTGCAGTGAACTCTGTTTAAGCAGAACTTGAGAGAGATTACAATAACCGACACGTTGGTCGTGGCTGATACTCGCCCCCATACTCCTACTATCAGATAGTCGCTCAGCTGCTGAGAGGCTTCTGTTGTCATGGTGATAACCAAATTGTGGCCTTCACTGCTAAATGATACTGCAAAACAAACTCAGGCATCTCACCAGACACTCTGCACATTATTCAGCAATGACATTCCTTGGAGGATAAATTGCCTCTGATACATAATTTTGAAGATAATCCTGTATCCCTTTTGCTCAAAAATGAGATATCAGCCTCCCCTTGAACTTTAGAGACTTTTGATGCACTTTGATGTTTGATAGCATAATTTACGATAAAGCAACCTACCCTTAAGAAGTTATGTGGGATCTAAGTAGCTGTTTAGGAAATTTAAATAAAGTTTAAATATGAAGGTAGGGCAAATGCAGACAGAATTTTCGGGTTCCCTTCAAAGAATCCAGCTCTTACATCAAATATAACTAATCCAACAAGTTGGATATGGAATCCCATGCCAGATGCACCATCTTCATTGTTTTCTGAATGGCATAAACAAACATGATAAGAAATGTAATAATAAATATATAGGCCGAATTCACCAAAAAAAGCAAAGGCCATATAGGGGTAAACTGTATAACACGTAAGCCTATGTTAGATTAGTCTGACTTTCGCCACTTTTTTCCACATAAAATCAAAGAAATTTATTTCAAAACTATAAAATAAACAACAAAACAATAAATTAACTCTAACTTAAAAGATAACTTTTTGTGGTAAGCTATTGCTGAAGAAGGATCTTGTTTTTTTTTTTCAATGTGCAACAACAATTTGAAAATTGTAATGTGATTCAAAACATTAGTATGTTTGTTTTTGTGTTCCTTTTCTTTAACCAAACCTTTTGTTTTGAAATAGCTGAACAAACAACTTCCTCTTAAAAACAACAAAACAATGCAGTATGTAAAAAACAAACAAACAAACAAAACGAAACTAAACGAAACACCAATGTCAGGCGGTTTCCACTGCGCATGTTGCATAAAGTGCCAGCTTATTGTATAAAGTGCCAGCTTATTGTGTAGTGGGATGCCAGAATCACAAAACTGTTAAAACGGTCGCATTTTTTGACTAATATTCTCTGTTTTATTTTTTTGACAATTCATCGTATGAATACTCCTGTTAGTGTAATGATTAAAAGTTATCAGCAGTATTGTTTTGCTTTATATATGTGTTTTTTACTCATTTGTTATGTATTGTTTAATAAAGTTTTGATTGAAAAGAATGAAGACACCCCCCACCCCCAAAAAACGCGCGTAACCGTCGACAAAACGCCACCAACAGGGCCTTAATTTGACTAATTCTATTAGTGGAATGGGTTACTTGATTGAATGAATGTATTTTATGTGCGAGTGTTGTCAGTACTGATTTATTCAAAGTAGAAACATAACCAAAGAACACATAAACTGACTTACGTTTGTTCGTGAGACGCACGAAGAAAAGTCGGTAATGGTAAGCTAACGTTAACGTTAGCAAGCTAGCTAACTAGCTAATGATGTAATCTGTCAAGTTGTATAATATTGATTGCAAACAGTTAGGTTAGCTGTTTCCTCACCTGCTAGATTTTCTAAATGATTTGACAAGTCATGGCGTTTATTTTTGTTTCAATAGGTTGAAGGACCATAATGATGAGTGGGGATATTGTTTATGACAAATTCCACTTCAGACATGACCCGAAATGGAGCGGCCGCCTCGGGCCTGCGGAGGGGGGCGGGCTGCTGCTCTGCGTCACCTGCGTCATTGAAATGATTGAGGCTGACGATATCGCGGTGAGGAAAATATGATTTCTCTTTATTTTTTGAATATGAAGTCTTCCTCCTACCAAAATGTATCACTCAGCTATTTGGTAGAGGATGGTGTTTGTAAAGTTGTAGGTGTGTGTGTAATCCCCCAGCATTTCCTGTTATAGGTATTTTTTAGGATTGAAGGGAAAGTATTTAGTATGTAAAATGTCTAATCTGTCAATTTCACTTGATGCACAGGCGTTTTTGTAACCCACATAATCTCTCCTCCTCTTTTTGTCCCTTTTGTACAGTCAGTGAGGAAGTCCTTTGCCTTATCTGGTATCAGTAGGGTGCTGAAGTGCTCTCCCGGGGCCTTGAGAGAGCTGCTCCGGCAGGACCACAGAGTCTCTCTGCGTTTTACAGATTCCTTGCTCGGTGAGAAACAGTGGTGCAAGCACAGAGAGCTCTAAGATTAAAATATACTGATAATTTATAACATGAGAGTGTGCACCAAAGGTCATTTTTTAATAACAAAAAGGAACTGTCAACAGGAAGTGTGAAACATAATGCACAGGACTTTCAGTCTTGACCATCACTAATCAGCACACACACATCTTGCTGGCTTGAGTTTACTTGCATGACCGTCCTTCCCCTTGAAACTGACAGTCATGCTTGTGCTGCAGTCACATCAGTGCTTTTCTGCGAGGTCAAACTGAGCAACGGAGACAATAGACCTTTATTATTATTATCTGAGCCATAAGATGCAGAAATATACTGAATATTCACATTATTCCATGTCATGTAGTTATATTAAAATATAAAACAATTCACAATAAGTGTAGTTGAACTGCTGTTCACGGCCTTTCTGTGTAATTATAGGCAAAATAAGGGTACATACTTAAAATCTGTGGAAGGTCGAAACCAATCTACCAATTTGCTGATGAGCTGGGCAGAGATTAAATACATCATACTAAATATTACAATTTGTGTTGATATAATTGTTGTTCATTTTTAATGACAGCACAATTAACACTAATTTGAAATTGTATTCCCATTGCATAGTTGAATCATTTAACTAACTGACAAACCAAAAAACCATTTAATGAGTTATAATCACTTGGACAGAGTGTCTAAATATTCGTCCAGATGCTTTTCAGCTGTTTTATGACAAACTGCAACCATCATGTTTTGCAAAATTATGTTTTAAACTGACAAACATGTAATGGCAGCACAATTTAAAACTGTGTATGATTTTTTCAAAACAAGGTCAGCGGTTCACCTGAAAGGATGGCACTTCGGCTCTCTTTAGTCATAGAACATTGGCACAAAATTTGAGCTTGTAGTATTTAAAATGCAAAAATCAGTCTAAAAAACATTTTCAGAAAACATCATCGGAAAACACACAGGTAACCTGACTGTTGTTCTTTGTTAGTGTTAGGTGTCCAGGTGTTTAATCTGCGGATAGCTTAGTCAGACAGTTTCTTCATGTAAAATTCAGAATAATTAATAACAGACAACAGCATACCATGATTGATGGGAATGAAGCCAGTGACCCAGCAAGATAATGGGGATAGTCACTTTATCAGCTCACTTTGTGTTTAAAACTGCCAAGGCCATACATTATCCTCACTAAAATAAATTGCTCAGCTCTTCTGTTGATAATGTTATGAGGATGACATGTAAAAAAGCACTGGGAGTTAGTATAAAAGTTCTTAAACTTGTCAACTGCTGTAATAATACCATACAACAGTAGGTTTTTATGGCACCACATCGTCAGAGGACATAACTAATGCTTCCTCTCAGCGCAGTATAAATTTCACAAGGTTATTGCAGCATGAAGTATTAGGCCAATGCCGTTTGAGCCATAATGAAATTAGTGCAACGAGAGGATATGAGGCAAAATGGTAAGCTGGTAAAAGCTCTGACCCAGTGTGACAAGACAGTAAAAGAGCCATTACAGTGCTAGTGGGATGACCTGCTGAACTGAGCTTCACCACTTGCCTCTGAGAGCAAAATCTAATCTAGAGCGGATCAAAACAATTCCTGCACCAATTCACCCAATCTTCATTTTAAATATCATTAACCAGAACAGTAAACACTTCACTTATTAGTTATTACATAATGAACTGGGGATGTAAAGATAGCAAAAACTCACGGTATGATAATACCTCGGTATCGAGTCCACAGTACCGCATTTATTGCAATATTTATATTAAAAAAGACGAACTAAGACTTGGAAAAAATGCCGCTTATGAATATCGAGTTTTTTTGTATTTGCTTTTCACTTACATTGCTTTGTTTCCCTTAAAAATATGCAAATATACAATGTCTGTCATGGATGCTCAACCATTCATGCTTCTGCAAATTTGATATGCAAAACTGTTAAAGATGTTAAAAAAAGTGCAAATAATCATATGAACTGTCTTTGGCAAAGAAGAAACTCATTGAACAATGATTTACAGATGACCCAGCTCAGACCCCGTGCTCTTTTCTTTATGTCTACTTTGACAAAGTCATTTTCTACCAGTAATGTCTTCTTGGCCCTTCCATGAGTTAAACGAGTGTCTTTCTTTCTTTCCCTCGTCCTCTGTGAGCTGACTTAATGTGTTTGTCTGCTGAGACGATGAGTTTTTCACACATAGCTTAGCAGGTTTCTCGCTAGTGGACTCATTTTTTCTTTCTTTTCACAGAAATGCGTTGTCACCAAAGAGAAAGTGAAAGCTTATTCTTTTATGTCTTCAACACGTCTGAGTTTAACTTGACACTGAAGTTTGAGATAACGCTTCGCACACCTTACCTCTTTCATCACAGCCTGCCTGTGTCTCGTTAAAAAGCGTTGATAGTAAAGTACACCATTTGCCTTGTTTTCTGTCCTCAGAGCATGATGAGGAAAGAGCTGCAATGGTAGATGGTCTGTGTAGTTCCCAGTTCCCTCCGCTCTGTTTCATTGCAGTTGAAACTAAACTGTACGGCACCGAAGCATTTTAGCTATTGCGATACTGTGAAATTAACGATACCGTTATATCCCTACAATAGACCACCCTCTGCTTGACAAACCACATAATTACACCATTTTAAATCACTAATAAAAGCATTTTTTCTTACGTATGCTGATACTGATATATATCTACAATAAGCCAATATTGGTTGATAAAATTGGCAAAGCGATACATTTGTCTGGTCCTATTTGCACCTTGTATCACTTATTTTCTCAAGCTGCCAAGCTTGGTAACCTTGTTTGACCCTTTTTCATGTATGTCTATTACAGTTCTAGCTTCCTTTTTCTTGTTACACCTCTGTGAGACCTCTGTGCATTGCAGTTGGTTTGTGAAGTATGCTTCTTAAATCTAGGGTGTCGTTACTGTTCTGTCTCTAGGGATGTTTCACACTGTGGAGGACCTGGACGTTCTGGAAAAGGTTGATCAAGGTGAAGAGACGCCTCTTTTGTGGTTTGGGTAAAATGTTTGTGTGTATGTGCAAGTGCGGGCCCTTGCTCACACAAACACACGAGCATTTGTTCACGCTCACACACCCTACTCACGTTACACTCAGAAACATAGACACGGCCATTCTGTGTGGTTGTGACAATCCAGACAGTGTGAGAATGCACTCACTCAGGCTATGAGTCACTCTTTTTGTCTGAGACATTTACGCACCATCTCTCAGGTGATGACGGTCACTGCTGGTTACTAAGGTGATCTCACATTGACTCCACAAACCAGTTTCTAATTCTAACATCTGGCCTAATTTTACATGTTGATATTCGTTCACTGCTGTGATGTGCAGTATTTTTCCTCTCTGTGTTGAACGATCAGTTTGCGTTGCTATATGCAGATTTTTTTGTGTCTTGTGTTAACATCGGCCTCTCAGCGAACCAGCAGTTTTTAGCGCACAGTCAGATTTCTCTCACTACAGTTCAGTCTTTTTAATATGCAAAAATGTTTTGCTAAGTGCAAATGACAGAATGATTTTATGGTAGCTGTCTTGAAATGCCCTAGGGACCGCTTTGCTGTAATAGTTGGCAGTGTGCTTAAAATTTGACACTGCTTTTGCTCTTTGCACAACGGATATGTGATGAACGCATTTTGAAACTCGTTGGAGCCCTATAAATAATGCAGTCATAATATTTGTGTGTGTGTGTGTGTGTGAGAGGAGAAACAAGTGAGAAGAAAGAAATCCATGAATCCTCAAGAACTTTCTATCATGCACTATGCAGTCGTGTAAAGCAGACAACCTAATGGCAGCTCTGCTTTAAGCTGAGACGTGTACCTGCATACTGTCTTGACGGCTGTGACATCACGTGTTATGTCAATAAACACTATGGACAGTAGGCAGCCGAATGCCATCAGAACTAGTCCTCAAATCCTTAAGACACAACTTATATGATTACAGTTGCTCTCAAGATTAACAGAATTTACCAAAATCCTTAATACAAAAATGTGTAGCACCAAGATTATGCCTGCAAAAGAACTAGACTGGCTGCTTGCATGTCAGTGAAAGAATAAAACAGTTAACGAGCTGGACGTCGCTAGCCTGGTAAACCAGACCCATTCACTTTGCAAATTAATTCGCTTCGTGAAAGTGGGCTGGGGACCCTCCCGTTCACGGATGTTTCCACCTGTCCGAAAGCCTGACGAACCAATCGGAACCTTGTTCTCATATTTTTATTTATTATTTTTTAAATTTATTTAACCAGAAAAGCCTCATTGAAGTTAAGAATCTCTTTTACAAGTGTGTCCTAGCCAAGACAGGCAGCAGCACGTAAGACAAAGTTACTGCTAACGTTATAAAACAATTAAAGACAAAAAATGTACAGGTCAGAATATAAATATCACAGTCACAAATCATCATATAGTCCAAGTCGAAAAGCTTAATTAAAACAATGGCATCCTGATAAACTTACCACCACTTGATGTAGTAAAGATCTAAAAACACCCAATGAGACCAGCTCCACAGGATTTAAGTCCTTTTGCAACACATTCCATGAAGAGGGAGCAGAATACATGAAAGCTGTCTTTCCCAGCTCAGTATGGACATTGGGAACCAAAAGCCAGAATAAATCCTGGGAACGCAAACTGTAACTACCAACGGTTTTCCATGTCACATAACTGCAGAAGTATGATGTGAGCAAACCAACCATATTTGGCAGGCTTTATGTGATGACTCACTGATGGGGTTGAAGACGGCAGCTCTGGTCTGTGCACTCAGTAGCTGACATGATTCATGATGACCTACAGACAGACGAGTGACGCGGCTGTTAACTTGAACCTAAATAAACCCCAACCTGATAAATAATCACATAGGGGTTGTATTGTGTTGAGATATTAGTTAATTGCATCATTTTTAGTGCTTTTGTCTGGTGTTTTTTTTGTATGCAAAGTCTGATGTTGACACCGCATAGATCGGTAGAAAGACTTCTACTAAATGCTCCTATTCTTCCCTACAGGTAGTAATCGCAAAAAAGCAGTACTTGCCAGGTTGCCAAGGTTGTTATCCGTCTTGTTGGAACATTCCTTTTATTTAATATTGCCTAGTTTTCAATAACAAGAGGGTCCCTGTAGTGTGAGGGGAAAGACGGGGTAAACAGCTCTGATTGGCTGTGTGGTTGTATGTTGATCCAGTTGCATCTAGAGGCAGTTTTGACTGTGTCTGTTGGTACTGCCCTTGGAAGTGAGCAGTAAATCAAGAGGTACCAGACTCATCCTTCCTTGAGAATCAGTTTGGCTGTGCCAAGCTAAGACCTCGCAGGTCTGCCACATTTTTTCCAGCTCAGCTGCTTGTTCCACCAGCTGAGGCTGAAGTGCATGCTGAGCACCTCACACATCACCGCAGTGCAGCATCTCAGCATCAGTGTGATAGAAAGATAAGTATTTTTGACTGTGTTGGAAATTATATCATCAGCATTTCTAAACAACCCATTACACTATGAGACCTTGATGCCGCCCACTCAGATTTACTCACCCTTACTGACTTCATAAATAGCGTTACCTGATATTTAGTTTTTCTCTTGCTCAAAATATTTTCCTAGAACTAGACTGTGATGTTTATTTTATGAATGCATCTCTGTGTCTTTATTTTTTTTATGTGTGTGTGTCTGTGTACATGCATGAATTTGAATGTCAGTGCTGATTCAGCTGCTTCTGGAGCTGCAGAGTGAGCTGTCACCTCGCTATGTTTTGGACAAGATACACAAACAGGTGAGATACACCTTTACAGATATATAAAGAAACACCTGCTCATTTACACATGCAGGCACGGGAACGTGCTCGCCTTAAAATATTTAACAGCACTTGTGTAACCAACAACATATCCTCCCAGGGCTGTTTAGTAAACAGGTAGTGTGCTTGTCTTCATTTTGCTGCTGCAGGAGTGGAAAAGCTCAATTCATCAGCCGACACTGCAGGTAGAATATTGTAAAGCTGTGTATGCTGATGATGATGGAGAGGTATGTCATTAAGCAGAGGTGCAGACAGGTCCTATTTATGTAACTAGAATAGAGTCTGATTAGAGCTTTCAAAGGAAATGTATTTAAGGAGCCCTCTGTTGAGAATACAGATGTTTGATGTGGAAAAAGAAGCAGGTTTGTTGTCTGAGTGATCTGTGATGGTGCTGCTGGGTACACGTCCTGCATCTCAGATGCATTATGTGCTGAAACGACGTCAGGAACTCGTTATCAGTGCATCCTGAGGACACACCCTGTTTTTTCTTGTAGTCCAACATTATGCCAACAAGTGCACGTTGAAATCATGAAAGCAATGACCAGAAAAATCCACGACTTAAATGTGATTAGTCTCAAATTAATGGGACATTCTACTTTCACTGCTTCACAGATTTTACTTTGACAATCAAGGTCGCAA
>JAPXVT010209190.1:0-10792 GCA_029823135.1 Acanthurus reversus | reverse complement strand
CGCCAGTACATCACCGGGCTGACATATGAAGACAAACAACCATTCACTCTCACATTAACCCCTACTGGCGATTTAGAATCATTAGTTAACCTAACCTGCATGTCTTTGGACAGTGGGAGGAAGCCAGAGTACCAGGAGGCAACACATACAGACACGGGGAGAACGTGCAAACTCCACACAGAAAGGCCCTGCCTCAGCCGGGTATCGAACCTGGGACCTTCTTGCAACAGTGCTAAGCACTGATCCACTGAGTTTCCCCACATTTTTTCATGAAAAATGAAAAAGTAATTTTTCCTTTACTATAATACTGAGTTTTAAGTGAGCTAATGAGATCAGTGCCTCTGGAAAAAGTTTGCACAACTAAAAGCTATGTATCTGTAGCTTTTCTCGCTGTTGTCATAACATTAAATGTTTGGTATCTGTGGTAAAATTTAAATTATAAGAGAATGTTTACTAACTCTTGCCAGTCTGTCTTCTACGGCAAAGGTGTGGATCTCTGTGACAATCTCTGTGTAAAGGGTACAAAAGCATAATACCCTGTTTGAGATGCCTTAACACTCCTTGTGGTGTCACCACTGACAAAACCCCAGACATTCACACAGATAAAGATAATAAATTAACACACATTTTAAATAAAAAAAAAAAACAAAACAAAAAAAACCCAGACAATAATCCCTTTTCCACCTAAACATATCTAACAACCAACAGACATCTAGATATGATTTAGAATTTGATAAGTTTTAAAGATATAAAAGGAAGGTGGTTGTGTTTTAAAAGAATTCTTTACTAAAAGTTATTGAAGCTCAAAGTCAGCTGACAGGGTTATCCTAACAGAGGAAATAAACTCATTCAAAAGTGAACAACAGCTTGGGGTTTTCTAATGGAGTTTTTGCTATCTTCGTTTGTGGGCACCAACTGAGTTTCAGTTCCATATTGGGGAAATCCACAAAATCTTACCACAGCAGCTGATCTACCACCTGCCTGTGCATAAAGATTTGTTTACTGAAGTAATTCAAGCACTGAATGCTTTAGAGATGTATTTCTATTGTGGCAGTGAGATTTTACAATTAAATGTATTAATTTACATATAGCATATTATTAGCTCAATGAATGGGGAATAGGGGTATGTCAGACAGAATGAATGAATGTGAATTATACTTCTACCCTGATATGATTGCCATTGAAAGAAAGCTAAGGAGAAAACACAATAACAAAAAAGTGCCAAAAACAATGATTTTAAGACATGTCAATAACTTAAAATTTAACAAATAAATAAATTTTAAAATAAACATAACTGTCACCCTTGAAACTTATCAAAAGCCTCCCTAAGCACACCGATCTTGACTCTTAACTAATAATTTAAACACCAAACCCAAAATCTTTCTGATATTAAGTGCTAAAATAGCAGGCATATTTTTTAGGAAAATATGGCAATTTTGGGATTTCCCTTTACAAAAGTACCATTAAATTAATGAAACAACTTTCCTGCAATAAAAATAAGCAGTCCATTTGCAGCTTAACAAGCCTTTATATCTTGGGCTTTTGGTTTGGATACATCCTGACTTTAATTAATAAAATAACTGCAAGGGATAAACCTGCAGAGGTAAGATCAGTTTAGAGGAAGCTATAGCTTCATCATGTGGCTTATTCAGGACCTATGTTGTGATTTCTCCATCAAAATGGCAGCTGCAAGCTCCTGAGCATCCATCATGAGAGGGTTCCTGGTCATCACTATCTTCACCAAATGAGTAGGGAAGATGCGGCACAAGTTAACAAACATCGTCTCCCTCAGGTCCTGGTATCGATCCAAGGCAGGGGGTTCCGGGTGCTTGGGCATTAAGGGCAGTTGGGAAGGGCTTGGTGCGAGGGACAGCTGCGGGAGTGGCGGAAGCCTTGAAGCTGAAAGACCACTGGGGGGTGAACGGGCTTGTCTGTCCACTGGAGAGTGCCAAGTCCTCTCATGGACATCTGGAGGGCTTTGGAAGTCAAATGGTTCATAACAAGGCTTAGTGGACTGCTGGTAATGGGGGTTCCAGCTAATCTGATGCTGTGGTTGGTCTGTCCCTGAGTGGTTTCTTCTGGAATGAAGTGGCGATCCTTTGTACACTTGGGAGTCCTGGAGCCCACCTTCCTGCCAAAGGTTGCCCATCATATTGAACCTTAGAGGCGAGTTCTGAGAGTGGGAGTGTGCAGTGGATGCTTGAAGTGAACGTGGTGGATGACTTTGGAACTCCCCTGGGAAACTGCTAAACAAGGTTGGGTGAGGGATGGGATGCTGAGGCTGGGGTGGAATGAAGGCTGAAGGGAGCTTGACGGGACTTGGAGATGCTTTAGAGAAAAGAGATGATGGACGATCTTCCAAGCTAAAACCAAGCTGTTTTCGCAGAGTTTGTAGAACAGGATAACCTAGACCAGGAGGGGCAAGGCTTGCAGGGAGAGGGTACTGGCCAGAGCAGTGATAGTGGTGGTGATGATAAAGGCTCTTGGGACCATCATCTAACAAGGGGTCAGGGGAGAAAGAGTCTGAGCTGATGCTACCTTCACTGCTACAGTCTGACAGCAGTGACCCAGCATTCACATCAGTTGGAAGGAAGCGCTCAGGACTTTGTGGAACTACCAGACTGAGGCTGGAGTAGGCCTTAACCAGTGTGCTGTAGCCCAGGTCTGGAGACTCACATCTGTGGTAAGTTTCAGCCAGGCTTGTTCCTGAGGCTCCAGCAACCCTGGAGTTGTCTCCTTTCTTTCCCTCGGGGTGCTCCCATCGGTCCAAGTTTCCAAATGAAGGGGGCCCCCCTGGAGCAGGGAGCCCTGAACGGCTGCTGCAGCTACTGCTACCATTGCTGTTGCTTCCCCTGTGTCCCTCCACTTTGGACTGTACTCGAAGCATGTCTCCCTGGAGGTCACTGAAGGAGTTTTGAGGGCTAGTGTTCGGCTGTTTCTTTGGAGTAATCACATTTTGCTCCACCTCAGCCATTACTTCTGGTTGACCAGAACTTTGGCAATTCACTTTTAGGGCATCTTCTAGCAGACCTTTGGAAGCTGCTGATGAAATTTTGGCATTGGCCCGGAGCTCATCAGCCACAGCACGCTGGGGCTGGCTTCCCCTTTCAGGGTGGTAAAACTTACACTTGTGTCCATATGTGCATTTCTTGCCTTAAAGAAGACAAAAGGAAAGCATTTGTCATTTATCTGCTAGAATGAAAATGTTGGAGAATATTTTGGTTGGTGAATAACAGTCTGCTCTAGAGCAAAACCATCATTTTATAAAATTAAAACAAAATACTTAACATACTTTGAACGCTTTCCTTTTTTCAAACAAGAAATGTTAATTGATAGGGGTTAAAAAATCTAAAAAGGTTTTTCATATACCTGAAGTACTTCACTGACAAGAACAGAAGTCTATATATGTTAATGTTTTTACCATAAGGACATAGCTGCTTCCTGTATTCAGAAACAACAGGAGTCTTCCTCAGGAAGTTTTCCAGACTGGGTCCATGGCGCCCCAGTGGGTCATCTGGTGGCATGAACCTAAATATGCAGTTAATGAATTTAAATAAAACCAAGACACCTTGCTGTTTTCTATTATTTTCATTCTCTTTAAGGGTTAAGGATTAGGTATTTTTTAATTTGTTCTTCTTTGGTATGTGTTACTTACTTGTCATTTACAAATGAGTACATCAGTAGACGCTCATCAATGAATTTTTTCCACTCTGGCTTCTCATTGGCTAGGTCACGGTAGTTGTCATTGGAGACAATGATACCGTCGCACTCGTAGGCCAGTTTTACAATGAAACGGTCATCATAGCACACCACACGGCGTCCCTGCACACGGCGGGATGGAGTGAAGACCAGAATCTTCTGTTTCTCTAGCCGCCGTAGGATCTCTTGGTCTGAAAAGTGAAAAGTTAGTTTTATAGATAAGCCTAACAAAAGGTCAAGAAAAAGTTGATTAATGTTCCTTTTGGTATCAGAGTTAAGACATTCCTCCCAAAGCAGTGGATTAAGGAACAGCCTTTGCTTGTTAACCAAGACATTTCATTGTGACTTTCATCTCAGAAAGCTATAGTAGATGTTACCTGTGATGAGGGCATCGGGTCGTGACTGCTCCTTTCTCCAGGCAGGGACAAAAACAGTGATGTCTCTGTGACCTCGCTCCAAAAACCAATCAACAGCCAGCTTAATGCCTTGACAGGAGAATACTTCCTTATTTCCATGACTGCATGAGCGGAGAGATGTGTTAAATGCAGTCATTAATGCAATTTTTAAAAAATGGTCATCCCACCACCAAAATGTGTAAATTTATACCTAATATCATATCATATATATTCTGTTATTTTTAATTGCATAAATTGAAACTTATCCACAGGAATGTGAAAATCAGAGATGAGACTGAAACGTGTGACAGAACATAACCTAACAAGGAAAATTATGAAAGTCAGAATCAAGATGTTGATGATTGTAATTATAAAGAAGCTTCACATCAGCAAGAAAAGCAGACATAATACAGAAGGTGACATGTTGATTTGTGGTTTGGTCTCAGGAGATCCTTTCACTCATCATTAACATAAAATAACCCCAGGTATGTTGCAAGATAAACAAAAACCTGCAAAGATGGTACATAATAAAGATGTAGTCAGATGCACTGATTCCACTGAGAGTAACTGCAGCCTTTTGGGAGGGGCAACCTGAAAATTATTTGCTTTGATCAGAAATTTGGAAACTCCAAAATTCCTTTTTTTTTTTCCTTTTTAAAAAAAAAAAAAAATCTGCTGTTATGTTTTGGTCTCATTGACATCTCATTTTTGTGACAGTAATTCATACATGTGACACAAGTATGGATGATTAACCTAGGAGCCAGGTGAATCTGCCAGGCTCATGTTTTATTCACTGAAATAGATGAGTCTCGCCCCCCTCCCAGGCTAATAGGCATCAACCCGTTCTGGCCTGGGTCTGGCCAGATCGTTTATCTAATATGGGGCAAGTTTTATGAAATAACTGACGGAGGAGTGTTTATCAATCTAGGTTTGAAAAGTCAAAAGTCAAATGAGTTGTTGCTGTTAGGGTTAGTCCATTCAATTGCTCCCATTCTGCAAGTTCATTTAGTGCAACTTTAGAGGCTCATAAAACTCAGACCAACCTTCCAAACCAGGTATCACTGATCAAATATAGGCTAAATCGAGTTTCTAGTACTGCATGGCCTATTTTTACCTCAAAAATATCTATCGGGAACAAACTTTGCATGTCACCCGTTTTGCAAAGACTTTTATGGATTGTTCAAATATGAGAAACAATTGTCCACTATAATCATAGTTCTTGATATAGTGGGTTTTCTTTTTTTCTTTTTCTTTTTTTTTTTTTTGATTCTCATATAAGTCTTAGGTGTCATGAGACGGGAAGTTGAAAGTTAAGAAACAAGAAGTATGCATAATCACACTGAGATGACATGCTAATATGTCTCTCCACAATCCATGTCCATCTGCTTTAATCTTTGGTGGCATCTTCTGCATTTATGCCGTTCATTTGTTACCAATCTTTAGTTAAGGTATTTGTTAAGTTTACGCTATTGTGACACTGTACTTACGTATTGTTTTCTAGTTTTTTATTATATACATGCATATGGGTGTGTGTGGCGTTGTTGGAATAAAAAAAAAATGTATGACAAACTGGTAATTGAGGAATCTTTTGTTTTTTGTTTTTTTTTACTTTTTTTTCAGCTTCTCATTTATAGACTTTCTTGTTACAAAACATGTTCACATTTTGGAACTGCTCTGTACAACCACTGTTTGCCACTGCAAAGTCGCAGGAAACTGTTGAACCATTAAGCTTTGTACTTAAACAGTGTTTCCCGCAGCACTTTATTATTTAGGCAGCCGCCTAGACAACACACGCCTCCGCCTTAACTAACTTCGTATTAGTGATGTCATACACGTCAATTTTCAGTATATGTTGATACTGAATATCCTTATATTCACTTCCTGCACTAATGATAGCAGCTGAGCTTTCTCCTGTCTCTCCTCTTCTACAGTGTGTTGATGCACACACACACACACACACAAGTTTCCACACAGCCCTCACTCACTGCTGTCCTCCTCTCTCCTCTTTGTGTCGCTCCAATTTGTTTTATCCCCTCAGGTTGATTAGTTGTAGATTTCCAGTGCCATGGAACCTCTGCAACTGGTTTTGGTAAAAAGAAAACAGCAAGAAAGCTGCCCCAGGTAAACAGGTGTGCTCCGGGGAGTAAATTCTGACTTCGAAATAAAAATATGCACTGCAATTAATTTGCGTTTAAAAAAAAAAAAAAACACAAATGCATCAAGGTTCTCAAATTAATCATATGTGATAACGCGTTAACGTAGACAACCCTAGTTAAAAGTTTTAACAGTAACCTTCATAAGTTAAAAGGTTAAAAACAATTCATTTATCTGCAGTAGTTCATGTTCTGTGCTGCCACCTACTGGTCACAGGTTAGTCTGCAGTCAAGCACATTCCTCAGTCAAGCACATGCTTCGGTTGAGCTCAGGCAAGCAAGACAGACATCGGTCGATGCACGTCAGTGTTTTTTCTGACACACTTCCACCTTGGAAACCATGTGTCTGTAAGTAGTATGTGTAGATAATTGCTATATTCTTGTATTCTCGAAGGAACGTCATGTTAGTGAAACGTGGTTTGCTAGCTAGCAGCAGCTAACTTTGTTGGGCAATTGGCTTTGTGCTTGTGGTAGTTAAAATGTTTTTTTTTTACACAGTAGAGTGCTTGCTTTGATACAGTTAAAGTGTGTGTATAATGACTAATTTCTGCATGTAAATGAAAATGCTTGTGTTATGATTTATGTCTTATCTATGTAATGTTTGAGTTTTACAATAAAAGCAAAAGGGTAAACAAGTCTTCAGTAAAAGACAAAAAAAGTCAAGGCTTGCGTGTTTATTGGAGGACTTTCAAATGGTAACCTGCTGTTTAGCTTTGCACAAGTGAACACACTGCAAGGGCAGTACACAGGTCAGCCTCCTGCACTCTTCCTCATGTTGCAAAGGCATGTCAGGCACGACAGGCATTTTGATGCCATCCAATTGGTGCATAGCTCCTTCTTGAGATGCTGTCCTTCATGCAGTCCCTGCACAGCATGTGGGTGTTGATCGCAGTGAGATCCAGTACATTGTAAGAAGCAGCAAATGGCCATCTACAGGTGCAGCCCTGTAGGGGGTTGGGTTGTAGTGAACTGAAAGGCTGTAGTCTACCTACAGTTTAGAAAAAGCACATTAAATTGTCTTGTTGAGTGCTATGAGGACTTGCCTTGCCTTACTTTTAAATGCACAGTTCTATATTATTGTGTGGTGTGTTCAGAGTGAAGGCAAAAGGGAATTTTTTTTTCCTTGCAAAATTGATCGCTGGACAGTGTGTTTACTTTGTACCAGCTCAGACTCTGAAAGAACGGAAGTTTCTGGTGAGTTCTGACTTACGTTTTGAGTTAGTTGTTTATTTGACATTGAATACACAGGCAAACAGGTCAGGGAAAGCAAGCTGCTAAAACAACGTTAAGATTACCTGGCCTAAAGTCAGACTTGAAGACGATCAAAACAAGAAAACAAAAACTGCATTTTTACATCTTTGAACATACAATGCCTGGATAAGAACTAGCACCAACATCACCACCGAGTGGAAGCTTATTTGCAAGTTAAACACAAGGTTCTGTGCATGTGCAAGAAGTTACTAAATGATGTTTGATGACAAACACAAACGATGTTTAGAGATTGTAGTATGGGAGCAGAGACCACTGTATCCGTTATTCTTTAGAGTCAATGGGTCACGGTAATGCAAGATACATCCTGCAATAATACATGATTTATTTATAAGTGTGTGTGTGTGCGTTCATGCGTGTGTGTACCAGCCGGCCAAGACAGTGATTAATTAAATCCAGAGGGAATTGTGTTCACTGCAGAAGAGAGAGAAACAGTGACACACAAATCCAGCTGATAGACCTTTCCCAAGTCAATAGATGATGTATTACACCGCAGAGGGACTGTCTACAGATCATCATCAGTTAATAGACTTGGCCAAACTCACTGGACAATATACAGTACAGTGCCTGGGGGACCAAAGGAGAATAATGGTATAATCATCTCATCTCATGGGAGATGGGGACTGCTACACACTCACTGCAACTCAAACTTGTTCAATACATATTGCAATATGTAGGGACTGAAACCTCAAAGACAGCCTCCACTTGAATAAAACATGTCATGCAAATGACAAAGCAGATACTCAGCAATTGTCAGACACGACACAAGAGATATTGAGTTGATAGTAATTTTAACAATCCTACTTTTTTCTTTTTGCAGGAAATGTGCAATTTCAGCTTTTGAATGTACTTTCTCTTGAGAAACTGTGTTAAAATCAATTAAATCAAGGTCATGTCACATGTATGATAAAGTCACTATTTGATATGTACCTATATAACTAATGTACTCTTGCTAATGAGGGTACTGAATGACCTTTTTAGTTCTAAAAAAAAAAGCCTAACCAGAAACATGTCATGCAATATAGCCTCAGCTGGAAAAGTCTAAATGCTTTAAATCTGTAGCATTTTACAGTGAGTTTTGCATTTTCTCTGACAAACATTTAATTTAAAAACACACACTCTTGGAGCAGTTACTGCAAAAAAATATGTTTTGAATGTCAATTACCCATCCTAAGATGTCTTGAATTCAGAGATCGGGACTGGAGTCACACTTAAGTCGCAACACGCAGAGACTTTAGACTCGACTTGGACTCAGACTCTGTGACTCGTGAATAATCTTTGTTTTAATGTTGGCGAGGCGAGCTGTGCATCATTTTCTCTCCCTCCCTCCTCCCTCACTCTCGTTTCACAAGGGCGTGGCCGCAGATGATGATGTATGCTGCAGCAAGAGCACAGCTCAAAAATTGGTGAGCATGCCCGCAGCTGCTGTACCATTTGCAATCACCTTCGGCTGTAAAGATTTTAGGCCCCGACTAAAGACTTGAAAAATGCAACGTCTTTAGAACACTGATAAAGGACATGCGATCAACAACATCCAATTTCACTTGAAAACACACCCAGATAGGTTAGCCTGTTGTGAAAGTTAACATTAGCATCCATAGTTTGATGATCATTAAGAAATCAATGGCAACATAATGTTTCTTGTGGAACAAAACTGTACATCCTTTAATATCACCATTTTGTGAACTTTAATTTGTGCTAAATTATTTCAGATAATTTGTCTGCAATGGTGTTTTGCACTGCGCTACAGTTACAATTTGATGTTTTTGTTTGCAAATTTGAAGGATGTTAATTCTGACAGCTTGAGTTTGACAGTGAGTTTAATATTTTCTACCTTTGGTCTTACGGGCCAGCTGAGCCTGCACTACAGGTCCATCTGTCAGCCCAGTGACCTTTGTTCTTTCAGTAGGACCACAATACCTACTTATACAATGCTTTTTGTTGTTTTTTTCATATTGAAATCCAATAAGCCTGTTTAATGTGATTGTACATCAAAAATATGACCAATGCAGATACTGTATACTAATAAAGAAGTTATGATAAGACAGTACACACTTTGAATTTCTTATAGTTATGCAGTGATCTGAGCAGACCAGATAGCACACAGCAAATGACAGAACGTTCATTACAGCCATAAGAGACTCAAGACTTGACTTAGACTTGCACCTCAAAGACTTGAGACTTGGCTTGGACTTGCAAAAACTACTTGTGAATATCTCTGCTTGACTTGAACAGTATATTTTTTTCCTTCCACCACTCCTCCACTGTAAATGGGAAAAAATACAAGCCTAAGGTCTCTATAAACATACATCCCAAACTTTACAAAAACCTTTAGGTGGTATAATCCAAGTCATCTCATTTTGTCTCACGCTAAATACGTAAAAACTCTTATTTTGGTTAGAAAGCTACTAAATCCAACACATCCAGTTCAATGCTCTGTGTTGCGTGCCTGGCCAAGCAAGTATTAAGCACAGAACACAGTAAAGAAGACTTGGATTATACCACACAAAAATGGTGAGAGTTTTGGATGGATATTTTTAGATGGTGTTGATGTTTCCAACAGTGTATCTCCGTTGGCAGCCAGCAAAAGTGAGTGGCTCGCATTTTTGGAATCACCTGTTTACTGTGGAGGAACACTGGAAAGAAAAAAAAATCCTCCAATTCAAGATGTCTAAGGTTGAGTAATTGATAAACACAATATAATTTTGTTGTGGAATTTCGTATTAAGTGACTTTACACTTTATAAAAAGGAGGGATTGACTTTATCCTCCATGTATTACATGTCAAACATAAAATAAAACAACACCAATATGAATGATAAATTTCAATAGCTGAGCTCATGATCTTTTTTTTTTTTCAACCTCGAAATGTAGAAGAATGTTCTACCTAGTAACTGCAATGTGCAGAAATTCTATTTAAGATGTTTTTATATTTGGTTACTTCAGAGAAAACATTTATAATCACAGATTGGCAATGTCACAGATTGACAATCTGCTCTTAATTTAAGTGGAATTTTGTCGTAATGTCCTTTCTATGCTGACAAATAGGAGCTGAAGCAGAAATTTTCGTTAGATTAAAATATTTTGGGAATTTTGTAAATCATCTGATCTATATCTCTTCAGTAAATTTGGACGTTTTCACTTTTAAACACTGAAGTTATGAGACATGCTTAGGTCACACAGAAACAGTTCAGCTTTGATGTTTCCTTCATCAGCAGGGTGCTTGGCTACTAATTTAAGTCATTTTTAATAAGGCCTACTTAAAGAATAAGCCTGG
>JAPXVT010208664.1:0-10795 GCA_029823135.1 Acanthurus reversus | reverse complement strand
AACAAAAACAACACAGCAAGAATACCGCCTCCCTCACATAATTAATTGTGTACTTTTTTCATTTCCTCCTTTGTGCGCATTTTACCCTCACGCAGACACACACACACACACACACATACAGGTGAAGCCTGTTTCATCAGTGAGAGAGATGGCAGCGAGTGTGTGGAGGGCAGGCACACTGCCATTTGTCTGCGTTTGAAACTCTGATAATGATACAAAATCACATATCCACACCCACAGAAAAACTGATTCATCCCACACAAGCACAGGACAAATAGAATGCACTTTCTTGGCCAACTTTCTTTCACTGGCCAACTGGAGCTAGTCGATCCTGGTCAGACCCCCAATCCAGCTGTGTCTGATGGGTGACCGGCCAAAAATCTGAGAGATGGAAAAATTTACCCCATTCAGAACGCATTCAGCTTACAAGAGTTACATTTTACCAGCAGCCATTTGTCACTCAAACAAAGGCAGTTGCAACCCTTCAAGAACTTAACCAATGTTCAAGTACCACGAATTTAGAATTTTGTCATCTGGACCAAGGGAAGGATGCAGCCATGAGCAACTTATGTGTAGACTGCAAAGGTCCACTAAGGTTTTATATTTACGTTTTTGCACTGAGCCATTTATTTAGTGGCTGAAACACACCGTTAAATCTTTTCAGTGTAATGTACCAAACTCAACGAAGGCCAGTTATTGGGAGGGCGCCCACTTGATGACACTGTAGACTTTCCCAAATACTACATTTGCATTGTGTTTCTTCTTTTGTTCCTTTTGTTTTTTCCTTATTGTTTTTCACGGGACGAAAATAGAACTCTGCACTCCGGACCAGTGTGAAGAGTTGACAAGCGGCAAAAACCACCATTCCTGATAATTTCTCGCATTTGATATATGTTTTGTGTACGTGCACTCAAAGCTGCACAACAAGTTATGCGCCAAAATTTGGCAGAAGAAAAATAATTTTAAGAAAAATAAGTATGAGGAATAACAAGTGTGTTCCTGTATGTACTTTACACATCAGGCACACAAATTAGGCCTTTTTGGACCACAGGAACCATTTCATAGTTGGAGGAATTTCCCATTTAATCGCGTCCACACTGCAGGGACATTCACTGTTAAAACATATACAATTAAAGAACTAGTTTAGAGTTTTAATGTCTTTCTGCATTAAATTTGTGCTGCTAACAGACTCCAGACAGTGTGAGGGTGTGTGACACACTGAGCAGCAGCTATTAGATGCTACATGACAATGTAACCTGTTTGAAAGTTTGCCACAGTAACGGTGTTCCCGGTCGTACACGCTGGTGTGGCAAATACTGGTTACATTAATGTTCCTTGCCCACCAGCATCCCAATGTCATTTTGCCCTTTTTAAAAATTAATAACATTACTATTAGACGGACTGACTCTCTCACATCTGTGCAGCAGCAGCCACAAGACCAGCAGCTGAGAGGCTGCCAACACATGCTGTGACATTTCACTGATAAAATGACAAGATTACGAAGAGTTGACCAGCTGGACCGTAAGATGACGGATGATTGTTAGTTGTCACAGCGAAATGCAGAAGCAAGTACTTCATGATATTTTGGATGCTAATAGAGAAGCTGAAAAGTTGACTGAAAGAGACGGAACATTAACGTTAGTCTGTTACCTGCCACTTGCAGCAGATTATCTAACAGGGCTGTTCTTGTTCCATCACTTTCACAGACAGTATAAAACTACTCCCAGTCATATTTAAAATTGAACATGGGTCAAAAAATGCTGAAAATGCCTGCTGTGATGCCTTGAAAACACATTTAGTGATTAGCTAACCAAGTTAACTGAACCTGTTGGATTTTCTGTAACTAGTCCAACAGTCACTTCAAAATAAAAGTTAACTTGCGTTTTGCTAGTTAAATGCTTTTAATGTGAAGCTGCAGCTGTAGGAAATAATCTGTTGGCATTAGCAGTAACTTGTCTGACTGGCTAAATATACTGACATGCAGGGGAGAGGAAAACAAAAAAGAAAGGTTTTTTTTTTTTTTTTTCTTAACTTCTGGCTGGGCCCCTGGACCTGTGCCATGCAGCATTCTGTTGTTGTCTTTATGGTGTGAATATAGTTTTGGGAGGAAACAAGAAACAAACAACAACAACAATTTTTTTTTTACTTTAGATCAAAATGGCAAAGCTGTAGTAAAAACTGTTAGAAAAAAAAAAAATCTCTATACAATATATGACCTGGTTAAAAACTCCATTAGAGAAGTTTACCTGCTACTCTGTATATGTGAATTTGTTTTTTGATGTAAAAATCAGAAAAAATCCAAAACAAAAAATAAATAAGACAGTGGAAGTGGAAGGATTGCAAAACCTGGACAAAGAGCTAAAATTACTAATTGGTTTACTGATCAGTTGTATTTTGTTCGATTGATTTGCAATTAATTCTGGTTTGTGGTGTATAAAAGACAGAGGCTGGCGCCAACCTTGGAGCTTGTGGATACCTTATACTCACTTAGTGGGTGATGGGGGGAGAACATCAATACGTTGTTGTGAGTCTGGACTGGTGCTCACGCTGATACTGTCTTCTTCATTTGTAAGGGGTATGAGGCACAGCGTATGGAACAATACATTTTCTCAAAGGGAAGTGATGGATGATTTATCCTTTCAAGTACAAAAGGGAGAAGTGCAACCCTGATCTGCTGGCGCCATTAGTGTGATCTTACACTTTGGGATACTCATAGTTGAATTAATGTTTTATACTTGATAGGGATGAATTATATGGCGCTGTGCAGTAAATATAGCTTCTATTTCAATCATATGGCATAAGACTTTAAAAATATGTTGAAAGTCAATAAACAGTAAGTATGAGACGATAACACGAGCCTCTCAGCTACTCTGGCATTCCATTTAAATGAATAGAATTTTGCATTTGCACATCACTGCAAAAATACAGATATGTTAAGGATTTCATACAAGAACACATTCTAAATATTGAAGTTTTTTTGTTTTTTGTGTTTTTTTATACTGTTTCTGTGCCAGTGTCTGGCAGTCAATTTTAGATGAAGAGATTAAGTTGTTCCCAATAACCTTGAAAATCTGGAATATACTAACACACCGTGTGAAAGTGAAAGATTAAAATGGAAATTTAATTTCTGCCTTATGAAAAATCAGGTGGATGTACATGAACTCAAAGGCAGTAGTTTTAAATGTGCACACTGAAACAAAGGCATTTTTTTTGTGTTTTATCTGTTTCAGGCCTTTAAATTTTATTTAACCTTCACCCTAACTTTGTGTCCATTACGGGAGAATAATCCAGTTATGTAACAATACAGAACTGATGTTTACAGAATTCGATGATATCAAAACCAATTTAAGAAAGACTGTGTCTACGGTGCAGTGCTCTAAAACAACCTAGTTATCCCTTTGTCATGATGTCACGATCATTCTCCACTCGTAACTGTTTTAACTGAACTTGCATTCTTCTTGTTTGTTTGTTTTTTGTTTTAAAATGTTCTTGTCGCCCTTTTTACTTTTCCTGGGGAAAACAGCAGTTGGTGCTTGTTAGTGGAAGTGGTTGTTACTGGGTTCTTGTTTGAATAAATGACAGTTGTTGTGGTAAGTTTGCAGGAAGTTGACTCTTAGATTTTAAACTGACAGGATGGCAGAGAGAAGCAGCAGACTGGAGCCATCACATGGGGCATGGCAGTGAATGTAGTAAACCTCTCAGACTAAATTTCATCTGTTTTTCTGTTGGAAATGTTGCTGTATGTTGTATATTTAGTGGTCACAGGACACAAGTAGTAGTTTCGTTTAGTTAGTTTGGAGACTTTGCCCTAAAATGAGGTTTAAAACACGTTTAAAGCCTTTAATCAATCCATAAAGCAGACGAGTAGCTTTCTTTTGTTAATTTTATAGATTTATCCATTCAAAATAATTTATAAGGTTTATTTCTGTCTTATGACATCTTAGGAGTAACATGTAGTTACAGTGTGTATTACAACAAAGAGGAATAATAACCAATGCGAGCAACTTCAAATGATCAATTTCATTATCCTCATCTCAGAATATAAACAGCACTAACCCAAACTGGCAAATGCTTTTTAAAAAGTAAAGACCTGTTGCTAAAACAGACAGATAAAAACACTGATGGACAGTGAAAGTAGCTGTATTGTAAAAATTCAAATGCTAAATTTACTGAAAGTACAATTTCCATCAGTACAACAGCCGTGTCATTCTTACCACTCGTCTTCTTTGTACGCAGTTTCAAGACCGTTTATGCATGCACAGTATTGTAAGCACCACTCATTTGACAGACAGGTTGAAAAGTTGTAAAGAAAGCTGGGGAAATGCATGAAATAAAGCCGGAGGGCAGGGGTGGATGCTCTAAAGACAAGCGAATCCCCCCACAGCAAAGCAGTGATCATTTCATTAGTCAACACTCCACCTGGTGTTCTATTGGTTGGAAAACTTTGACAGGATTGTTGCAAAAAAATCTGTGAGCAAACAAGAGATCAGAGAGCAAAAGAATCGTGAGCAAACAAAAGGGGGCCAAGTGTGAGGAGAGACTCTGAAACTTGGGCGCATGAAATCTGTCCGAGCAAGCACTGAATATGCATCCAAACATGAAGGTTTGTGCAGAAGCACAGCAGATCCAAGCACAGGAAGAAACTTTTTGAGTGTGAGGGCAGAGTTTGAGGGAAAGTATTAAAAAGACTGGAAAATATACCTCCATAACTGTCGTGCGTTGGTTAGCTCTAGGCCTGAGATAAGTTAGGTTGAGGGTAAATTTAACAGGGTAAGATACTGGAGGCAGACTGGTGCCACAGTACATGTAAATGAGATAAAAAGAAAACTTTACAAAGTGGAAAAATAAGGGCACCATGCAATGACTTAAGAAACTGAGAGGAGACAATGTGTTTGATAATCAAGCTGCCAACCATAACTGCAAGGTTTGGGATATCTGAAGAGCTCATAAATAAAGACCTACAAATGACCTCTAAGCAGTTCCAGGACTTCACATCTAAGCATGACATCAAATCAGGACAGCTAAAAGTGTTTGAGACGAACAGCCCCTCCGCTTGCCCTTCTGAATTACAGGGACACAGACACCAAAGCAACGGGTCAACAATCAAGTCAAACTCCTTATGAGGTCGTGTCTTAGGGGCAGTTTGCACAGTGCAAGTTTTCACATCAAAAGAAACACTTGTTGTGGTTCAACCTTCCTTTTCCATGACAGCGGCGTGCTGCAGCCCTGGAACCGCAAACGCTGGAACTGGGTTCCAGAATGAAATCTTTTGAAAACAAAACCTTTCTCCGGCTGTGTAAACTGGCAAACCGCAAAGCCTGTGACAGCGGTGACTAAGCTAATGCTATTGCCATTGAAAGTCAATGCATTGCGCAGTAGCCACCACCAAACTCTGATGAAACACTCCACAGTGCACCAAAAGCAGGTCGAATATGACGACAGACTTTAAGGTGAGAGCAAAAAGGGGAAAGATGAGCGCTGCCCTGGGTCAGGAAAGGGTAAAAAAAACACACAGGTGCTCTTCGAGGTCGAGGAAAAAGTATGATGAATAAAAGCAGATGGAGGACTGTCCAGGTGAGTGAATCACAATGCTAAAAGTGGAATAGCTGTCCGTTCAAGCAAAGTCCGAGGCACTCTGGGGTGAAATGTAAAAATCCTTTATTTTAGCAGGGATACCAACGCGTTTCGACTATCATGTAGTCACGTAGAAAGACAGGATCATTCAAAAACTGAACAGCATGCCCGAGGTCTTTGCCCAGAATGATATCAACTTTGGACAGACATCACATCAAACTGTCTGATGAAACACCATTCAAACACAGAGCTCGACCAATACACCCTCACGACGTAGAAGCTGTCTGCAAACATCTTCAAGAGCTTCTCGATGCTGGTGTGATCCGTGAGAGTGAGTCTCCGTTCTCCTGTCCAATCGGAAAAAGAATGGCCAAGTGTGCCTCTGTATTAACTACAGGAAATTAAACCTGCAGACAGTAAAAGACGCTCACGCACTCCCGAGGATGGATGACACCTTCACGGCACTATCTGGTTCCAGGTGGTTCAGTGTCCTCTGAAATCTGGCTACTATCAGATCGAAGTCAACGAGACTGACAAGCCAAAGACCGCCTTTGTATGCCCACTTGGTTTCTGGGAGTTTAATCGTACGCCTTCCAGCGACTGATGGAAAAGTGCATGGGAGACGTGAACTTGAAAGAAGTTGTAGTTTTCTTGGATGACTTAATAGTCTTCTCTAAAACTTTAGAGGAACATGAAGCCAGACTTACCAAGGTTCTCGACCGCCTAAAGGGGTATGGGCTAAAGCTGTCTCCAGAAAAATGTAAATTCTTTCAGTCCTCCGTCAGGTACTTGGGGCACGTGGTCTCGGAGCAAGGAGTGGAGACGGACCCAGAGAAGGTAGCCGGTTTCTCAGCATCTAAAAGAGTTGAAAGCCTTCCTCTGATTCTGTGGGTACTACAGGAAATTCATTAGTCAAGTATCGTGAAACCCCTGAATGATTTGACATCTGGCTACCCACCACTTGGGAAGCACTTCAAGTCAAAGAAAAGAGCTGCCAGTACTACCACCCCAAAGAACCATTCTTGAACCGTTGGACCCCCGCCTGCCAACAGGCAATTGAAACTATCATAGACAAGTTGACGACGTCTCTCTGTACATCCTTCACACGGATGCAAGTTCCACCAGCCTAGGAGCGGCCTTAAATCAGGAGCAAGGAGGCCAGTGCCGTGTCATTGCCTACACAAGCAGGGGGTTGTCACATAGTGAGTCCCACTATCCAGCTCACAAACTCGAGTTTTTAGCACTGAAATGGTCTGTAACAGAGAAGTTTAGTGACTATCTCTATGGTAACCAGTTGACAGTAATTACTGACAGTAACCCTCTTACCTACATACTTACCTCAGCCAAACTCGACGCAACCAGCTACAGGTGGTTAGCAGCTCTGTCTACCTTCTCCTTCAAGCTTCAGTACCGGCCTGGGAAACAGAAAGGAGATGCTGATGCACTATCAAGACATCCCCATGGCAACCTGCATGACGACCCACCATCCCAGAAAGAATGGGACAGGATACGTCAGTTCACACGACACCATCTGTCAGAACTGGACGGTTTTGATACTGTTGATCAGGGGGTTGTTCGTACCATCTGTGAAACATTTTGTCTATTGTGGTCATGACGGAATGGGCAGAGATGGAAGTATATCCCTCGTCGAAAGTCTTACCATCTCTGGAGAAGCTGTGCCTGACAGCTTTGAGTGGGAAGATCAGCTCGGAGGACTTCCCATCATCCCACATCAGAGGCAGATCTCAGAGACAAACAGAGAGCCGACCAGTGCATTAAACATGTCATCTCCCAGGTTGAGCGTGGCGAGAAACCACCGCCCACTGTGAGAACTGAGCTTCCAGACCTACCTCTGTTGTTGAGAGAATTGAACAGGCTTGAACTGCGGAATGGCATCCTCTATAGAACACGTCAAGAAGAAGGAAGCACACAGTACCAACTAGTCTTACCTGAAGAACTTCGTGAGACGGTCTTAACAAGCCTCCATGACAACATGGGTCATATGGGAAAAGACCGCACACTGGACTTAGTCAGAACCAGATTCTACTGGCCGAGGATGGCCTCTGACATTGAAAAGAAAGTCAAGACGTGTGACAGGTGCGTGCGTAGGAAAACCTTACCTGAAAGGGCCGCACCTTTAGTGAACATCATGACTACACGACCCCTTGAACTAGTCTGCATGGACTTCTTGTCCGTTGAACCAGACAGAAGCAACACAAAGGACATTCTTGTGATCACAGACCACTTCACAAAATACGTCACCACAGGTGAGTATGTTATTGATAATTTATTTAATATTGGGCCAGTATCAATAAGATTCAGGAACGGCTGCAGAGCCTGAAAGCGTGTGGTAGCAGAGAAACAAAACACATACACCATTAAACAGTTTTGAATTTGGATGTATTATATATAAAAATAGAAAAAACACAAAATCACAAATCCTACCTATCTAAGCCGGCTTCCTAAAGTGCACAATCGCACAATAAATGGGCCCAAGAAAATAAAATAAATAAAATTTAAAAAATAATGTCCCTTTTTTTTCCAAGTGTCCTCAAAAAAAAGTAAGAGCACAGTTCAATGGTCAGCGTTCACTGCTCTTTTTTGGAAAGGAACTGAGGTCTCTTGTGTATATATGTGTGTTCTTGTGGTGTGTGTTTCTTGTGATGTTTATGTTCAACTACCCGGGTAGATTTTTTAGTGTCAGTCTTATCTGTTTATGAATGAAAGAGAAGTCGATGAGACTGTCTCCTGCAGAGGGATCCTGCGGCTGGCCACACCGCGTTGTTGGTTCCTCTGCAGTCAAATTCCAATCTGGGCTGGCTCGCCACTGAACAGCAAGTTCAGTTCTCCAATTAAATCCGGTCTGGGCATAAAACCAATCTAAACATATAGTGTAGAATGCATAAGTAAATCTTTTTTCTCTTAATCAATCTTCTTAATTCACTGCTATCATTCAAACTTACTTTTCAAATGTAATCAAATATCAAGAATATACAATACTCTAATCATCATGAAATGAATAGATACACATCACATCACACAAGAAATATCTGTGCCAATGAGCATTCAATCATGTACTCTTATTCCACCATATCTACTTAAACTCACAAATGAAATCATAGTATGCATCTGAGACACTTTTTCTAGTTTTAACATCCTAAATCTATTTATGCTTTTAAACACATATTAAATATAACATATTTTAATCCAACATATAGACTTTAATATATTTACTCCTTTTAAAATATTAAAATGAACTGCATCAGCTCTTATAAATACACAAATCTGATTTAAACATATGCATTAATCTGCAAACCAGACAAACAGCAATGCATCAGTTTGACTTTTGTAACATCCTGACGGCCACCAGCTCAGTTTAAAAAAGTCTTAAGAAGAGCATAAAAAAGCATGATTGCAGATAAGTGCTGTGTGTTTCCAGGCTTAATGATATCCATCTCCTCAGAAGCCCTCCGGCGTTTCCCACAGAAGGAATCCTCTGTTGACAAGCGTGCGAGGGCCTCTGTCGAACTCTTTCGTTGCAGATTTGACTGCATGAATCTGCCACAGCCTCTCTCTCATCTTCCAAACCCCCCTCTTCCCTCCCCTCTTTGAAAAATGAGGCCAGAAAACATTGCATAACTCTTATGAAGGCGATGCAGGGGGTGGGGGGGTGGGGGGTGGGGGGTGGTCGGGGGTTGGCAGGGGGCAACAGAAACAAGCCATCTCCAAGACAAGTGGGTACACACATGAAAAAGAGTCGAGTGCAGGTTCAGAGGTGTGTGAAGGAGCCGCTGCCAGCTCTCAGTGTCGTCTCTTCCAGCTGGATGTTTTATTCTTAGCTGCTTGCTGGGATGTGTGTGTGTGTGTGTGTGTGTGTGTGTGTGTGTGTGTGTGTGTCAAACAGGGGGTCTGCAATAACCGGGGGTTGGAAACACTCGGGCACGGTGCCACATAAGTGGAGTTACATAAGCAGTGTTGATGGTAGAAGAGCCACCGGTATTAAGAAGCCTCTGTCAGCGCCCCTATTATGACAACCGGGACATGAACACAACGCGTCAGCCAACATTTGCACCAAAACCAGGTGGTGCTGCTGCTGCCGCCGCCGCCGCCACCGCCGCCACACTGCAGCTTCAAAACGGGAATGAACAGCTCGCTCTGTCCTGAAGTCACACTCAAACAGATACAGGAAGTCTGACCAGGATTTGAGAAAACATCCAGTCGGTGCGGACAGACTGCGGTATCTGCTGGAAACTTGGAGGAAAAGTAGGCCAAGTGAAAAAAAAATAAATTCTTATAACCTGCAGGGATCTGTGTTACAAGTTAGAGGCGAGTGCTTTTTTTAATATCAGCGTCTTGAATACTTGGATTTACTTTCAAACTTATGTAAGCGAAGCGCTGAAATGGTTCGTCTATAAATAGATAAATGGACTGACACACAATTCCTCAACAAAATAGATGTTTCATTGTTTATACTGTTAATAAACCCATTAAAAAAACATAATCAACAATGTGTTAATCTATTTCTCAACTCTTTCCTGCGGTGCTCACTCCACCAAGGCCCTTTTCTTCCTACTTAAGATATGAATCTTTTAAAAAATGAACACAAATCACTCAGCAAGTTTTCTGCAGAAGCTCGGTTTTGTAGTTTACAAAAAAAATTACACAAACAAGAGAAAACTGCACCTTTGTTTGTGACTATTTCCAGCAGCAGATTCATTTACTTTTGCAGTTATAGTTGGTGTTTCTGTGGCAGGAGGATTGTGCCTGTGGGATCAACTCAAAATAAACTACAAACCTCTTGTTTGTTGAATGTAGAAACATGTCAGCCGCTGTGACAGTGAGCATCATTTATGTTAATTACATAGTTTTAAATAAGAGAAGAAAAATTAGGACCATGGCAGAGATGAATGAAACACATCTCACTCTGTCTACAAAAGTAAAACTTGTTAGAAGGATCAGTTCTTTATTTTTTCTGTCTTTTCCATTTGTGAACAATAAGAAAAATATAGAAATTGCAAGCTTTTATTGACTTGAAATCAAGATTAAAGCACTGAAATATTAAAAAAATTCCAGTTTTTGAGCTGCCAGTGCAGCAAAATAAACTTATTTGTAGACATAACTTTGGAGATTTTGCATTTATTACTATATTCATAAATTTTACAGGCTAAAAATTAACTGACCTACATAAAAAAGGAAGGACGAACTCTCCAACAACAAATCA
>JAPXVT010207992.1:0-10798 GCA_029823135.1 Acanthurus reversus | reverse complement strand
CAGGCTGTTTGGAGGTGAATTCCTCCGGTCCAGGGGAAAAGCTAAAGAGGAGGGAAAAAATGTCAATGATCCACCCAGTTTAAAAGAAATTCAAATATGTAAAAACATTTTCGTGGGTGCTACCTTTTCCTTGCCAGACTTTGGAAGGCATTGAGGAGGTTTTGTCACAACTCAGAGAAGGCTGGATCCACCTCCACACGAGGAAGTCTGCTCCGCCAATCCTCTGATTCTCCGTCCGAATCCTGGACTCGTTGGCAGAGACGAAGCTCTCAGCCTGCTTCCAAATCTTGTTCATTTTCTTTCTGAAAACATATCACAACTACTGACATATGTTCTCCGAATGACAGATCAATAGATAAATAGTTCTTGTAGTTTTACTGTGAATTTAAAACATGGTGCACTGTAGAAAGCAACACGATGTAGTAAATAAACCAACTGTATGTAGCACTATTAGGCTTGAATAACCTGCCGAGTTACTGTGCCTCACAAAAGTCACAACAAATAACTAACCAATAAGTATTTGGGCAACATTAATGCAGCCACATGTACAAAATGCTGTGAGACAGCAGCTGTGGCAGCATTGTGTGTACTGACCGATCCTGAGGCTGAACCAGGGAGTCCCTGACGTGGGGAATGGGCAGGTAAGGCTGCAGCTCTTGATTCTCTTGGCAAGCCTCAGAGTGGCTCTTCAACACATCTGATCAACAGAGCAGAAGGAAGGATGACAGATGTAAGCACCAGAATAAACTGCAGCACGCCCAGTCAACGACTTCAGCTGACACAAACAGCAGGTCATCACGTACAGAGTGCAAAATGCAGAATGTAGACGAGCAGAATCAGGTTCGCTTGTACAGATTTTTGCATTTTAACTTTTTCACCCACAACCACAGTTGTGACTACGTCTGGCAATGTTTGGCTAAAAACAGCAGTCTATACACTTACCCACTGATTGTGTCACTGATAAAAATCAATGATGAAAAGTGATATGGTGTCATTGTAATGTCTTAGTTAAACTCTGATGTGTAAAAGAAACAAAAGAATGAATTAAGTTTTGCTTTTATTTTCTGGTGGCAGCACACAGCTGAACTGTCTTTTTTTCTTTTTCTTTTTAGAAAATCATAAAACATGTACACAATGAAAACTGCCCATTGTAAACAAGATTTTTGTGTTTTTCTTTTACAAATTTATGCTGTTTGAGTTCCGGGTCAAAGATGCCACGGGGAAAATTGATCATGCACAGAACGCTCAGGCCAGTCCAGGTCCAGTGGAGGCGTATGCATGCAGGAGTACTTCAAATCCCAATCACACTACCCAGGTGTGTTAACTCAACTTTGAGAAATCCGATTTAGTACGATATCAGTTGAACTGACATGTTTACATGCATTTGGAAGGTCCGGTTTCAGCCAGACTGAGACAATAGACTGATTTTCTCTATCGACATGTAAAGGCACTGACTGAAGATTCTGAGCCCCAAACTGCTCCTGATGGCTCTTTACCCCAGTGTGTAAATGTTTGTGTGTTCCTGATGAGTACGTTGGAACTTTGCCCTGTAACAGGTCTCTGCCATTAGCATAATGCATGTTTGTGTGAATGGCTGAATGCTGATGAGAGTGTAAAAGCCATTAATGTGGTCAAAAGAATAGAAACAACAAAACAACCACTCTTTGTTGACATCACGGAGAATAATCAATAACCATGGTTAACCGACAATGATGTGCGACCAAACCCTGTAACTTCGAAAAATGCACCTTTGTGTGTTGGATGTTTTTTAGTCCCTGTCTCAGAGTCTCTCATGTTATCTCATCAAGCGGACTTGCTGTATGTATAGAATTGGTATGTTTCAATATATTTTGTGCCTTTTGTAGCTGGACCGCTGTGTGAAACCATCAACGCACATTCTCCCTGTCACTTCAAAATGTATGAACATAAATAAGACGACATGAGACAGGTGCACTGGGGACAAGTGAGGCTGCAAACATGTAACAAGATATCTTCCAACAATGCATTTTGTTTTTTGCAATGTTTAGGTGACAGACCTGAGGTAGAAAAGTAAGAAACACTTGTATACATTGTTTTTGTTTTTGTGTGTGTGTGTGTGTATGTGTGTTAGCTAGTTAGTTAGCAAAGAAAACAGTGTGCAACAGTATGTTGGCAACTTTTCGTTGGCGTCCATGTTTGACACACAGATGAAAGTGCTGAAACTGTTTCCTCACCGATGATCCTCTCCACCATGTCATACATCTGCCTGGTCTCCTCCTCCTCTCTCCTCCAACGATACTTCATGTAGTAGACCACACTCCCCACACACCCGACCACTGCACACAGAGGCACACACAGGATTCACAGGTTCAGACACAACTCCTGAAAAACTGTTCAAATAATTATGATCATCACTACTTCCACTGTAAATGAGTAACCACAGAAAACATATGAAGCTCGGGGCGCAGAGTCACATTTTTTATATTTCAAAGTAATCAAGTCAGTGAACGGAAATCTGAGTATTGCTTTGCTTTTTGGTGTCGGAACATCAACGGACATGACTGAACATTCGCTGAGTTTCTCTTTTAAAACGAGCATTTGTGTTTTTCGACTGATTTTCGGAGTGCACACGCACCTCTGTTGTTTTCAGCTATGAGCTCCAGCTCTCAGGACTGCACCGTTCATCCTAATTTTGCCCCAACCAGGGAGACGATCAGAACAAGTGTGTACATGGACACTCATCACAATACTGATCGGCATAAAACGCTCCTCTCATTTGGAATGAAAATTCTTTCCGAATAGGCTATATCAGATCAAAATCGTCCCGATGACATATTTACATGAAGCATTTTTATTCTGATCAGGCTTTTATTCCGATTATTTGTGTCAATGTAAACAAGGTGGTGATTCTGTCATTCTATGGGATTCACTGCTCTCCTTGTGCTGTAAGATTTTATATAACTGTTGGATATTTGTTTTACACCAAGTCTACTAAAAGCAGCAGCAGCAGCTTCAGAGCTCTGTCTTTGTTCACTGAAGATGCAGACAGTATTGAGTGTAGGTAACCTGAGTTTTAGCAGCACTTGGCCAAAAACACAGTTACTATAATTATGTGTACAGTACAGAAAACAATGGACATGAAGATGCCTGTTTGTTACAGACAAGCAGCCTTTGTGGAAGCTGGACTCATTCAAACTGAAGCTTTTGTTCAACCTAAAATACATTAACAGATACTGCATGGACTGATATAAAGTACCGCAGGTGGATGAATCCCGATGACTCAACTTCTATGGTTCAGTGCTGACTAGTACAACCATTGTGCCGTCTTTTTCAGGTCTATCATTTTCCTCTGTGTTATTTTCTCTTTACGTGAAAAATGAAAGAATCTTCTGAAGAATTTACAAAGAATATCATGCTGTATATTTATTGGTTGACATTACTGTGATTTCGTTTTCTGTTGTGTTCTTTAATTTTTTTACTGGTCAGTTACAATTAGTCTCAATTACTGAGCTGGTAATACAATCATACACATGTAATCACAGCCTGCACTCTGGAAACTTAAAGACGAACTACTATGAACTCTCACCAACTACGATGAGGAAGACTCGACTGATGACAGTGAGTAAGGCTCGGCGGAAGCGGCATGTGAAGGACATCTTGGGATGAGTGGACTCCAGCCGAAAGATCTCGGACACATCAGTCACTGGATCATCAGCTACCCGCCCAGTCAGCCTTCAAACAGGAACACACACAGAGTGAGGACACACATCACACGCAAAGCATGTGACCAGCATGAAGACGTATATCGTGTTTTACCTTATCCCAACATCCTGGCCTGTCCGGATGATCCACTCGAGAGACGTATGAATGAAGTCTTCAAACTCCTGATTCTGAGCCTGAACAAAGGACACATTGTCGTGATGAGAGGAAAGAAAAAAAGAATCAGATTCCACTTCACATCAAGTTTCCATGAGTTTCCACAGCTGCTTCGTCCTGCTTTAAGGTCATCTTTATTCTGACCTCTGTCTACAGGAGATCAAGTTCATGTTGTTGAAAGGTGGAGTCGGTGGGATTTGACTGAAAAAAAAGTATAGATTTATACAGAAGTGTTGCTGCTCAATCATCACTTCTGGGCCTCTGTAAATGTGTGGTGGTGAATCTGCACGCAAAGCCCCGCCCTCTGCCTGTATTTTGATGTTTTGGCTGACTCAGGACCTGCTCGGGACGAGACTGGGCGTGGAGAGGGTGCATTTTTCCCCAGCCAATGACAGTGTGCAGGTGAGATTGAGAGAACAGCGGCAAGGATGCCAATCAGAGTGAATCTCAGTTTGGCTTTCAGCCGCTTTGAAGCACCGAAGGAGAGGCTGGGGATGAAGAGTTGGCCTGCTTTCTGTTGGACAGGTAGGTGCCAAACACTGGTGGCTGCTACATTATCGACTTCTCCAATGAAACAAATGTAATATTCCTACATAGCTTGTCGTGTAACGTTAGGTACGAGCAGTATAACAGTACAAGAAGTACACGTTAAGTTACCTGAGCCTGATTTGAATGTTGTGTTTACAAACGGCAACAAACAAATGCTACTGAATCCACCGATAAAACCTGATTTATGCTGTGTGTTAAAGCAACGCAGTATCTTAACTGCTGACGCACGGGTACAAGGCAGACACAACAGTACAGGCATCTTGGTTCATAATATCTAAGATAATATCTAAAATATATCAAAGTAAAAAATAGTAATAAGTACACTTTGAGAAGTGTTTGTATGTTTGGTCATAGTAACTCTAGAGGTCAGCATCTTCTCATTCTCAGTAACCATAGCAACATAAATACATTCAGACAGTTGTGCGTGTTAATGTCACCTCAAATTCCTTTTATTAAGGAACAAAACACATTCATGATAAATTGTAAATACGCCCCCTAAAGTTCTAATTGTGCTTCTTAGAAAAAAAGTAAGTGTTCAGCCCCGAGATGCAGTTTCAGGTTATGTTGAACGATGATGATGATGTGTGAACAAACCAATAAATACGCAGAGGCCTCATCCATGGACAGACTCCGATTTAGGTGCTGCTGGTCTCCACAGTCATGCTGACCTACAAACACAACATCAAATCATCACCTGTTAAGAAAGAAAAACTCCTATTTACTGCCTCTATCAACAAAAAGTGTTGTTACATCCTGCTTAACTGATGATTAGTACTCATTTACATCACAGCACACAACAACCACGAGGTCAAAGTATTGGACGGTTTTAATACTGAATAACTGCTACATCACTGCCACTCACTCAAACTCTGTAAAACTGGGCCCCTCACAAAATTACAAGCTTAAGAACATCTTTGCACAGTGCAGAGAGCAAAGTAAGAAGCAAACTGATGTGAATTATTTGCTCAGTGATCATTGCAGCTCTGATAGCAGCACGAAGGTTTTTCTGCTTAATTAACATGCTCAGAGGTAAAGTGTTGAGGGAAACATGTTTCTTTCTTCTCACAGCTGTACAGTGAGTGTGTCAGTGGCCACAGAGCAGAGATTCTTCTCATAGTTACCAGCGATGTGGGCCAGGTGGTTGTGTAGATTGAGCAGCAGCTTTAGGATCAGGTCCTTCTCCACCTTGTCCTGCAGACAAAAACAGTTATGGGACACGCTTAAATAAAAAAACATTTCACTTAGCAGTCCTTTTGTGGACTCTTATGGCGACACAAAAAAGTTTAAACCCCAAATAGAAGCAAGTTGCAAGTTGTTCCCGATTAGGACACACAAAAGCCTTTTACATTTTGCCATTTATTACAAAGAAACCAACGATCAACTGAAATGCTTTAGTGCAACAGTGAAAGGAGGTGATGCAGCATGTTGGCGCTGCAACATCTGCCATAAAGTTTTTATGTAAGTAAGAATCTGTCTTGTTGTCTGGTGTACTTCATCCTCTAAATATATTTTGAACAAAAACTTTGCTGCACAAAGTTGCTGGGCACAGAACTAAAAAAGATGGTCAGAGGAAAATATCTACTTACATAAGAAGAGTCAAACTCGCTGCCAAAAGGGTGGCTCTTAACTGCAACAAAGGAGAAGGACACAATTAAAAAAGAGAAAACAAGAACAAGCACAAGCTGGATTAGAAGGAAAAACTTATTCTATGACAAGCTGACAGCATGTTTGCAGACTGTCTAATTCAAGTGTAATTTAGACTTCAGGTAACCTGTGAGTCTGTGAATATGAAACTTCAAAACTAAATCAGTCATTTATTTAGAGCACTGCCTGCTCACTACACTGATAAGAATCACAGATACAAAAATCATTTGTGACTGAATTATATGCATAAGTTAAGAAAAAACCTTTTTTAAACCTCAAATATATTTTTACATTGGTATGAAACTGTTTACGATCACATAAGAAATTTATTCCCCACTGTCCCTACAAACTCGTCTCATCAACAAACGTTATATTCACACGTAACATTCAAGAAAACAGGACCACAAATGTTTAGATTTAGGAACAAAACCTAGAAAGGACATAAACTATGAACAGGCTTGTAGTGAAGAATTATGCTGCTGATCAAACCATCAGACCAAAAACACATCTTACACAGCATGAGTTCAAATCATCATGTTCACATGAGGCGGCAGAAACACTAAAAACACATTTCAACAACTCTGATTCCAATTTGTTTATTTTCTGTTAAAGGGACAGTCCACCCACAAATGAAAATGCAGTCACTATCTCCTCATCCTCATGCTGATGGAACGACGGACGAATTTTTTTATTTCACAAAACTGCTGCAGTTTCACAGCGAAGAGGCATCGCACTAACCTTCCGAACAGCTAAAGAGAGTGGTGACCAATCATCAAACAAACAACAAACACATAATAAAACCATAAAATGCCTCCACACTGCTCATCCAAAGTAATGTACGTGTCCTGAATGCTATGTCTCATGCCAAGTCTTTGAAAAACGTCACTGACGTCACTGCAGCCTGCAGCTCCTGAGATGAGCCGCTCTCACACACGCAGCAGCTGGAGGCAGAGCTGCAGATCTGTGTTTACTCGCTGCCACAGGAGTCGGGTGCCAGCAGCAGACACCAGACGTGACAGACGTGCCCTGACTTGCCCTCTAATTGATCCTGCAGATACACAAAGCTCTGGTTGTCTCATGTCCTGCTGCTGCGCGAGCTTCAGACGGTGTATGCGCGCATGCGTGTGATCATGGCTCCCATCTCGAGAGCATCAGATGAGCTTTGTGGAGGCATTTTATGGTTTTATTTTGTTTAATTACATTTGAAAATCGGTCCCCATTCCCTCCAGTTGTTTGGGAGATGACTGCAACGCCTTTTGGCTGTGAAACTCCTGCAGGGTTTCATGGACTAAAAAACTTCTCCTGACCGTCCATCTACATGAGGGTAAGTACATAATGACTGAATTTTCTTTTTGGGTGAACTCTCCCTTTAACACTTCAAGAGAAACAATCCTGTACTTACTTCTTCACTGAGCAGTTACAAATTTCTAACAGAAACTAAATGAAACTATAATTATATATGCGGATAAACACCACCTTGTCTTCCTTTGATTTAAGCCAAACTAAGGACAGCAGAATATCGTTTTGTCACTGAAAATGTTTTTCAGATATGATTCTGCCGACATATGACAATGAAACAAGGTGACATAAAATGATTATTGTGCTGCATTCTGTTCTGCATGATGACCCTGTTTTCTCTCTTGTTATGAATCCAACACACTCAATTCATTATGGACTTTTTTTTTTAGGTTTAATAGGGTTATTACTACTTCCTAAGATATGTGACCCCAAACGGCCAGATGGTGGTGCTGTAATTAAGGCCCACAATCGTATAAAATTCAGTTTACACACTCTAGGGTCAAGACCCGGGACTGTAGGCCTTCAGGTCTTATTCTGAAGGAAGCATTTTCTGATTAAGACGGGTGGAATATGGTTGTATTAGCAGGTTTTAGTAGCAATTTTTTTTACTTTACGCAGTTCACAGCTCACTCTCACCTGATTACAGACTTTGCGTTGCCAAGCCGATAGTTTTTTAAGGCTCAGCCAGATGAAAGGTCATGAGGGAAAACACGATTAATTTCAAGGGTATACTGTGCAAGAATTGTTTTTTTGCATTTAAACTTTCTCCAGCTCAATGACCGGGCGGAAGGCAGGAACAAACTTCTCTGAATGAAGACTGAGAGCCGAGGTTTAACGGCAGCGACAGATTAACGGCAGTGAGAAACAAAAACGTTCACACCTCTGCACAACCCTGCAGGAAGGGGCTGCACTGCCGGATTTTGTGTGAATTCAGAGCTTCATCCTGTCCACTGTTTATCTCTGTCTGTCTGCCTGTCTGCCTCTCTGCCTGCCTGCCTGCCTGCCTGCCTGCCTGTCTGTCTGTCCGTCCATCTGTCTGCCTGCCAGAAAGACACACTGACAGCAGAGGAGCAGCACACAGGGGAGGAGACACACAGACAGGCAGGGGCAACACTGAAGAAAATAAAGACAAAGTGATGTGACCCTGCTGTGAGTGCTCACCTCACCTGAAAGAGTGAATGAAAGAGGGAGGCTGTGTTTGCTGATCACAGTATGCACGGTTGCATGTAAACAGGAATATTTTTTTGTTCTCAGTCATGTGAACAGCTTAATGGGAATGTTCTCTTTTTCAGATAAGGACAAAAACCTGAATATTTTGTGCATGTGAATCATTATACTGCAGTGCGCAGTATGTCTGCTGCTGTCTCTGGAAAAACCGAGCTGTCAGGAAATGGCTGCGACCCCCCCATGAATGTATATCTTTATGAAACTTAACGAAACATTAAAATAAAAAACAAACATGTTGTGATCAGAAATTTGCGTCTGTTGTGCATAAACCAAGTGCTGAACAGTAATGTGCAAGTAGCTGGTGAAGCACGACTTTGGTGAGCTTCTAGAGCTAACCACTCGATCATCATCAGCACCAGAGTTACACGCATTTTTGTGACCACTCGTACGTGTGCTTTTAAAAATCTCTGACTCCCGAGCAGGAACAGCTCCACTTTGAAGTCCTCAAAAATCTCCTGCAACAGGCCGGGCAAAAACCCAACTTCATGTTGTGGATCATCACCGGAGAAAAGACTTTGGTCTAGAGCTGGGACCCAGAGGCCAGCGTTCAGTTTCTGCAGTGACGAGACCGCAGACTGAGACCGAAGGCATCAGCAGCAAAACTAAGGCAGCACAATTCTGAAAGAAATATCTAAAAATATCTGTGATTGTTTGGACTGATACTGCAATATTTTGATATCGAGACGGAATGATCATTTTACATAACCACTCTCATTTCCACGGAAAAACACACTAACAGATTATGGTGTGACTTTTGCAGGGACCACAGATGCTCCTTTACGTCTGTAGAATATGATGTGCGGCCAGGACGACTCTAAAGGACCATAATATTTGAAATGAACGGTGTTTTGACACACACACACACACACACACGTCCTTGAACAAATACTGCTCCTGCTGCAATTTAAAAACAGCATTAATCTATCTTTTGATTTTGATTATATTTTTATTAATGGTGATGCCCTCAGCACAACCAAGCGCATGCTGTTGGTTTTCTTAGACATTTAGAGTTTTTCATCCCCAACAGTCAGACTGATAACACTGAGCACTACTGCGATGCTCCGAGGCCTCCGAGAGCAAACGTTGGCCGAAAAACCTGAACTTTGGCTTAAATATGACCACAAGCACCAACGCAGCCTTGTCAATCTGTGCATGTTTTTTTCTTTGATTTTTCGGTTTCAAAACTGAAACAAAAAATAAAGAAAAAAACAAATGAACAGCCAGCGTGGTTATTTTGTTTTTCTGTTTAAAACCAAAGTGGAAATACGATAAAAACAAAAAACAAATAGTCTGCGTTTTATTTTAAAATCAAAATGAGAAAATGGGAGAATCCTTTTTGTTTTGCTTTGTGTGATGTAACACCAGTCTCGAAGTCGTGACAGAACACCCTTTCACAATACTTTATCCGGGTCCAAGCCCCGTCTTCAACATTCTGCAGTGCTGTGCCCGTGTTGTCTCAACAGATCTGAGTTTACAAAAGGGTCAAACTTTCATTATGTTGCTTTCCTAGCATCGAGGAGGACACGACGACATGGCTGCAGTTGATAAAACACACCAAACGAATGAAGAAAAAGTTTTGCTTTTACGAAACGGGGCTAAGTTAACGATAGAATCCATTCACTGAAACCAAACCAACCCTGTGCGAATATCCTTCATAAGTTTGTTTTTTTTAAAAGTTACACTGTTAGGGAAACCCCAGTAACAAGTGAATGTAGACAGTATCAGCTGTGCTGTTGCTTTGTTGAACAAAAACACAGATTTAAACAATAACCTTTATCAAGGATATTCGCACAGGCTCAGCTGGGTCTTGGTGAAAAGTCAGAATATTTTCTTTCGTTTAGCGTAATCAAGTGCAGCCGCGTCCTCTTGTCCTTCTCATCACTAGGAGAGCGGCAGAATTAAAGTCTGATAACTGTTTTTTTTGCTTTTTTTAAACTCAGATCTGTTCAAACTCAGAGGACACTGCACTGCAGTATATTGAAAAGAAAGGGTTCGGACCCGGACACAGTATCTTGAAAGGGTGTTGCATCATGACACAAAGACCAGATACTCACCCAAAACGCCCTGGTGTTACCGTAATATCCAAATCTCACACAAACAAGATAAAAAAATTAATAACAAAAATTTCCTTTTTCTCATTTTGATTTTAAAACAGAAAAACTCAGATTAATAGTTTGGTTTTTGTTTTTATTGTATTTACACTTTGGTTTTAAAACAAAAAACA
>JAPXVT010207476.1:0-22523 GCA_029823135.1 Acanthurus reversus | reverse complement strand
GTTTGCAGATATGAAGCACCTAAACTGATCTGGAGTGTTTCTGCTTTTAACCACACAACATCAGTGACGTTACCAGCACGTTGCTCTTCCTCAGTGATGTTATAAATAAATTCCTGTTAAGAGCCTGAACTTCCCAGACAAGAACATCAGTTTCCTCTTGCATAAAGTTTGGCCAGCGGATCCGGTCTGCGGCCTCTTCAGCCATGTCGAAATTGTCACTGCGCTGCACCACAGCAGATGTAAAGGTGATGAGAGGAGCTGATTTTGTTGGTCATGATTGAAGTCAGCTGTGATCACACCCACACACGCATCCCTCCTACGTCTCCACTGCGCCTTGCGCCTGGTTCACCACCGCAGCTAAGCCTGCGGTGCACCTGATTCACAAAAAATAGAGCCCGAGGATTTCAGTTGGTCCATCTGACTGCACAAACAAGGATGACATGGCAGCACTAATAAACATACAATTATGGTGTGAGTTAAATATGTCTGTAAACACGTTACATGTACTGAATATTTGTTATATATCATTAACTTAAGGTTTAGGTAACGTTCTGCAACATGTTGCCTCATGTTGCAAATTTTCAGCCAAAGTTTTTTTGACTTCCTAAATTAGGTTTTGAGGGCAAATTTTAATGAATGAACTTACCATTATTAAAAGTACTCTGCAGAAGTAGACCAAAGACACCTATTTTTTAGAACTGTCATCAATGGACTGATAGTACTGCAGTCATGATGCATCTTTTGTTCACATAATTGTTTAATGTCACTTGGACTTCAGGTTGCAGTTAAGCAACACTTTACTCTCCCTATTTTGCCATGTGTTGAAAAACAAACTAATTCAGTTTTCACTTTGTGTCTTTCTATCTTCACTTAGGGCCGTGCTGCGGTTTTGGTGGAGTGGCTTCCTTGCTCTGGATGGTATGTATCTTTTCTGAAGTTTACTTTTGATGATTGGCCTGCTGGAGCAGAACTTAAGCAAAATAAACGTTTTGTTTTCTTTCTTTTCCTTCCCCCATTTTAAAAAGTGCTTTCTCTAATGAAAGCAAAGCCTGACTGTCAAGGAAGTCACACAGCAGTAAAATAATGTTAAGACAGCATAGTGCAATGAATTTTAAATGAAATGACGGTATAACAAAACAGAGTACACCCCTGTTCAGTATAACTAAAACGTTTAGGAGTCTTATGCTAATGTTGGTGTTGTCAGGGTGAAGTGTATGATTGTCCATGGCTGCAGCAGGCAAGAACTGAGCATTTCTGATGCCTGATTTATTTGCAAGTTTTAGAGTGACTGCACCCACATAAACAAACCCTGCCCTCTCAGCCTTGTTTACATAGATTAACTCCTTTTATGTCTGTATTTCAGAGAAACAGAAATCAGAGTGAAAGAAAAATAAATTTATACTTCTCAGATAAATACATAACATGATCACAGTTGATATTTTACACTGCCATGGCATGAAAACTACAGTGCATGTTTGTGAAAGTATGAGTGTGTGAAGGGGAGAGAAAGGGCAATCATCTCTTGCACACACACACATTCCTTTTTCTTCGTGCACATATAGCCAGCAACCATGGACATCAATACCAGGACAAATTCACCTTTTTTTTTCTCCTTTTTTTTGGCACAATAGCCTGTAAACCTCAATACTGACAGAAATTGTGAAAATTCATACTTTTTTCTGGTTTGCACAAAGGTGAATACTTGTTCCTCAGTGGGAAACCATGTGAAAATGCATAAATCAACTACATATTTGCAGAAAAAGTAAATTTGAATTCCCTGCCCTCAAGATAAAAGCATAAAATATTGAAAATCATAATTTTATACTGCCATTAGCATGGCATTTGGGTTTTTGGTTTTCTGGGAGCTTGCAACATTGCATTTTTTTCCATATGGATTTCAGTGTATGTAATTTAGTTACACACAGACAGACTTGTAAAAAATATTTTCCCACTCCAAATATCAGTATCATATCATATCAGTGACCACACATACATACCATTTCAGTTGAAATTTTATCATTGCATTGGTTTCCAGCCTTACATTTCCTAAGGTAGCCATTCTCCTAAATAGAGCCAAAAAGGTACTCAATGGGGAAAACTGTAAAATGGTGCCATGTAGTGTTTAATTTTATTTTTACACAAGCGCATGGACTTTGCTGCAGAAAAACAGGAAAACACAGCTCCAATCATTTTTGGCTGCAGTTTTAAGGTGGGGGTCAAAAAATGTGGTTTTAATGGTACGAGTGTAACAAAACTGTCTCATACAGTCAAAACATGATGGATATGGTTGAAATTCCAAAACTTTAAAGTTCATTGACCTCCCCCCCTTCAGTCAACAATCATGGCTAGAGAATAATCACAGCCAAAATGATCTCAAAAATACCACTCAAAACTACAAGGATTTCCCTAATAGGATCTAAGGGTTAAACACACTCACCTTCTGTCTCTACCAAGGTGTCAGTTCACAACGTTGATTTAAATTACTAACATTAACCAGCATCACATTAATGTCACCGTCATCATCAGCAGCTAATGTAGCTAACATTAGCCTAATCAAGCTGTTGGTTTGGGTTGGTAAACATGCCCCCATCCATTTGTTCATGAACAAAACAGTCCTCCCTTCTTGACACCACCAAGGTCTTGCTCTTTCTAAAGTAATGTAGTATCGTATTGGAAATGAAGAGCTTCCCCCTGAAGGAAATTGGCTTATTAACTACAGATGACAAAGTTAGTCTTGGAAAGAGAAAAACTTTTTACCACATGTGGTAAAAACTTTTTACCACATTTACCTCTCACCACCTCCGTTATGGTTCCTCTCTCGAGTTTGCATGTCCACATGAGTAATCCAAAACTCAAATTTACCATGTGAACCATACCAGTGATGTCACTGCTTAACTTGTGTGAAGATGGCTGCACCCTATAGACGAAAGAGTGAACAACTATCTAGTTTTCTGGCAATATTACAACAATATAAAGTTTAAACTCGGTGCCATATCTTACCTTAGGTAAAAATCAAACAAACTACATTCATATTATTCCATATTTCATTCCGCTTTAAAGTGTGGACTTTTACTAAAAATGCATCATTGATATTTTTAACACTGAGCGATTCAAATAAAGCCACAGAGAATTTTTGTCATCATTTTCACTACCGGACATTTTAGTGACTGCAATATACAGCTGTCTACTCCAGTCTGACCCATAAGTACTCGGTTATGAATACTATATTACAAGAGACCACAGCCATCTTCAGATACCTTTGTGTTTTATCTCAACCATGTACCTGTAAAGTTTCATAACAGTATCTTGCACGGTTGTGCATATGCCATAATTTGTCCACAGACAAACAAACTCCTGGCTAAATTGCTATAATATGCCTATGTGTTATTTCCTGCAAATAAATGCACCATCAGGACCACAATGAGACAAGCACACACACACACACACACACACACAGACACATTGAAAACATTGCCAGGTAATGTTGTAGTGACTGGAAGAAAGAAAGTCATACTAAGATATTGCAGGTTCAGTGACTGTATTTGGGATATAGGAATATGATTATATTGCATTTTATCATGACAACATATGTCCAAAATTACCAGTCTGGTTTTCATTAGACAAGCATGATTGTATTATTGATTTCTGCTACAATTCAACAAAAATAAATAAATAGCTAAATAAACTTGGATTTGTTGAGCCTGCGGCTGTCCGAGTTGAAGTCTGGACCAAGGGTTTGTCTGTGGATGTGAAAATTAAAACTTTGGCGTAGGACTAAACCGAATATATGGCTGGAAAGGTCTTGACCTGCAGAGTAAATGTGTGTTAGTCTGAAAACTGTAAATGGCTCCTGTTGGTAAATGTTGACCTCAAAATAATGACATTAGTGCATTTTGGAGAGTTTGCCATTCCTTGACAGAAAGGGCCATGGACTTGGGGCCAGCTGCTATAGATAGCTTTTGACTTCATCTACAGGACTATACCCATATCGGTGATGTCACAAATGGGGGCACCATTAAATATGGTAAAAACATTGTTCAATCCATTCAGCAATGTGACATTTAAAATGTAATTACATGAATGGGTTTCTCATCCCTTTAAACCCCACAGTATACTGTAATTTGAGTATTTGCAGTTTGCAATATTATATATATATATTACATATTTTTTACAAAACTACAATTACTTGGAGCTGCAGCATGCAGCTTGGTACAAATGAACACAACATTTGTAGTTCTTCCAGTTTGAAAAGCAGTGTTGAAAAATAGGGTCAGGGTCTGACGTATCCAATGAATAAATCCAGTGTGGAGTAAAGCCGACTGCTAATTATGCTCATATTAGATAAAGACTGATAAGAAAAAGCAAAGATGTTGGCTTATTACAGATCATTTTATATCTGTGCTAGTTGTAAGCAGCACCACATGTATAATTCTTTGTGTTTGCAATCAGGGTTGCAAATTAGGGTATAGCTTACATGCATTCAATTACACTGAATGCATGTAAGCTACCTCAACTAACATCAAGACAGGGCTTTATTTCAGATATTTTAATGCCCTTGCCATATAGCTTGATGGATAAAACAGCGTGCCGTCGTTCCAGCATAAGCTGATAAATAGCGTCGTAAAATTGTATTTTTTTCATTTTTAAAAAAAATCTCTAGTTGCACAGTTAATTTCACTGCACATATCCGATCTATATGTTATAAAGAGAAAGAAGTTAGTTTATTTCCGATATTTTTAGATCTGCATCATGCAGTTTTACATGAAAAAAATCCAAATTGTATTTCCGCTTACAAAAAAGGGGTCGTAAAAAGATGTTTCTGCTCTATATATCAAACATGTACTGCAGCCGAAACATACATTACAAGCACGTAGGCAATTATTTTAGAATATTATACATTTTACTTTACAGATTTGTGTGCTTATACATGCATAAACTGGTGGCTATATGAAATGGAATGCAGCCCACCCACAGCAGACAACCCTCATAAGGAACTGAATGGGTCTCTTCTTCTAGCCCTCTGTACGTTTGTCTCGTCCAGTTGTCTATATCAATCAATATGAAGAAAGTACAACGTAAAATTGTGTTTAGCAGATTAATTGTCTCCCCACCATAAGAAATAAATAAATAAATATGAAAACACACCAAACACAGTGCCTGTAAGTTTGGCTTTTTTTTTAAATATCAAGACAATTTACTGATGTCATTGTTTAAACATATAAAATATCATACAATACAGTATTCAAGTGCTATAGACGGGTTTCTGTGCAACGTCATCACAGAGATGCACGAACAACCAGGAGGCTAAAAGCAGCGACCTTCACTGCATTTTTAGTAGAGCCGGAGATATGACCAGGAGTTGCTGTGCTGTAAATTGCACGAATCGCAAAAAAGATGGCTGGAGGATGTTCAATATCCTGAAGGGATCACATCCTTTAGTTCAACCCTTTATCTCATGCACATGGCCACAGAAAACATAATTATATGCATCTAAGGACATGTATGCATGCAGATTTTTCTTTGTATAAACCCTGGGCTTCTCTATGAGATAGGTGTGTATGTCAGGCAACATGATTGATGGCCACTTGGACATATCTAACACCCATTCATGGTCTGGGATAGCATATGGATTTGGTAATTTCTCACTGTTACTGAGAACTAATTTGTGGATGTAATCGGCGCGGTCCAAGTTACCTAGACTTGCAATGTAATCTGTGCCTGTCATATCATATTTGTCTCACACTTTGTTAGCTTTCACACTTGTCTTGTACAGTATATTTACAGTAGCATCCGAATTTTATTCAAATGTGACAGGTCGTAAAGTAGCCTTGTCGTAAAAATGTTTACTTGGAGCTTAGTGACATTCGCTGCCATCATGCTTCTGATACTGTCAGATAAGGGGAGGGTAGCCTGACTCAACAAACAAAAGCTGGTAAGTGGATGAAATTCAGAGGATATTACAGCAAGCCATGAAGGTTGTTTTTGTGATTACTCTTGATCCTTAACAAAATATTTATTTATACAGCAAACTTTATGGAGTCATAAGGCTGTAGTATTGTAAGCTAACCTTTTATATGATGTTATGTTATTATGCAAATGAAAGAGACAAAGAACAGATCCAACCCTGAAATAGCGTTTTTTAATTGAATCAATAACAATACAATGTGAAATCTATGTTGATTACAGTGGTTGACTTCAGTCTTGTGAAGCTGCCAAAGCCGTTTTTGCCCCCCTGGGTGCGAGCACATGCAGTAATGTTTGTAACCGGTCTATATACCATTCTGACTTATTTGTTTAGGGTTATATTGGATGCTGAGCTGCAGATTTATAGTAATGACTACTGTACATTCGTGCAGCTATTTGATCTTATTTGAAAATGTAACAACTACAGACATCCATCTGCCCATGACTGGGCATTACATCAGCCACTTTCTAATAGAAACCCTTGTAGTTATATAGTCTGGCTCCACCCTCCTTCCGCTCAGCTCAGTTTTTGCTGAGAATCAGTCTGGTAACGAGACCCGACTTTAAACCTGCAGAAATGAATTTTTTGCCAGACTAATTAGCAACTAGTGGAAGTGATTCAGTTTTCTGACGTAAAAGTCAAACATTTGTTCACACTCCTCGTTAGTAAAAAAAGAGACAGAATGTTATATACAAAGAATGTCCCGACCAGACAGACAGCAACTTTTGGGACACGAGATGTACTCTATTTTGGTGATTTCTACAGGTAGGGAGGAAAAGGAGCCTGTTGCAGGAGTCTTTCTACCAATCTGTGCAATGCCAACACGAGACTCACACAGCCTTGGGTACTACACAACACGTTAAAAAACACTGTTCAAAAAAGCACTAACACTGACTAAACTGGCCAATGTCACAACACAGTATGATAATAGCCTGTCTATGTTATTATTTTACAACTTGTGGAAAACTAGCATTAGCCGCCACTCACCTTGTCTGTAAGCTGCAGGCTAACTTTACTGATGTTTGAGCTGCTGTCTCAGGGGAGCAAGGGAGGAGAGGTTGCCTCCGGTGTTAGCGGTTAGCTGTGGCCTGTAGCTGCATCCACTCAGTGACAATGTGATTTTATTTTAAACAAAAACATCGAATTGTCTGTTTCTGTGATGCGTGGTGGGTCAGAGTCTCACTCATAACACAACATAACAGCATTTATGTGATTATTGGACAGATCGGGTGTTAACCTTCACACTGGTCTGTCTGGTTTCATCCAGTCTCACAGAATAGCCGGGCCCACAGCGTACGTCATACAGTCAATGTCAGTGCTGATTGGTTTAAAGCTGCTTCAGTAGTTTTACACTAAACCCAGTACCACGCCTACTAGGATTCAAATTCTGCAAAGACTCCCTAATGGAGCACGTCCAGACCCTTTTCACAAAGTGAATTTATTCACAAAGTGAATGATGGGTCTGGTTTACCAGGCTTGTAGTTATACACTACAATTTCTACAATTCTTCCTGTGAAAATTCAACGGCGCTGTCCTCCTGTTCAGTTTCCTCCTCACAGTCCTCCATGTCTTCCTCAGAGAGGAAAAAAGAGGGGTCCGTGTTGATGCGGGCATAGGTGCTGGTGTCTGTTTCTTCTGGAGAATGTGCCTCTTGTGTAAAAGAGAGCAGTACAGTCCACAATATCCCTCTCTGACAGCTCTCCTGACGATGCTCTAGGAAACAGTGAATAAAGATTAGACTGACAACTAGACAATTAGTTGGTAACATGTAAACCACTCTGAATGTCTCAATCTGAGGCTTTACATTTTTGTAGGGAAGCAGCAGATTTTTTCAGTTTGAGAAATAAAGGCAGTCATTACAGAACAGTAACATTGCAATGCTTAGTGGCTTCACTTTACATTTTACTGAGTAGTTGGGTTTTGTGAAAATGGCCCTGGGAACGCCCCCTTTCTTTCCAAATAAGGTATTTTGTGATACATACTATGGTTGTTGATGTCCTCTTTAGTCTGACAAAGGAGGTTGTCCATTTTATGCAATGCCTTTCTCAGATATTGACGGCACATTATCCTCTCTCTCAGTTTCTTCTGGAGCTTACTCAGTCTCCTCTGTTTACATGGCCTTGTATGGTTGCTGTCTGTTGGTGAAAAAATATATTTTTATAATGTATGTGCAATTGTAACTGCAAATTGTTCTTAGTTGTAATTGTGGCCTGTTGGCTGTTTTGGCTCCTGTTCACACTGTGTTTTTACAAAAATAAACCAAGAGGAGTAAACATACATTGCATGCTTTTCATTACAATAACGTGTCCTCATTTCCCTCAGTCACATCCTCTCCGTCCATCTTGAAACATCTTTAATCTTCAAATTGATCTACAGATCATTGCTATGTTATGATCACTTTGACTGTTTAATCCACTGGTTCCCAAATGGTGTGGGGAGGCACACTGGTGTGCCTTTAGGCAAGTTCAGGTGTGCCTTGGGAATTTGTAACATAGGTTATTATTCAAATATACAACTTTAATGAAGTAATAAATGAGTTTCTTTAATTTATGTTTTTTACTTACTGTATCAGTCATTAGAATTCTATTCCCTAAAAAATCTTTTAAAAACCTTGTAGGAAACCATGAATGTTTACTAAGTGATAGATAAATAGAGGATATTTAGCATGGATATAAATAGAGGTGCACTTCGAAACTCTAATGCGCCTTGGACAAAAAAGTTAGAAAACCACTGGTTTGATTAGTCGTAATTATGTTAACTGCACCACAAAGCTGTGTAAAGATGTCCATGCATGTCCACTGGAAAAAAAAAAAAACAACACAAAAAAGAAACTGCTGCTGTGTGTGATCCAACAACACTTTAAAATTACTATCCTGTATGATCCTGTATGATAAGCGAGCAGCTGTTCATATCGGTTTTGCAGTGATTTAACCATTTTAATACCAGGGTTAGGTCTGCAAACCAAGTTTCCCCTGACACTATTTTGTTGGAGCAACACCTTTTAGTCAGATTTTGATACAACTGCTCCAACAAGACCAGTGTTAAAACTTCCACAGTATCATTGTAAAATATGTAGCAAATTACATATCAAAGAAGTACAAAACATACAACCTGCAATGATATTACATACCAGTGGCTGCCCATTGCTTGACATCCTGTACCCACTGTTCTGTGTCCTCCTGAGAGAGGCTGAACTCCTGCTGGAGACTTTCAAGATTGGCTGCCTCCATTTTTGCTCCCTATGTAGTCTATTTAGAATGTAGGACAAAAATACATAGAAAAGCCATTAAGGTGTCATCTCTAGCAGTAGGTGAAAGTTGAAAATTCTCTATGGTGACATTTTTTGAAAGAGGACACCTATTAGTTACAAAAACACTTCAAAATTCACGTGAGCACCATTCCTGCCCACCCTCCTGCAACTGAAGATGGCTTAAGTGCTTGACAGTGTCAAAAACAATAACAACAAAATGATGAATCTAAACTTCCTGTAATTTATCATTTTGTAGTACATACTGATTACACAGTGTAATAGCTGGTATCTGGAACGGATCTTTTCTACAAAAATTATGGTTGCATCAGGTCATACAGGAAGCACTTCTGCCACTGTCCAAAAAAAAAGAAAAAAAAAAAAAGAAGAAAAGTTCAGAGACATTGTTTTCCCTGGACACTATCTCCAGGTAACGGTGGAACAACTGGAATAACTGTGGAAATTCTACACTGCAAAAGAAAAAGAGCCCCTGATCCTGATGGAGGAGACAAAGGAGGTGAAGAGGGACAGTGACAGAAACCAAGGTAAAAGAAGGTGGAGCAGACAGACATTCAGTTGATGGAGAGCGTCCCGGTGTTGTGTCAAAGTCTGCTCCCTTGCTGATATGTTTTTCCTCTCAGCACCAGGATGTGAGATGGTATTTGGCATTCTTTCTACTAGATCGAGAAAGAACACAAACATAAACATAAACATCTGTTAAATATCATCTGTAATAAACATCTGAGTAAATGCAGGGTAAATGACCACAAAAGGTCATAAAGGAATATGACAACTAATAGTTACTGATTACCCGTTGCCTATTAATAACTTTGAGTCAAAATGTACCCAAACTCTAAGAGGCAACACGTAAGCCTGCCATCATCACTATTTAGGATACAGTAGGAAAAAGGCTGTTTTTGAGGCAATATACAGACTACAAAAGCACAGAAATTCCAATTTAACACCATTTAAGAGAACCTTATTTGTCATACAAGTTAAGTTTGAGTTATATCTGTCATGTCTCAGTCTAGGTACTTTTCCTTGTTGCAATTCAGTTTATCTATGCAACATTACTCTTCTGTCCACCCTGTTACCCGTGAGTTTTTTAATATAATTAAATAAAATGAACAAATATTAAGCATGTCTTAGTGGTTACTTTCAGGCTATGAATTGGCAAAATGCAGTCACTTAAAATTGGGGCCAAATTCCATCGAAATTCCCTGTAATTCGAAAAGAAATGTATTTAAAATTACATTATGCTTTTCCGGTTGACCATGTGAGCGAGTGGACGTGAGCTTCAGGTCTCCCGATCACTTTTGCTGATTTTCTTATTTAAACATCGAACTTTCTTTTAACAAACTATCTTAGCGCATTATTAAGTCCCTCCGAAACGTTAAGTAACACGATGAACAACATAAACAAACAAACAAACATAAGAAGAGCAACGTTGGCGGTGCACAAACCCCAGCAGCGACACGAGGTGGCACTTCCATAGCTAGCAAACTTTCAGCCATGGCATGTAATGCGGCTACTTCCAATAGCAATGATGCTAGCGGTAGCTCACCTGCCCGGGGCGACTCTACCGACACCATCTCCATGTCGCGGCTGGTGGCCGAACTGTCGAAACAGAGAGACGGTTTGAAGGATGATCTTTCGGGGCTGATACAAGAGTCCTTAAAACCACTCCAGACAACCATGGATGTCCTCCAGAAGACGGTCAGCGCCTTCCAGACCCGTTTAACAGCCACAGAAGAACTTGCTGGAGTGAATTTTGAACGACTGACTTCAGTTGAGACCACAATTAAATCTCTCCAAACCCAGAACCAAGAACCTTTGGACCGCGTAGATGACATGGAAAACAGGTCACGTAGATCCAATTTGAGGATAGTGAACATCCCGGAGGGGAGTGAGAACGGAAAGGACCCGGTCAAGTTTATCTCCGAGCTGCTGGTGGAATGTACGGGCCCCGAGCTATTCATCGATCCGCCTGAACTGGAGAGGGCTCACCGATCACTTGCCCGGAGACCGGATGAGGGGAAACCAGCCAGACCGTTCATCGTACGCTTTCTTCGCTTCCAGCAAAAAGAGGCAGCCTTAAGGTGGTCCAGGAACCATGAGGTGAAATATAAAGGATCTGTCCTAAGGTTTTATCCTGACCTGAGCCCGGCGCTGGCGAGGAAACGCGCAGCTTACAATGATGTGAAACGGGCGCTCTATCAGAAGGGAGTTCGGTTCCGTCTGTTGCACCCGGCCCGCTTGGTGGTGTCGTTTGAGGAGCAGACGCTCAACTTTGAATCATCTGAAGACGCCCAGGATTTTTACAACCGCCGGATAAATAAGGTTTGACGACAAACAGCGCTCATGATTGAGAAGTGACTTCTACACTCTCTGGACCTGAACGTTAACTTGCATGAACACTCATACACGCTCTCATTAGTGGACTCAGGTATCCTTTCATCTCATTTTACCACTCATTATTTTCATTTTCTTCTATCTCATTGGGGTTCCTGGTTATTTCAGATGTAAGGGCTGCGTGGCAGCTAATTTCATTTCTGTTATTATTATTATTTTTATTAAGGATTATCTCTTATGTGATGACTTAGGACTCATCTGACACCTAGTTAAAGTCCACTTGCATTTACTTCCCCCTTAGAGCATCTATGTTTGCTATATGGGTGCGTGAATATGGATGGGGATATGTACTTGGCCCACATGGACGTGTATGGGGACATATTCATGTACATTTGTATATGTATGTAGAATTTATTATTATTGTTTTCCTTTTCTCTTCTCGCCATAACTTTTTAATTTACTATAAGTCTTGACAGCGATGTTAGCACATACGCTCATGTGATTGGAAGCACCTTGAGTGAGAGTAGGATTGCAGAGTAACTATGCACTCCCGGAAGCTTAGGGGGGATTTGGCAAGCCTGCAGTTTTCCTCAGTTGGGGAGGGGAACATAGGCACAGGTTACTTCTTGTTTTATCTTGTTCTAACACTGTTTTGGGTTATTGGGGGTTCTGCTGGGGTTACGGGTTTACTGAGTAAGTGTTTTTTTAAATCTCAAATCTATTTCTACAAGTGTGTTTTTACTATTTCACTGCATATTCAGGACTGGAGGTACTTTTTATTTTCTTTTGGGAGTGTATGTGGGACTGTGATGCAGCGGGTCAGATCTCTCCCCAGTTATTAGTGATAAATCTCATACTATGAATAAGACACAGGACAGTAACCATGGTACTACAGGGGAAAATGTAAGATTTATATCATGGAATGTTAAGGGGTTAAATGGGCCGGTAAAGCAGGCTAGAATATGCACGCACCTTAAATTTTTAAAGTGTGAAATTGCTTTTTTGCAAGAAACACATTTAATGATTCGCGATCAGTTCAGATTAAAAAAATCGTGGGTTGGTCAAGTTTTTCATTCAGGCTTTGATTCGAGGTCCCGGGGCACAGCAATCTTAATCCATAAAAAAATGCTCTTTACTGCCACAAATATTGTATCTGATCCACATGGCCGCTATGTCATTGTTTCAGGATTCCTCTACCATAGACCGGTGATATTAGTTAACATATATGCACCCAACTGGGACAATGAGAATTTTATGGAAAAAGTAATCTCTTCTATACCTGATGTTAATTTGCACAGCTTAATTTTTGGTGGAGACCTGAATTGCACAATTAACCCCTCTTTAGACCGTTCTAGCCCCAAATCGAAGACCCCCTTCAAAATGGCTAGGATATTGTCATCTTTTATGCACCAAATTGGATGTCTGGACCCTTGGCGCTTTCTTTTCCCTCAAAGTAGAGTTTTCTCCTTTTTTTCGCCTGTCCACCACTCTTATAGCAGAATTGACTATTTTTTCATAGACAACGCATTGCTTCCCTTTGTTAAAAACATAGAATATTCTACCATAGTTGAGTCTGACCATGCTCCAGTAATATTAGACCTCTCCTTTCCATTTAATGTCTCTGACCGGGCCCCTCGGAGACTCGACTCTGCACTACTGACAGATGATGTCTTCTGCCAAATGATCTTAACAGCCATTGATAATTTTCTAGAAACCAACAGAAAGGATGATGTATCACCATCTTTGCTCTGGCAAACTTTCAAAGTGGTAATAAGGGGGGACATTATTGCCTACACATCTAGGTTGAATAAAGCTCGGAGGCTAGAACAAGAACGACTTCTCAGCGCCATAATGGACATAGACAGTCAATATTCTGCTACTCCCACTCCGGAACTCCACAAAAGCAAGCTAAATCTTCAAGCCAGATATGAATTATTATCATCTGAAAAAACGGAACGTACATTACTGAAATCATGAGGCTTTATCTATGAGCATGGCGATAAGGCTAGCAGACTGCTAGCGCATCAACTAAAACGTAAGTCTGCTGACCAACAAATAACGCAAATACACAAAGAAAATGGGGAACTTACTACAGACCCCCTTGAAATTAACAACACCTTTAAAGCTTTTTATTCAAAACTTTACACATCGGAAGCACCCGCTGATGACTCCAATATGCGCAATTTCTTTTCAAACTTAAAGGTCCCTGTCATTAATTCCGCACACAAAGCAGAATTAGATCTACCCCTTAGCCTAACAGAAATTTCTAATGCAATCTCTGCTATGCAAAGTGGCAGGGCCCCGGGCCCCGATGGATATCCGATTGAATTCTACAAAAAATTTGCAGCCAAATTAACACCACTCATTTTAAACATGTTTATCGACTCGTTTGGCTCTGGGGCCCTGCCACAGATGCTAACTGAAGCCTCCATAACCCTTATACCAAAACGGGGAAAGGACAGAACACAATGTGGATCATACCGGCCCATCTCGTTGCTAAACTCTGACATCAAGATTCTAGCTAAGGCACTTGCCCGGCGTTTGGAATCTGTCACTGATGAGGTGATCTCCCCTGATCAAACAGGTTTCATGTCTGGTCGTCACTCGTTCTCTAATATCCGAAACCTCTTCAACGTCATATATTCTTCTGCATCCAGGGGGGTACCAGAAGTGGTTATCTCCCTGGATGCGGAGAAAGCCTTCGATAGAGTGGAGTGGGTGTATTTATTTGAATGTTTACAAGCGTTTGGTTTCGGACCCACTTTTATTGCCTGGATTAAACTCATGTACGCTTCACCAAAGGCTTCAGTGGTCATGAATGGCAAGCGATCCAAATTTTTCTCATTATCAAGAGGGACATGCCAGGGGTGCCCTCTAAGTCCACTCTTGTTTGCACTCGCAATCGAGCCCCTGTCGATCATGTTAAAATCCTCCTTGGACATAAGAGGGATCTCAAGATGGGGGACGGAGCACAAGGTGGCTTTATATGCTGGCGACTTACTTTTGTATGTGTCTGAACCACTGCAATGTGTCCCCCACATAGTCCAATTATTGCATAATTTTGGTATCTTTTTGGGTTATAAGACTAACCTTACAAAAAGTAAGTGCTTTCCAGTGAACGACTCGGCCTTAGCAATCTCGCAGGGGGACCTCCCATTTTGCCTCTCTAAATCTGGCTTCAGATATTTAGGAATCAATGTTACACGGACTTTCTCTAAATTGTACAACGAAAACTTCGTACCCCTCATCGATAAACTAAAAGTTGACTTGCAGAATTGGAAATCTATTAATCTCTCACTAGCTGGTAAGATCAACTCTATTAAAATGAATGTGTTGCCCCGCTTCCTTTACCTCTTTCAGTGCCTCCCTATATTTCTCAAAAAATCATTTTTTCAGTCCATTGATAAAATGTTATCATCATACATTTGGGGGGGGATAAAGTTCCTAGAATACAGAAAATACTTCTGCAACAGCATCGCTCCCAAGGTGGTCTCGGTTTAAAAAATTTGCTTCATTATTACTGGGCTTCAAACATCCAGAAGATCCTATACTGGCTTCGCTCACCAAAGATGTCATGGTGTGATGTTGAAAATGAGTCATGCATTTCGACTTCGCTCAGTGCCCTGGTTATGTCGAGTCTCCCTCTTTCAGCTTCTCTCTACACCTCCAACGCTGTTGTTATCAACACTCTACGAATTTGGTCACAATTTCGAAACCGTTTCAATTTATCAGATTTCTCTCATCTGGCCCCTATCTGCAATAACCATCTTTTTGTCCCATCCAGACTTGACAATACCTTTGCCCTGTGGAAAAGACTTGGCCTCTCCACATTCAAAGATCTTTACAGCGAGGGCATTTTCTCTACTTTTGATCATCTCTCTCGGAAATTCAACCTCCCTGTCTCCAGCCATTTCAGATACTTCCAGACCGGACATTTTATACAAAATATAGACTCTAACTTCCCCAATGCTCCTCAACCTACTGCCATGGATGACATCTTCCAAATCCCCTCCAACCTAAAAGCTTTTATTTCAAGAATTTACTCCAACATTTCATCTATCAAAGAAACTACTCTCAATAAAATTAAAGAGAAATGGGAGAGAGAACTTGGGGAGGTAATACCTGAGGAGACCTGGACTGAAGCCTTAAAGAGAGTTAATGGTACTACCTCATGTGCAAGGCTGGGTGTTATTCAGTTCAAGGTATTACACTGTATCCACCTCTCCAAGTCTAGACTGGCCAAATGTTATTCTGAAGTAGATGAGACCTGTATTAGATGTTGGGCGGCTTCAGCAACACTAACACACATGTTCTGGTCGTGCCCCTCTCTCTCAGAGTTCTGGTCGGCAATATTCAGTATTCTTTCACAGGCACTATCTCTAAACTTGCAACCCAACGCTTGCACTGCCATCTTCGGAACAGTACCAATGGAGGAGCAGATTTTGATCAGACATAAAGATATTATTGCATTTGCCACTCTACTTGCTCGCAGAAGGATTTTGCTGCACTGGAAATCCCCCAAACCGCCCAGCATCTCCTTATGGTTGAGTGACATTATGCTTTACTTAAGTCTGGAAAAGATAAAATACACAATAATTTCTTTTATTAATGAACTAAAAACCCTCCCCGACAGTCCATGACACCATGACTATTATGGTTTTTGAGGGATGATATATATATATATATATACATAACAACGCATGTCTAGTGCAGCCTCCTCATCTACTCCCTTTTTTTTTTTTTCCCTACATGACCTCCATTTTATTATTTCTTTTTCTCTCTGTTAAATCACTTGTACAACTTGTTTTCCTAAAAACACTGCAACTTCTATTCATATGTATCCTACACTACTCGGGTTTTTGTTTGGTTAGGGGTGGGGGGATGGGGAATTTGTGTTCACTTGTGTTCTGTAAAAGAAAATTATTGTCTTTTCTTATATGATTGTCTTCGCATTATCTTCAATAAAAAGATAATACAAAAAAAAAAAAATTACATTATGCTTAAAAATAGAGCAAGACCTTTTTTTCAAAATGATTGTTTTTCTGAATAGTTTTTCAGTATATTTCAGGGATAAATTAAGGGACATTTTAACTTCTGGAAAATGTAAGTATTACAATAACTGTGTATTCAAAATACATAGTAGTAGAGATGAACTCTCTGTAACAGGGTGGACATTTAATCTGTCACACGCAAAGAATTTGGTCAAAATTATTAGATCATTATATCCTGAGCTGGACCAATATATTTTTCTTATAGTTTAACAAGCCCTCATTTGGATGAAATAATAAAATCATGGAATATTTTTTACATTTTTTATAGAAGTACACCAGTCTGAAATGGCACCGAATAGTAGGAATGACCCAGGTATGTTTTGTTTTTTTTCTTTCATGTTAATTATATAACTGACGTGTTGGTTTATTGAACTCCACGGAGAGAAGTTGACCTCTACCATTTTCATAATCAAACGTTAGCAACAAATGCAAACAGCTTCTGCTCATTTCTTAGATAATGTTTCATGTTTTAAATTTTCATTTGCGTTCGTTCAGTTTTGCATGCCCTAAATGAAGGCATTTGGGTACCGTGCTCACCGCGGTGTTCACCCGCAGCCGGGATCAGACCATTGGCTTCGGTCTGGAGCCACGCCCCCCGCCAGCCTTCCAGCACGCTGACTGAAGTGATGCAGCGCCGGCCGGAGTCCGTCAGTGGGTGAAGGAAGGCAGCCTGCCAAGCAGCCCGGCCCGCTAGCTGAGGTGACTCTGAAGACGGCGACTGTGAAGGGAAACAGCTCCGAGTTCAGACGTGGGAAGCCGGGACAGAAACCGTCCGGCTGGGGATAACGTTACCGGGGTGTAGCGTTACATGAGGACCGACCAGCGCGACACGAGGGACTGAACATGCACCGAATAACGGCGAGAGCGGGAGAGGACAGTTTAATTGAAATGAGCCCGACGAACTCTTTCAACGGTGAGTAGCTTAACGTCAGTGTTAGCTAAAAGCCGGAGGCAGCCGAATATTTCTATTACATTACTGTGTTAATGTCCAAACGTTACTTGGAACTTTATTAGGCCCAAAATGAGGTTAGTATGTCCTGGGCCAGAAGAACTTAATTAAAAACGGGCTGAAGTGTAACTTAAGAAATATTAATAACGTTATAAAAGAAATACTGAACAAATCTAACTAAAACTACAACCCTGAAGACATTTTCTGACAGTGTATTGTGTACGTATAACTTACACGAACCGCAACTTTCCAGCAACGACAAAACAACATTTTAAATTGACAAACAAGGCAAACAGCACATTTAAAATAAAGTGTATGAAACTGGTATTTGCTGGCATGCCTTCCTCTGACAACTGGCAAATTACAGTGTTTAATGTGCCAGTAACGAGTACCTGTTCATTTAAAATGAATTTATGAGCCATTTACTGTTTTAAACTGTATCCACCCTGCACATTTCCCCTTTAAGGCCATAACCAGCTCATGGCCTGTCGTTCTTTCCATGAAAGCAGCAGTGACTTACAGCTCGCCAGCCCCCGACAGCTGGCCTGCTTACTGGAAACACTCTGTCACATGCAAACAGCCACTTCATCCACCAGCACCAACCCCAAATGCCTCTCTGCTTTGGGCTGAATGTGAGCTTTAAACAAATGCTTGGTCAGATCTCTGTGTTTTTAGCCATTTATGGTGTTGCTGAATGGTGGATGAATCATCCTGGATGTTGTCCAGCGACCCTTACCAGTGTGAAATAATGTGAAAGTGTTGTTTTATCTGTAGAGTGTGCAAGTGATCACTCTTGGATCACAAACCATAGCTGTAGCTCCAAAGCATTAAACCATGGTAATGAAATATTTGAAATCTTTAATATTTTAATAAAGTGGTTTCTACAGTGGAGACTGAATGTGACTTCTTGGACCAATGAAAAATCAATATCTGTACTGTATTCTGATTCTGTGACTGAGCAGAAAAGTACTGTTAATTTTGTTAGAAAGGAAAGTCTGAGTGCTACAGATAAACATCTCCAAACTGCATGAAAATAAATTTACAAAAAACAAATTTGAAGTAATTGAAGTCTTTAGATGTAATTTTAAATCAGATGCACACAAGTCAAAACATCTGAGCAGCTGAAGCTCTCGCAGTCTGCCGACAGACTATTTGTGCGCTGTGTTCAAAATCAGAATCCAACCACGCTGAGCAGATTGTTGGAACAGGCTTCCCAAACCAGCCACGACCACGGGCTACATTTGTCTGTTGTGTATGTGGTCCTTCCTGTAAAAGCAGATTTTAACGTGACGACACCCCCCCGCCATCCCTACAATTTTTAACATCTGGTGTCCACACCCCACTTGCTGCGGCTCCGTGCCCCAACAGTGGGGGCCCACCCCATAGTTTGGGAACCACTGGTTTACATACATAATTGACCCTTTGCTAAGCCACTCCCCCCTTAGTTACTGTTGCTATGTCTGTCAAGCTTTCAGAGTTAGCATGGAGCTCGCACTGTCACTGCCTGCACTCCTTGGAGAAATATTGTCCAATTTTTGGAAAAACAAAAGAGCGATTTCAGACAGAAGCAGACAGAAGGTCTGCAACAAGCCTCTGAATGATAAATACAGGAAGTCAAAGTGACTCAGCAGTGAAAACAGGTTAGAGTTATGAATATAAAGCTACATGCTAAAGCTACAGATCACAGTGCAGCTTCAACTTGTGTTTCACTACATTCATTAAACAAACAAGGACCCTCGTAACGATTCAGGACCCGTTTAGGACAAGCGGAGGACACGTGACTATGTATATTAACGTTAAAAGTAATGTAGCTGTGCTCGTTGAACTGCAATGGCGGAATGAGGACTGACACCCCATGATTCCACCCACTGAGTAATGCGACAGATGCCCATCGGTCTGACAGCCCGTTATTTTGACAACGCAGAACCCATCGCTCCCACGCTCTTCTTGGTCCGACAATACACTCACCAGTCTGACACCTCATTTTCACTTTTGTATGCGTATGGTGGCGAATCAAATTTGGTCTGGAATTGGCCTCAAGCACGTTGGAAAAGATACCCTATGTCTGTGTGTTAGCTTAGCTAACAAGCTGCTACAGCTAACCATTGTAGCTAACAGGCAATTTTCTTCAATTCAGTGACTTATTTAAATTGTCAAGTGAGTTTGTATAATTAAAAAGAATTAGTTTGTAATTTTAACACATCAGTCTGAATCTGAGTAATGTTATTCTACTACAGTTACGTTCTAACGTTGCTTCCAGTCAGATCATCCTTTTCAATTTCCAATTCAACAAGAAAAACAGTCAGATCGTCTCTGTCAGTTTGATATGAAATAGTGTCTTAAAACAGGAAATGTTTGTCACTGTCTATCTGGGAAGAAATGCATTTCATTGTGTGGTACACTAGGGGCTGCTACAGTGTATTTATGGATCTATGGACACCAGTAATAGTATTTAAGTGGACACCTGGCGATAGCCCCATTCTGGATCAGGGTTGGTGGTCGGTGGCCACGTGAAATGTCCAGCGTGTTGCATCCTATTCCTGTCATTTTTCCTAAACTTAACCATGGAGGAAAAGAAAAATAAAAAATTATAGATTATAATATATAGACTATAGACTTTTAAAAGAGACACGAGACACAACATTTAACCATGACTAGCTTGAAATTTACAGAACCAGCCTGAAAATAAAGAAAATCTAAAAAGATTGCAGGAGTGTCAATGAAGAAACAGCCGTAAGCTTGTCAAACCCTGATCAGAGCTGGCAGATGCTATGCTCTGATTGGTCTATTTGCATTTGAGGGTGGAGCTTAGCAAAGGTCAATTGCATCTCTTTGGAAAAGGAGTAGTTCCTGCTTTTCTCCCACTCAGCCATCTCTGTGCTATGAGTCAAAAGTTATATGCTCAAGCAGCAGACGTTCAGGGAGTGTATCGCAGATGACTCATTATTTTAAAATGCAAACAAATGCAAAACAAACAAAAGACAAAAAACTGTTCAACTTTTAGATTTACATGCATCATTTATCTGTTGGTTTAACTTAATGCTAAGCAAATTACACTGAAGTTGTTGTGTTAAACTAGCTTACCTTAGATGGTATATAGTGTATATGTTAGTTATATTTTATTGCCTTCATTACATACATGTGGGTTTGCTAAACCTGTTCAGTTACTCATGTTTTGGCTTTCTTCACAGGCAGAGGTGGTTCTGCTTTGTAAATATTCCCAGAATGGAAGACTTTCCGAGGCTCAGTAAAAGCTCTTTGCATTTTGGGGGGTTCTCTAAAACTCCAGTCACCAACAGTGAAGCATGTGCAAGGAGAAGGGAGATCCAGTCTCTGAAACTCTTCAGCAGTATTGATTAGGGTGATTTTTTTTTTTTTCAGATAGGTGTTATATATTCTTATAGACAAAAGTAAACAAGTAAATAAGACATTATAAAATAATTATTCATATAAATTACAGACAAAAAATGTATAATATTATCATGAGATAAAAATTGAATTTTTTTGTACTTTTGTGTAAATTTCAAAGTTGCCTTTGTTGCCCATATATTGTCTATACTATGTTTATATATTTTATAATATCTTATTTATTTAAAAGTGCAAAAATTTCAAGAAGCGCAATTTGCTTTTCAAGCTAGCTACCGATTGTGGTTCTTTTTGCTAAATGGCCAACGTAATCTCACCACAGCTATTAACACACATTTGTTAGCGAGTCCTACTCCCACTGTGACAAACATGGGTTCATTTGATGGCAAGGCTTTGAAAGTTCATATGTTAGTTACCTCACTTATGTCCTATAAGTTCTGTAAGTAGTCAAAAATTAAATTCTGTAATACAGTTTGAGAAGCCGATGCTTGCTTTTGTTTCAGTTTTGTTAATTCTGCCACTAGAGGCTGCTAAAGAGCCATTTTTACTGATTGCACTTTTAATGTTGAGTGAGGATGCATGAGCAGTTTACAGCTGACACTGATGTACAGCATTGGTAACACAGTGGTTGCAAGAACCAGTGTGGGTGTTGTGTATTTTTCAGTGCCCTCGTCATACCGAACTGATGTCATGCCTATTTTCACAGTACAATTTTCAATTTTGTTTTATTTTTTAAAAGGCAATACCTTATTAGACTGAATATGCCATTCCTAAATGGTATTCTGGTCCTGAAAAAATCAGTATTTTCCACACTGACCATAGAGGGGCATGTTTAGTTTGCCACACAGTAGTGCATCATGTAGACCTTTTGAGTGACTATCGCTACTTCTAAGTAATAAATGTGTAAATAGGGAATGAGTCTATGAGTTATGAATGGATCTGCATGATTTTAAAAATAAAACTTTTATTCATCAACTTTTGAAGATGAGAACATTCTTAAATTGTGTTTTGTGGTTACTTTTTATAAGTAGCATGCTGACTTTAGACACTTGAACACATACAAAATACATCAACTCATTTCTGACGAGGCCTCATCAGATAAAAGATATACAAATGTTTGATTTTGGGCAGGAACAAATAAATGATGATATCAAAAACAAAACAATTTAATGCATGTATAACTCTTATTGCATTGAAAAGTGGTCTCTACTTTTCTCCCCTTCACCCATCTCTGTTCAGATACTGAGTCAAAGGTTTTTAGCTCAAGCGACAGCCCGTCATGGAGTACAGGGGAGGTGACTCACCTTTCTAATCTCCAAACAAACACATACCAAATTAAAGTTCATTCAACTTCTGGTTAAAAAAAAAAAAATCAGTTATTAATTTGTAGGGTTTTGTCTTAGATTGCATCATACTGAGCACTCATATTTTAAGCAGTCATTTCAAAACGTGGATAATTATCTGTTTATTTTGAAAAACAAAAATTTTTTAAACATTAAAAAAATCTGGGTAAAATCTGGACTTTTGAAAATATGTGCAACACAAGAACTGCAGTTTAGAAATTTGCTCTTTTACTAAGCAACTTAAGTCCAC
>JAPXVT010207213.1:0-10802 GCA_029823135.1 Acanthurus reversus | reverse complement strand
CATGGAACAGAAAGTGTCTGATTCATTGTTAACCTTGACACATTGGTATGAGTTACGTTTGCTGGAACTTTTCCTCTCTGACACCACAAGTCACGTCTGACTTACAAAAATCATCATGTAACCTGATTGGCAATCCTTAGCTTACATTGTGTAGCATGCTGCAGAACAGTCTGGATACAGACAAGAGAGTCAGGAGACAAAATCTGAGAAGAATAACCCTCTAAGCTGACCACCCTGTTGGCCCTTACTCACTGTGTCCTCAAAAGAAATGGACAGCATCAGGCCTCAATATTAGTTTTGTGGTGAAACCGCGTTTTGCTGTGATGTCGGCCATATTAACTGACACTAAACGCGACTAACACATCTTACCTACACATGACAGTTTTTACAGTAAACCTAATTATACTAAACAGACACAAAAACGGGAAACCTCTGAGGTCAATGCTATTTTTCCTGTTTTAAGTGCCTGGACTTTTTGTGTAAAAATGTATTTAAAACATTAACTCTGTGACGCATAATCATGGAGTAAACTTTTTTTTTTTTCAGGACAAGCTGGGCTATCAGAATATGTTGGCTGCAGGAAAGTTACTTGAATGTGTAAGTAGTAATATAAAATACAATCAAGACAATTTCCTTAAAAAACAAACAAACAAACAAAATAAAACAATAAAATATGGATGAACACTTGTGACAACAGAAAAATGCTTTGTCAACTATTCTTTTTAGGTTAGAACAAAGAAATCAACTCGAAAACACACACAGCAAATTTTGTACATGTATATTTAGAGAATTTTTGGGTTTTTTTCCAGAATAAAAAGAAAACCTCACAGAGAGCACAAATAACTACACATTTTAGTTTGAAAACAAAAAGTATAACTTTGACTTTGTTGTTCTTGTAATGGAACATAAACTAATTCTGGGTGTTGAATAGAAGCAGAACTTCATATCGCTGTCATTTGGCAGATAACAGCCATTTTCACTTTTGCTTTATATCTGTTATCTGATAGAAACTGTTAACACCCAGAGTTTACAGGCAGAGGGTTCTTATCTCTGTTTTTAGGATATGACAGAAACAAACACTAACATGTATTTAATCACCACTGAATGTCTTGTTACCGTCAGCAGAAAAGGTCACAACAGTCTTTACAATCTTACATCATCACTGACCTCAGAGTGAACTTGTGTTTCACAGGTCACTGTTCATGTCTTGTGAGTTGTTCTCTGACATTCAGTGAGTTCGTTCATCTCTCAGACCTCATATAGATTTCTATCACAAGTATAATAGTTCAAGAAACATCACAGTATTTTTATGTTACAGTTTGACTTTCCTGAACCTGTCAGCGCTGTGAAACAGTTACTGAAGTTTTGAAATGGCGCTGCGTCAGACACACACTGTCAGAGTCACAGGTCAGATCAGTTCAGGTTATGTGTGTGTCTCCGTGCAAAATGAACCAGAAAATGTCTGGTACCTTGTTGCAGGACTGCTGTTGTGAAGAACAGGAGTTCCTAATAAACAAGCTGCTCCATGTTTATTTTTTCGGTTTCCGTCATCTGATTTTGAAATCTTCTCATTAGGAGGAGGAACCAAATCAGCAGAAAATTACAGCATGCTGCCCTCTGCTGGAGCTCTGTGGTGATAAATTCTGCTCTGCTTTTTCAACAGTTGAGGTAAATTCACTATCAGCTTAGATCTGTTATGTTATGAAACCACAAACCAGGCCAGAAATCTTGGTGTAGTCATGGAGACCTGAATTTCAGCAGCCACATTAAGACCATGTCAAAGTCACTTTAGGAATATATCAGGACTCGTGTCTCCACAGGACTTGGGATAACTTGTCCATGCATTCATTTTCAGGAGACTCAACGGCTGTAACAGCGTCTCACAGGTCTCTCAAAAAAGTCAATCAGACGCCTGCAGCTGATCCAGAACGCTGCTGCTGCTCGAACCTAAAAAATGGATCACATCTCTCCAGTTCTCAGATCTCTACTCTGGCTTCCAGTCTGTCAAAGAGTTGAATTTAAAATACTGCTCTTGGTTTATAAAGCACTAAATGGTTTATAGCCAAAATAAATTTTTGATCTGCTGCTATGTTGCAAACATCTTAGAATGCACTGCAACTTATATAATCCTGTTTTATCTGCCTCCTTCTAATTTAGATTAATTTTACTTCCATTAAAAATATATAATTGTATTTGGTGCTTCTATATTTTGGATGCCTTTTAAGCTAATTTTAAAGCACTCTGACTGATGTTGATGTTGGAATGTGTTATACAAATAAATTGCCTTAAGCTCCATGGCTATGTTTGCTGCTGTAAAACTAGTTTCATCTCACACAAAGGACTGGAAGTGCATCCACCAACTTGTCATTCTGTATTTCCTTGTTCGGTGTTTGTTGAATTAATGAATTACTTGCTGGTCTGTTTCATGTTGCATTAGAGTGAATCTTGCCAACTCTGTGAAGCTTCAAACCCTTCAGCATTGGATTGATATTCACAGTGTAACTTTGGTCATAATGAAGTTTATTTTTGATCAAGTTTATTGACTGTTAGAATAATTAAACGGCTGAATGAACAAATCGGCTATCATTTCTGTTTTAGTGCACGGGAGTATTCAGTGCCATTAGCCCTAGATAAAAAACCTGTATGCATGGCATCTACTCTGTAATTGAAAAATGAAACAATGTTTTATGCATTATGCCCCTGAATAAGTAAATAAAAGATAAATTCATCAATCCTATACTGACTTAATGTCATAAATTATTTTTTAAGATAGTCAAAATATGTTAGTTGTGGCACCAAAACCCCCAACGCTCAAACTGTTCATGTGTGTACACATGGCACTTATAAAGGAGAAGGAATGAACACATACATACATTGTACTGAATATTCAACATGAGTTTTAAAGAAGGAGATGCTGATCAGTCTGTCAGATAAACACATTTGTGAGGCAAATTAAAGGCCCTGAAAACATGTTTTCTCAAACAGCCTTCGATGACATCTTGACAAACACATTTTTCTAGAAGAGTAGTAGTTATTTCACAGGAGAAACGGATATTTTCTTGAATTTCCTCTGTGCTCACTGGTTGTTATTTCTAGTCTCAGAACAGCTATATACAAACGGAACATAGACCAACAAATTGAGGTAAAAGTTGTGTTTCTTCTTAACAAATATACTTCAGTAAAAGTAAAAAGTATGCCGTCTTAAAACTACCTCTACAAGCATAATTTATCCAAAAAGTTACTCAAGAGTTACAACTTTTTTTATGCTGTGTTTAAGCATAAATGTCTGAACAATCAGACTGATTCATCAGGATGTAGTCCTCTGCAAAGTTCAGGATGCTTCTCATGGCGCTCAGGACCAGCGAGTCAATGTCCTTATCAGGGTCAATTTCTGAATCGTAGTTCTTCACAGGGAAGATGCAGTTCATTGGAATGCCCACATTCGCACTGAACTCCTCCATCTGCATTTGAAAAAAGTCACAACATCTCAGTTCAGAAATTAAAACTTTCAGACAGTTCAAAGTAGAGCCCTGCATTTGGACTGGGATCCAGCGGGTCCTGAGTTACCCAACCTAAATCTTACAGGAGCAGGCAGTGTTAACGTTGCTGTGTGTGGGGGCAGGAAGTGAAAAAAAATAAACAACAGGTCCCTGGATTGCCAGCAGGATGGAGACACAGAGTGAGGTTGAGAAGAAAATAAAAGCTGGAGTTTGCAAAACAAAAGTTATGCAAGGAAAATCTGACATCAGAGGAAACGTCAAAACTGTTGTCGACAAAGAAGAGGAGCTGGAGTTTTTGATTTCTCAAAAGTGTCACTTGTTGATTGTTCATTCATTCATTCATTTATGCATGCGATTGTTGGTGTTTTACAGCAGTTTATTTTTTGTTCCGTGTAATAATAGAATAGTTTCTTTAAGCAGCTGCAAATTCATGAGTTTTTTTTTTTAAGATCAGCTCAGCATGTGATTAGAAATGAGTTGAGTAGGAGCAAAACTGATCAGCACAGATACATGCCCACACACATCGCTCGAGGGTTCATTCACAAGTTGCCGGGGCATTTCTGTGACATTAATGAGCAGAGCTGCTGCGCAACTCTGTCTGAAGAGTTGAAAATATTTTAAAGTTGTATACCAAACCAAAAACAGCTGGAAAAACGCAATGCAAGTCCTTTTTTCATGTGCATTTTTTCCGACAGTAAAGAAGTGAAGAGAGAAAAAAGTTTCTGCAAATTATTGAAGACTCATCATATTTAAACAGAGACAAAAACAGTTTTGCATCATTAAAGTTTATATTTCAGCAGTATTGACCAATTTTCAGGGAGAGAAAGAGAAAAAAGAGAAAAAGAAAGGTGCAGCAGGGGGGTTTGTGTGTAATAACTTTTAAGAAGATAAAAAATGGAGAGATGTGGAAGGAGAGTCAAGATGAGCAGACTCAAGTAGTTTGTTTGGGAACATTAAACTAAGGAGGATAATAAGGTCTAATTAAAATGCTGAAATTATAAAGCAACAACTAGGGATAAATAATGTAGCCTATTTTTTTCTAACAGTTGAAATAGAAAACAATCCATGTGCGGGTTTGGGCGGAATTGGACACACATAATGTGGGTGCAGGTGGGAGTGTCTACACATTCCCAAAGCTCGCAGTAATGGTCAGGAATCCGGCAGGAGCGGGATAAAGAAAACAGTCCAGCGCGGGGCTCTAAGTCAAAGCCACTACAAGTGTAAACACACATTTGCTCTGTGCTATGAACTTCCTGTCAGCTAACTGAGCTGACCAGAGCTAGCAAAGGTTAGCAGCTAATTTATCAGCAAGGATCACTATCTGTCCATCAGGAAGTTCTACAAATCATAGATTATTTTCCCCATAAAATATGCTCCAGTTTCACCAGAATCAGTGGAGAAAGTTCCAAACTTGTGTTTTCTTAACAGTTATCTGTCAGCGAACAAAAGCAGTTGTTACATATATACATGCACTATTTCTAATTCTGTATACTTTCATTTTACTTTACCACATTTTCCAAAGAAAACAGATACTTTTAGGCTATTACATTTCCCAAAAGCAATTTAGTTACTGGTTACTGTATAAAATTTAAAATTTTAACTACATAAAATTTGGTAATGATTGATTGAAGAAAACATTTAAATTTCTAGGTGTTTCAAATTACAAAAAAATAAACAACAACAACAACAAAATAAAATCACCAGTATGCCCTAGACTGCTGATATTTTTCCAGCACATCTACTGATTTGTGACAAAACTTCGCCTGAAGTCCGTCACTCTATATTTTTTAAAATATGCATATTTAATTAAGGTCTCAATCTCCATAAATCTTCATTCAAATGCTACCAAACCTGACAGAAACATAATTGACATGTTAAATGTCACATGTTCCAAACTGTGTTCAGATATGTCAAAAGAAGAGTCTCTGGTGACACTGAACGCTCTACTGTAAATACTGCCGTATGTACAACATTTTTTACTTTGCCGAGAGTTTGTTCAAACGTCACCAAAATCATGTAACATATAGTTGATTCTACCGTAATGTTTTGTGATTTTTTTAAAAATTTTTAAAATTAATTTATTTTTATTAAGAATTGCCTTTTGTATAATTAATTTGTTGAGATTTTTAAAGTTTAAATTGGAGCAGTCAATCCCAAAAATAATAGACTGCTCTTCCACAGCAAAGTGAATAGTGATAATGGCTGACATCTGTGGAGTGTGACTGACAGACACGGCAGGCAGAGGAGAGCGCCACGACTCAGAGGAAAGTGTTTGAGCCAAATCTGAATTACAAGACAAGTTCAAAATTTTAAAAATCTCACCAGATTTTTGACTGTTGTCAGTATTTGAAGTGTAAATAGACAAACAGCCATCATCTTATTGCAAGAAGTTGGTCATATTAAGTCAAGTATTGCCTGTTTTCTTAGCTTTGGCTGAAATCACATCAGTCCTGTTTTCACCATCATTTGTTCACTCAAACTCCAAGCAAGTGAAGCCCAACTTTAGCTCACTGGTTAGTCTGCTGCTTTAACAGCAAGAGGTCACAAGTTCATGCCTCGTCTCTCTCATTGTCAGAACTCCTTCTGCAGGTCATATACAGTCATAACCTGCGATTTCTGCTTGGACCCTAATCATTGCCAACTGCAGCTATATTTTGCATTTGGTTTTCTGACTCAGATATTCTGTCTTCATGTAGACCAGAGGCTACATGAATGAAAAATTAACAGTTTTTAAAAAGTCAAACTTGACTGCTTTTTACATGTACTTTTACTTTTGATACTTACATTTATATTCACTGTACTTTTCACACTTCAGTACAGTAAATACCAGCAACTTCAGGACTTTTACTTAAGTTTCATTCTAATAGGCGACCTTCAAGTTTTCCCAAATTCACTTTCCAGCAAGGTATTTTTACTTTTATCTCAAGTATGGCTTTTGGGCACTTTATACAAGAGTGCAGGTTACCAGCGTTGCAAACTGTTGACAAAGAGCTGCTTTCCCCTGACTCTAGACAGACTTTAGACAGAGCTGCCAACTCTCAGGAACTGAGCATGACACTCATGCAAACGACCCTCCTGACACGCCCTCGTGCCACACCTCTAATTTCTCTTGCTGACAAAACAAAACAAAACAAAAAAAAGGTTAGTACTGACGGCCTTCAGGTGCAGCTATTTCCACGGTCATCAGACTGCAGTTATATTATGGCTGTAGCGAAGCGCCCCGTATAGACATCTATAGTCAGGCAAACGTATGGTCACCTCTCAGGGCTGCAGGTTGGTGTCGTTTGGTTGTACCAGGGTATTTTACTCCTGAAGTTTGTATGGCTGCGAGAGTGCATATAGATTCAGTGACACACATTCTGTCAGACTGTATTTTCAGCCTGCCAAAATACGTATCTCCCCTTTCTCATTCCAAGGTTTTCTGAAAAGTTGGCAGCCCTCTGGCTGGCTAGTCTTGCAAGCACTCTTAGTAATTTAACCATCTTATTTCTGCTAATAACAATTAAGCATGACCTCAGTTGTTTATTTTAGGGTTAGTGGTGCATGTTGATCTTTGAGGAAATCTACTGGGGATTCAATATAAAGTTACACATTTCAGCGTTTAATTTTGGTTTTAAAGAATCAAACATCTCTTTCCAACCTCTATGAATAGCAAGTATCATTACTACAGGAGCCCCAGTGGAGTAAAGGGGGAGAAAAACATTTGACTGTGAAACTGAATTCATTTTTCAAAAATATTACAAGGTAAACATACCTTCTCCTTCACTTTCTTGACCCTGTAGACGTCCTGTAACTTGCCTTTCATTTGCGGACAGGCCTCGTCAATTTTGGTGAGAAGAACCATTTGAGGAATTCCTGCCAGAAAATGCAAAACTATTAAGGTTTAGAACTGAAATGTGCATTCAGACCACAAAGGTTCTCTGTGAGTACAGAAGCAGCAAACACCTGTGGGAAGTGAGTGTTTCACACTATTATTAATAAATAGTGATTGATACTAATGTATGATTTTAAATGGAGTAGACATTGGGTTGATTTCAAATCACTGTGATCTATTATAAATCCAATGTAGACTTAACGGATTTTGGTTCTCACCCAGCTCACTGGCTGCCATCCTGACTTCCCGGATCTTCTCCACAGTTTCCTTTTCTAATGAAGCTGGTGTGTTTGCAGGAATGACACAAATCAGAACCTGAACTTTGTCGTTGGCTGTTGGACTGTTGTTGTACAACTGATCCCCCTCTGACAAACTAGACACAGGATTGAACTGAAAAACAAATTTAAATCCAGTTAAACTACAGCTGCAGTACAAATACAAACAGAATTCATAATAAGCATGGTTTTGGAAAACAAATCTGTAAAGTTAGCAGCAGCAGTACCTTGTAACCTTCCTTCACATGTCCCTTTAATGCCAGTTTGATGTCATCAACGAGGACACCTTTGTTTCTTTCCAGGCCCATGATGTCACTGAAGACAAAAGGGTAAAAGGGCGGTCTGCCTCCTTTTGGGATCTTGTAGGTTTTATACTGCAAAGCACAAATGGAGGAGATGCTGTTTTTAGTATCAGTACAAAACAAAAATCAGACCAGCCACAAGTCTTGCTTATCTCTAAAGTACCTCCCATTTTCTAGAGCCCTGACTGAGCACAGTCGGACTGACTAGCCATGAGGTCAGACACAACACTGTCTGCACACGACGGAAGAGTTCAGCTCTCCCAATCCAAACACAGGCTAGCTAAAAAGCTAAAACCAACATGGCCCATCACGTTTTCCACCTGCATAGCAAGTGCCTGGACGTTGTGTCTGACCAAGGACTCCAGTTCATGTCCCAGGTTTGGGGAGCTTTCTGTGTGGGTGTGGCTTGCTGACTCTTGTTGCATAAAAACCCCAGTCTGTCACACAGTCCTCACCAGATTGTTGTGCAACCCATGTGTTAACACAGTTCAGATTCTCTTTCTAGTGCTTAAGTGATATTCGTATTTTTGTGACTCTTTACTAACCGCTGCTCACATGTGTCACAGGATTTCAGCCACCACCAGCTTTATTCATCTCCAGCCACTCCACCATGCCGGTCCCCAGCCACTCCCTGCCTTTCCTGTTTTTCCCTGAATTCCCTCAGATGTCTCACCTCCTCTTCCAATGCCCTTTGCAAAGCCCCTTTTGTTCATTCAACACTGCCTGGTTTGTGTCTTGCGCTTTAGTCCTCAGCTTAGTTAAGTGTAACATTCAGGAGACGATTTAAAGTGATTCTGTTACAAGACTTAATATATGGCGTAAAGTCTAGTTGTCAGAGGGTTCAATAAATATTAAAATTGACTCACCAAGACTACATGCCTCTGTGACAAAGGGGAGGTGATTGAAATTTTCCTCCCCATTCACTTCAATTGAAAAGCTACAAACTAAAATATAACACGCTTAAAAATGAAAGTTTCAAACACACTATGATAACTACACAGTAAATAACCTACAGGTCAAGTTGGTCAAGTTCTGTTTGTTATTTCTGTGCTTAGTTTTTGTGTAATTATTATTTCTAAACAAAAATAGATCCTGTCTCTGTTCACCGGTTTTTGTTGGTGTAAACAAACTCAACAGTTCCTTAGTGAGTTTTCATGTTTTCACATCTTTGAGCATCATAACACGAGCCATTATGGCCGACGCTGATACCGAGAGGGACTACGAATTCCGAGGGAAAAGCAGTTTTCTTGAGTAATGGACTCTTTCCAACTGCAACGGTCACTGTCATGAAAATGATCGCTGCAAACACACAACACCGAGTTGTTTTGCTGCAGCACATCCCACGATGTACTGACGTCTGCATGTCTGATGGTTAACCGCCAAACGACAGACATAAGTTACCTTGTTTGTGTAATCGTTACATCCAACAACCATGCTCTTCATGAAAACAACATCAACAACAACTGCTAAGTTATAATCTTCACTTACTAAAGAAGTTTGCCTGCTTATGCTAGTCTTGCTGAAGTTCTGATTGTTTACATTGAGCAGCATGTAGGCACGCACACTTCCGTATGCCAGCTCCGTGTCATGTGACGCTTGCACGGGAGAAAAATAAAACAAAACTAATTCACTTTTCGGGAAAAAAAAACATGACCATTCCAAGGAAAAAAAACATAACAGAAACACGTGGTATTAAATGCTTTCATCGAATTGTATTAACTGTTTATTTCACGATATTTGTAAGCGCAATTCAAGAGAATGGGGAGGAAATTTCAAACACCTCCACTTCGTTACAGAGGCAAGTGATGTTGAAGCGTCAGTTTTAAAAATACCTGAACACACTGACAGCACGACATTACGCCATGTATCGAATCTTGCAACAAAATCACTCGAAAGGTTAGACAGCCCATTTGGCCCTCCCTTGACTCAGGACCATGGATAATGACTGATAGAGATAGCAGAGATGCTAGTGAAAATAGATACATCAATTATAATAATAATAATAATAATAATAATAATAAAAATAAAAATAAATCCTGTAATTTCAAAGCTTTTATGTGACATAATAATTTAATTAGGAATTCTTTATCAAAACAAATCAAAGTTCTTCATACCATCCTGGTGAAACTGTCGCCGGAAGTGTTATCCGCCAAAGCAATTGTGCAAATTCGGCCACGTAGGGCACTGTAGACAGAGTTGATGAAACTAGACTTTCCAGCTCCAGCTGGCCCATGAAGAAGAATCCTGATCTGCTGGCCACCAATCGGAGGTTCATAGTTCTTTACAAATTGCAGAGCGCTCTGGTTGTTTCTGCTCAGGGAAAGAAAAATTACATTAGAGTACTGACATATTCTAACACTAAAGTAACCTAATATGTTCTGTTTAATGCCAGTATGTCACTGAACACAGAAACAAATGTCACAACAAGTAAATTTGTGTTGTGAAAGATTCTGTTGGAAAAGCTTGTAGAAGCTGCAGATCCACTCACCCCCAGTTTATTTTCCTCCATGGTTGGTCGAGAACTGACAAACACACAAACACATGATACATGTTGAGAAGAAACAGAACATTATGCAGACATACAGTCATCAAGCAACAACTTGTATTTTTCCAACAATTAGAACTATGTTTTATTTAAAATGTTCTCTCTGGGCATGGTTTAACTCATCACTATTTCAGAATTATGTCTGTAATTGTTTTACCCATGAAAAATACTGTGCGCATGTCTTATATAGACTTTGTGACAGAAAGGAGAAGGAGCACAGGGTAACTCATGCCACCTGAGCAGGAGAAGCAGGAGGAGGGGGAAGGGATAAATCAGGGCACACCTGTGAGCTGGAGGCCAACAAAA